>JAQMCX010000019.1:1164513-1234822 GCA_029814765.1 Acanthurus leucopareius | reverse complement strand
AATATCTCTTGCTGTCTGCTTGTCTCATCCTATCATGCATCTGAGGACACACACACACACACACACACACACACACACACATACACACACACACACACACGCACACACACACCATCTCTCTCACACACACACACACGCACACACACATACTCGTATCTCACTGCAGGCAAAAACAGTTCTTCCCAGCAGGAGAACCTTTTAGGCAAGGTCACAGCAGGGCTAAAAGAAGAACATGTTAGAGGCAGTCACATGGAAATGATGCTCTCAATGCAATGCTTTCTGGGCCAGGACTTTCACAACATAGCCAAAGTGTTTATGTCTGTGTCTCTAAGTGTGTGTGTGTGTGTGTGTGTGTGTGTGTGTGTGTGTGTGTGTGTGCACATTTGATAATTTTCATGCATGTGCCCCAAAGAAGGCTCCTTATGGGGCTGAAAACTGAATCAACTCGCCCCATACCATGCTTTATGAGGATGAATAGCTGCTCTGTGCTGGTAATTGCGAAGCTGACAGGCACATTATGGAAATGCACGTGAGAAGTGGCTGCACACTGAGAATTCATTAGCAACAGCAATCCCTAGTTTCTTTGTGAAGTGTCACAGTAAACACCACTGCTCTCTCCACAGAGAAAGACACAGAGAGAGGGAGAAATGTTTATATTAATGAACTGGTGAATAAAATGTGTGTGCCGCGATAATTTTGCATGTGTGTGTGTGTTTACATAAGACAAAACGCATTTGATTGTGTATACACATTTAATTTATCCAGGTTAGTGTGTTTATGTATTATGATTAGTTGCCATAAAGAACATTCAGATGAATGCCAAGGGTGAGTGATCCAAAAGTATGACACTCACTTTTTCTGTTTGTGTGTGCGTGATTGTTTGTGTGTGTGTGTGTGTGTGTGTGTTGCTGTTTTAAGGACAGGGAGACTTTGTGGGAAGTCTCCATGGAAAGTAACATTCCCCTTCTTTCTCTCTTTCTTCACTCTTCTGCTCCCCTTCCCTGTGCCGCCCTCCTCTGCTCTCCTCATTTCCTTGAGGTACGGTAGCCAATGGCATCTTCTCTTACTGCTGTGCGCCGACCAGTCGTCCCCCTTCTTCCTCTTGTGCTTGCAACTCTGCCAACCCCACCCCTTCCCTCCATCCATCACAACAGTGCACTGACTGGCTGTTTTTTTTTAAGGCATGCAGCACATCATGATAGTGAACTCGGGGGGGTTTGAGCCCCTGCAAGATGGTGAATCCAGGACTGTGGCAGTTACTGTGTTAGCTGGAGTGTAGAGGAGTTTACAGTACTTTTAGTGTCTATAAAACCTAAAGTTAGCTTGCTGGTGTTAATGCTAGTTCAGCCACATTTATATAGAACATCAATCAAAAAAAGGATTGATAGGGGTTGGGAAGATGCTCCATTTGATGACTTTAGACCACTAAATGTTAGCTTTAGCTTAACTGATTACATAAGAGAGGCCACTTCTCATGGCCAGTATGAACAGCAGGAAGAATTGCAGTGACAACATAGTCTTTTTATGTGCATATAAACATGCAAGTATTCAATAAACCTTTTTTAATGATACTGTAGAAGTTGCTTTTTTGCCTTCATATACTGCCAATCCATTATTTGTTGTAATGCTTTGGATCATACGGTAAACAAACTGTTGCACAAGCTAACTCATTTTAAATGCATCCAGCTTGAATGTGCCCATTTGCTTCTGCTTGGCAAACTGAAAAACAACAACAGCAACAAAAAAAAAACTTGTCTTCCTGGACTCAGCCCCTTGCTTTCGCCCTCTGAACACTTCAGTCTTGTATGAGGCTAATATCTCGCTGTTCCATGTCGTGTACAGAGCCAATAGGAAGCATGTCGTCCATGGAGGTGAACGTGGACATGCTGGAGCAGATGGATCTGATGGACATGTCGGACCACGAGGCCCTGGATGTGTTTCTGCACTCTGGGGGGGAGGACAACAGTGCTGCCTCGCCTGTCACTGGTACGTAACCATAAATACACATAAAGTGCCCCAAACTAATCACACTTAATTCATTCAAACTATCATAATTTGTACAACATTCATTAACTGAAGTGAAATAACTTTCTGCAGCTAATTCATGTCAAAGAAGTCGAAATATGCGAGTCAGAAGAATGACAAGAACAATATTCAGGCATGATGCTCCAACACCATCTGTCCACATCTGCCTGGGAAAATTCTTGTCACAGTGAACAACCTACAGCATCTAACTGACAGCTCGTCTTCATCTAGTAATAATTTGATGCAAGTAAATCTCTGCTGCTGCATTTCATATGTCCGTAGGCGAGTGAGCAGTGGCCACATCCTATGAAGTTATTCCAACAACTTGCACAGAACAGTGGCCTCCTTTTATTTGCAGCTGTCTGAGAAATTAATTATTAATGATGATAAATAATAGAATTGTTTTGGAATTTTTTAAGAGAAAATGGTTCAATTCCCCAATGAAGGTCTGAAACAATCTGAGTGACTCCAATCTTGTCCTCCCAGGTCCAGATGTTGAGTCCTTCACCACAGAAATCAGCCTCCAGGTTCCAACCCAGGCCGAGCTACGCCACAAGCTTTCCTCCCTCTCATCCACCTGCACCGACTCAGCCAGCCAGGACACGGAGGCCGGGGAGGAGGAGGAGGACGACGAGGACGAGGAGACTGAGCAAGGGGGAGGTGCCGGAGGATCAGGGGGAGGGGGAAGGAGGAGAAGGCCCCCTGTGGTGGTGACCGTGGATGAAGAGGAGGTGCACCCCGATACGACGTTGGTGGACGGGGTGGAGCGGGAGACGCAGACCAGCAAAGACTGTGAGGGCAGCAGGGCGAAGGTTTGAGGAGCAGCGGACTGGATTTAAATACAAACACTCAAACGCGGAACTGTGAAGTCAAATTCGGAAATATAAATATATTGGCATCCTTCTCAAATCCCTTTCATACTGAGGAAAAACATAGGAATGATACTTTACTGAGGTTGCACTAACTGCCACATGACCTTGCCTTAAAAGACCACTGATGTGAGTTTCTCAGTTATAATTAAATCTTGTAAAATAGGTCTGAGTTCTCTTTAGCATTATAGCATTTAATGGCCTAACATGCATATGAACATTTTGAAATTCTGCAGAAAATGCTCTGATATTCTGTCTCTGTGTGCATGTTAAGCAAGAAGAGGCCCGTCACTGAGCGATAGAGAAGTAAGCGCTAAAATCATCCATGTGTCCCTTTTGCAGTTTTTTGTTTTTATGCTTCATCATGTTAACACTTATGCAATCACTTGTCTGACAGACTGCAGCTTAGTACCACTATATAAGCATGCATGAAACCTCTGCAGAATATAAATATGAGATGGTTGTTTTTTAACAAAAAATATTGCAGAAAGTAAAAGTTTGTCACCGGTTCTGTCTGATTTATGACGTTTTATTTTTTTAAACTTACTGCAGGTTACTTAAGTGAAATAAGTTTTTAAATTTCCAAAAGTAAATCTTCTTTTGACTATATGTCACCAAGATTACATAAAAAGTGACATCTTGCATGGTTCTGCCATAGGCCAATCAGCTAAAAGCAATCAGAAAGTCAGATGATGTTGTATCTGGAGCAATAAAGTGTGTATGGAGTAGGAAGTTCAGGAGTTTGTGAGTTTGAGAGTTTGCTCTCGCATGAAACCAAAAGTTTCTTAAACTAGAAACATTATCAGTTCCTTAACAAAACCAAGAAGTCTTAGTGTCTAAAACTAATCAAACTTCGACCATAAAACAAAGTCTGCTAATACCAAAATGCAAGGGAGATGAAAAGATCATAATTTTGTGAAACTTTAATTTATATTTAAAAATTAAAAAATTAAAGCTTTTGATTTAAAAGCATTAAAAATCTATCAGCACCCAGTCTTTGCAGAAACAACTTCCTGGTTGTGTGTAAAACTTCAAGAACCCACTATCACATTTTTTTTTTTTTTGATATTTCCAATATAACAACACAAACACTTAAAAGCTAATTTAACAAAAAAACAACTGACATATGACCTGTATGGGACACATGGATGCATTTTTTAAAGATAGGCCTTGCCCACATGTACATAAGTATTTGTAGTAGCTTTTTCTGTGTGTTTTTGCTTTTATCAACCCACAAACACTGTTATAGGTAACTAAACAAGGATCTTTTGGAAGACTTCCATTAGTAATTCTGTTTGCAGTGTTGACATGTGGACAGGGAAAGTTTGTTCTTGACCTGTGACGACAGACTGCACAATTTTCGCCATTAATGCCATCCCACACTTTTAATATCACTGGCTAAGGCTCATACCACCACTTGTTAGATTGACATGCTCAAGACGGTGCAATTGTAAGTGAATTTAATTGTGGGTCATTTTTTATTAGATGGAGGGAGGGAAAAACCCTGTTTTGAAAAAATACTTGTGTACATGTGGACTGAATCCTATTGAATAAGCTGAACCCCAAAGCTTGTTTCAGTTTCTTTAGTATGTTAAAAAGCTACATTCTGCAGTATTTAAAATGTAAACCTTTAATTGAAGCTTTAGTACCAGTGGCTTTGCAATCATGGCATAAAAACTGGCAGTCACCTGGCAGTTGGTTATATACGCACCACATTATAGCGTATAAAGATGACAGACTGTGCTTCAGTTATGGAATCATGGATCTGGATATCAGTGATTTAACACACACACATACACCCACACACCCACACACACACACACACAGGAGAGTTACCTATTGCCATTCTTTTGACCAATAATATTTGGGTGAACTTCTCTTTTTGAACGAGGACCAAATCTCTGTTTGGACTGTGTGCTATGCACTGGACAACGGCCAGAAGGTTTAACTGTATCCAGATACTTTTTTTTTTGTACAGAAACGTTGACATTTGTGCGATGTGACAGCATTATTCCTTCCTTCCTTTCTTTTCCCCTGCCTACGATTTCTGACTTATTGGTAATAAATGTTTCTCCCCCAATATTGTTTTAATTTTCATCTGAGCATTGCAGGAGCATGTTAAAGTATAAAATGTGAGTGGGATTCAGGGTTTGAGCGTGTTAACAGTCCCCCTGTGCTCAGTTTTTGATTTACAGTCCTGCCTGAGTGGAAAGCCGCCACAGTGAGGGGATGGATAGACGGACAGAGCGTTCTGCAGGCGAGGAGAAGGCTTTAAATACTGCAGTTTAGTCTTGGGTGACCATATTTTATTGTTTGTGCATTCATTATTACTGTTAAATGTTTCTAACTGAAAAATAAGGGAAAGCAATGCTGGTTTTATGAAGTGGCACATGAAGGCTGAGAGTGGATGAGTTAGTTCTTTGTGAACAGTAAATTGCTGGTGTTGATGCGTGACAATCACTCCAGTGCACTTTAATTAAGGTCAGAACTGCAGGGTCCTCCAAAGGTTTGCATGCACAGTGTGCTGTGTGAATAGAGTAATAAGCACTGTGTTCAACATAAGAGCACTTCTTATGTATCACACACCTGCTGCTGCTACTATGGAACTTGATAATGTCATGGTAAGACCTTTGTGTTTGTTTCGTCGTTAAAGGGTCAGTTTGCCCAGATTACACCACACTTGAATTGTTCTGTCACTCCCAGTGATATTGATCTAGAATGTAGATTCATTTGACCCCAACGTAATGAAGCTTACTGGATTTTCTTTTAAAAGGTGATAACAGCATTACCTCACTGTAATGCCCTAAAAAAGTCTGTTACTCAAAGCAATCACAGGCCTCACCGTCAACAGTTTTAACCCAAAAATGTTTCACCAAATAATTAGTTTCAATAAAGATTATTTACGGCGAGGTCTGCTGTTATGCAGATGACTGCAGCTAAATTAGGCGACTAACAATCATTGTTAGTTGCCTGATGTTAACTGTTTTATTACTGGTTAGTCACTCAGTTGATAAGTCTGCAGCATGCAAAGAAAAGTAAAGTTCCCAGAGACCAAGGTGATGTCTTTAAAATAGTATTTTTTTGAAATGGCAAATAGCCTAAAACTGCTGAATTATTCAGTTGACTGAAAAAGGACGAAGAAGACATTCAAATTTAAGAAAGCAGAGCCATTCTTCAGAAAATCACTCACTGTTTTGACAACTATCATTTGTCAGTTTGACTTACTGTTTGCCCCTAGACAGAAATTTCTGTTTCCATCATCAGTTTAACACTGGCTAAGCACTAGGTGATTTTTAACGGTGGAAGTGAATAACCAATCACTAGCATGTTTTTGAGACAGGAAAACTGCTGTTACACATCACAATGTGAGATTCTGTATTATTTTCTAAGCTGAACTCTGTGGATTGGGTCAATTCAAAGGTCCTGATTTAGGAAACTTACAGTTTCACTAAAGGTAAATGAGGAAAGGAAATTGCAATTTGGGTGAAATGGCCCTTTAATGTTACTAGACTCTCCCAGATCTTTAAATTAAATTTCTACTATGAAGCTGTTTTAACCCATTCGTTTCTGCAGTCGGCTCAAAAGTCTGAACAAAAAGAGACACAAGCAGGTTGGAAAGAAATGACAGTGAATTGTCGGTAAGTTTTTATTAAACCTTAAGTACAAACTGCAAAAGTAAAAAACTGTCAATATAACCAACATGAGACTCTTCCCGAGTGGAGGGAAAGGCCGAGATGCGGCACTAATAAATTAAGTCACCAGAGACCCCACCGTGAGCAAGTAGTTTATACTGTAGAAAATGGAAGAAACAAACAAACAGAAAAAGAGAACTGAAAAACAAACAAAAAAAAATCCCATCAGAATAAAATATATTGTAAGGCCATAAAAACTTGACAACCACTTTTTATTATGTTGAAAACACCCGACTTGGTATTTTATTAAATAGTCCTAAAACAGTTCAGTCTTCTGCGAGGGACGACAACCAACAAACTGGATTATAGGATTTTTCCTTGACAGTCACCACTGGCAAGCTCAGTGCAACATGAGTAGCTACTACATTTTTGTTGAATTTTCAGTAATGAAAATGTAAAAACCCATTTTTTTTTGTGAACATATCTTTTTTTCCCTTTTCTTTAAAAAAGTAAAGCTAAACAAACAAAACTAGGTTGGGGGGCAGTCGTTGGCTACTCAATATCTTCTTTCTTAGTGATATAAGCAGCACTTAAAAATTTTTATACACGTTTACCAGAGCAACCCTGTAAGCATCAAACTCACATGGATGAAGAAAGGGAAATGTAAGGCTTTTTCTTCATCAAGCATTCTCCTCTGGAACTTTTTCTCTCTTCTCTATTCCTTCCTTGCTTCCTTTCTTCCTTAACCCCAGAAAAGGCTCAAGTATTTAAAGAAATTTACAGGATTATGTACAAAAAAAGGTTGATGTTTTGTTTGTGTTGGACTTTTTCCTCTCTAAAAATCACTCATAATATATCTGGAAAAGGGAAAAAATGCAAAAAGCCAAAAAAAAACAAATAAACAAAAAAAAAAAGGACAATTTAAAAAAAACAAACAAACAAACTTGGATTTGATATTTCACATTTTACACTCTTTGACTAGTGGCTCTACTTGAGATAACACATCAGATCAACAAAAGTAAAAAACACAAAATAATAATAATAATAATATAATATAATAATTAATGTTTACTGGTACAGATGAAACAAGATGACTGGAAGAATGGAATGTTAACACGATTGCACATCTAGAACGAGAAAAGCCTGACAGCCTTTCTGCCCTGTGGGGTGGGGGGTGCGTGAGATAGCTGTTAGCTGATAGCAGGCGCTAACCCCCAGATTTTTTAACTTTTTGTGTTGTTATACAGTAATTATAACCAACAGCACCAATAAAATGGATCTCCTCGCTAAGTTTCAGGCACGGTTTTCACTTGCTAGCGAAGGAGGGATCCCTCCATACTACCAGGAAGTGAGGTGAGCAGGTCAAGCAGCTGTAGCTCTGCCCCCTCTCACGACCACCAACGAACAGAAACATCCACAATGACATAAAATAAAAAATAAAATAAAATAAAATACAGAGAAGACTTCTTGCAAAAACAAAAAAACAAAAGACAACCTAGCAAAAAACAAAGCTAAATTTCAAAATAGAACTTGGAAAAAAAAACAAAAAAAAACATAGCCAACCAACAATAAACCAACATCGTCTGTCTTTCAAGTTTTTACCTCGCGTCGCCACCCCCCTCTTTAAATAAACAAAAAACAATGCAGGAGCTGCATCGAGAAGGAATAAAATCAATAAAAAAAGGACTCCTCTTCCTTAAACAAAAGGAGAGAGAGAAACTTTGGGTAACTACTTGATGTCATTTTCATTTCAAAAAACTGGGGAGAAAAAGGCCGCCTTTTCACTTGTCCCATGTTCACAGTTGAGTGACGCATGATGAGAAGAAACGGGGTTCAGTCTCGGGGGCGAAATGTGGGCAGGAAAGAGTGATGCAAGGAGAAGGTAACAAACGTAACCCATTTTCAGTTAAGGGAGGATGGGTGCTGGAGGTAAAGGGTATAACAGGGCCCATCAAGTCTTCTCGTGAACGTTACACTTAATGCTTGTACTGTTGTGAAGGACGACTTCAGGAGCGAAAAGGGGGGGGACTCTAAAAACATCCAGAATAAAAACAAATTCTTCTTTCACACTAGTGCAAAAAAGACATCTTTCTTTACTTTTTTTTTTTTAATAAACAAGCCTGGCATTCTAAGGGGGGAGGTGAATATTTTTTTGGCAGGGGGACTGAGGTCAGGTGAGGGACATTTTCAAAGCTAAAAAACAATCAATCTTAAATATTAGGTGGTGGAGGGGGGGGTTGATAGTGACCCTGCTTAATGTGATAAAATAACAAACAAACAGGGGTGTTTGGGCTCGAGGCAGGACGTGGGCACAGCGCACCAGGCGGTGATGTCGAGGTGTCCCCCCCCCACCGCCCCTCAGGACACAGCAGCGGCCTTGGGTATGTGGCTGGAGGACAGGCGTGCCAGGGACACCTCCACGGCGGCGGCAGCAGCGCGCTTTCGAGGGCCTCGCTTGGCCGGCGATGCTTTGGCGGGGCTTAAGCCGTGGCAGGGGTCCCCCCCTCCTCCACTGATAACCACTCCTCCACCACCGCCACCACCTCCGTTCTTTAACATGGCCCTACCACACACCTGGTTCACCAAACTGTTGATTTGCTCCTGAGTGAAAAGCACAGAGAGAGAGAGAGAAAAAAAAATGAATAAAACTTCAATTTTTCACCTTCTCTTGCATCATTTTATTCACATTCAACCACAGCAGGAATTACAGCTCTGACACAAGAAATTACAGAACATGAACACTGTTCATGCTGAATTTCACTTCCTGGAGCAAAGAAAACCCTAGCTGCTGTCTCCCCCTTCTGGACAGAGAGAGAACTGAACCACAGCAGAAACAGAACAGTGGCAGCTCACCTCATCGTATCGGTACATCATCTTAAGGCCTCTGCAGGACTTGTGCTTCTCCACGTAGCGCAGGGCACACTCCAGACAGAAGACCACGTTGTCAGTCTCCTGAACCACCTGCGCACACAGAAACCGAGAGACAGAAACGTTACCGTAGAAACCAGACACTCAGCTCTGAGTTCTCTTATTACTGAGAGGGAGAGAAACCTGATAAATCATTCAAATGTCTTTCACTCTGACGATATAAAGCCACTGGCAAGCTAGAAAGTTTGCATATATTTCAATATTATGGCTTTAAATTCAATAACATAGGTATAAAACTTTATTAAATTTCATCAGCCTGGTTTGGATACTTTTGAAATATTGAGCCATTAAAAAACACTTTTAAATATATATGTGGAAGAAAATGTATAGCAGGTATTAAATGCAGTATGTGTGTGTCGTGTGTTCGGCTCCTGTGTGCTCTGCTCTCACCATGGACAGGTAGCAGAGATGCTGACAGATCTGGCAGCGTCTGTCTGAGGACTCCAGTGCCAGCCACTTCCCGCGGGGCTTCTTGCGTCCCTCCCCGGGGCCCAGGCTGCCATCATGGGTGCCGTAGCGGGCAGAGGAAAGCAAACCTGCCTTGTAAAGTTCCTGCCGTTGGCACATCTCTATGTTCCTGTAGGATGAGAAAGATGTTTGATAAGTTTGTTTAAGTTGGACTAGAAAATAGAGAGAAAGGGACACCCTCTAATTTAAGCCAGTATTTGCAGAAAATAACAGTTATTAAGATCAAATTACACACTTAAAAAAAATGGAAAATAAATCCGTAGTACAATATCTATTTTCTTCTTGAGAAAATTACTAAAACTGCTTTGAAATGACAGTTTAAGGTTTCAGTGTTTTCTTCGCTAAAGATAAAAAAAACTTCACTTTAGAACACTAATAGTATTGTGGATTTTTGCATATATATACTTGTCAAAGCGACTGCTGCATCCTACCTGAGGTCTATGAGTAGGGCGGAGATGGTGGTGAGGAGTAGGCCATTGTCCCTCTTGGATTCTGCTGTGGCGATCTGGTACAGTAGCTTCTCCATGGAGAACGGTTTGGCTATGCGACGACACTTCAGGTCCTGCATGCAAAATGAGTCGTTACTAAATTTTATTCTCATTTAACTACAAACAGGCTCTTTTTTGGATGAGTCTTTGGTGTGATATTTTTACACCTCAGAACCACAAAGACTGCACTTTTTCATCATCATTGCTCATTCTTTAAACAAGTTTTGTTCCATTTTTTCAGAGATTTAAACACATCTGAACACAGACACTACAGCTTGTTGAAGTTAAAGCAAGTTGACTGATCCGCTCTGATAATGTTCCTAATGTCCTTCAATGACTAACTGTAACCAAAGATTAATGTTTCTTATCGTCTGCTGTTGCTCATTTTTAAGTAATAAATATTCACCATTGGGAAGGAAATGTTTCAGGCAGCGCAACACAACACAGTGCGTTGCATGAATGTCATATTACCCTTGAGAGCAATCCATGCTGTGCCTATGAATAAGATGGCATTTCTGAACATATACATACTTCCATCACCATAATGCCTCCATAATGCCCATAATGACAGCAAGGAGCATTTTCTTCTCCTCTATTACGGCTATAATGAGGTCCAACGGTCAGAAGGCTCGCTCATAATCACTAAGAAAATCTAAATACAGCCCTCAGGGAGGCTTACAGCTGCAAATAACTCCTTAAAGTTCAGCACACTGGCTGATTAGAGAATCAAGCATCAAGTTCGAAGTTCATTTATCCATTTCCCTTTCAATCATTTCAACATAAATCAGGGCTTTAACCGCCACTGTCCACATGGGGCCACTGTTGTGAGGTTTTACCAAGCAGCAGTGAAATAAAACACATCATAAAATGTGCAATACACAGACAAACTATTAGTTTTATTTTCATTTTATATTTCTTAATCATATATTAGATGTTTATCCTTTGATACACTTCTTTCCCCACATATACACACACATGTAGTTTTTAATTTAACAATGTCCTTGTGCTGATTGGCTCATCCAGATTCATGTGCTGACCTTTGCGGCCTGGTAACCCAGGTTCATCCAGTGCGGTGTGGCAAAGTGCACCGTCTCTGACACGCTGTAGCCACAGCACACCTTAGAGACAAAGGCACCGGGGTAGCAGACCACAAACTGGCCACTCCGCTGGACCGTACGGTAAACCTTGATGCCTTCACGGCACAGCACCTCTGGAGAGATCTGGAGGATAAAGGAGAAACAGAAGTGTTACAGTTATTAACCTGCTATTTTAGGTAATGAGGTGGCATCATGAAGTTATTGTGACAAATTAAAAAACATAATGAAACAACATGTGACAAAGAAGACTTATTCTTTGATGGCAATTTGAGCACTGAAAACACTGACCATGATGTTCTTCTCCAACATTTCTAGTCCTGGGGTGCCATTGGCCTGAAGCAGTGTATGGACCACCTTGTCCAGCTTAGCCTTCTCCTCAGCAGGGACAGAATACCTGAGGGATACACAGGATCACAGAGAGACAGAAACATCACCAACATGTAAAAAAATATGTCCGAAGAGAGTAAAAATGTAAAAATTAAATGTTTGTTTTTGCTATTGGTTCTTGCTAATTTTTCATGTTAAAACATGAGATCACAAAGACACAAAAGTGTCCGCTGGAGATGAAGAAAAGAGCCCAGTGTATACTTACCAAATGCAATCAGCACCAGTGTGTAAGTAATCAATATATGGAAGGCGATTTTGGTCTCGAGACCAGCATGAGGTAGAAAAGACCATGCCAATGTTAAGCCAGGGGATGGTCACCCCTGCAGAAACAGAGGGATTTACAGAGAGAGAGAGAAACAAACAAGAGCAGAGGTTATTACTTACTGCAATGTACACAGGGAAAAAAGTCACAGAATCTAAAGAGATGAAGCTAAAAAGTCATTTACGCCCTCCATTCATGCATTTTTCTGAAACAATCCACGGCTAAATCTGTCTTTCTTTATGATAGCTGGTGAATGGGTGAAGCTTTTATTTGTCCTTACCAGGCACAGCACCCAGATGTCTTAAAATGGATCCAGAGTTATTGGGGAGGACAGTGAGGTTCCATCCATGTCTGAGGAGAAGATAAGAAGAAATGGTCATTTCTGCTTTTTTCCTGATGGATAGCAAAGAATACCTCGATGAGACAGCTCAAGGGCACCTCAGTGTTTTCTTTTTAGGAGGCCGACTGTGTTATTTTTTTTTGGTTTAACTGTCAAAAAACTCATATCAGTGGAAGACTAATGGCTAACTGTAAAGCTGTAAGGCTGTGAGATACTCACTTTGAAAATGGCTCTGACTTTCCTGTGGGGAAACCACTTCCATGTGTACTGGTGTCCACCTTCCCACAATGCACCGCCACGTGGCTGTCTCTCTGCTCCACGATCCTCCAGTACTCTTGCTGCAGGGACACAATAGAAGAAGAGCCATCAGTGGAAGAATCCAAGACGAGTACATCAGCTAACTGAACAAATGCTGCAAGTTGAGGGTCAGTCGGAACAAAATAACTCCCTTTTGATTTTACATAAACACTAGAAGGGTTCCCGCTACCATATCTGCAATACACTTTAGGTTAAACCACAACCACACTGTAGTCAGCGTTGTCGAAGTTGTGCAAGACGTCGGCATGCTTACCTCAACCTCAGCAGCCCCTGGTTCCTTGTTAAAGCACATGGTCATGGTGTTCCGGGCTATCCTGAAGAAGTTAGTCAAAGACACCGATTTCCCCTGCAACAAAGAGGCGTTAAACATTATGAGCTACAACGTGCAAGAAAAGTCTGAGGGGAACAAATAAAAAAGTCCTTATGACTTCACTCCACACACTTATGGTCTTTGGCTGAGATAAAACAACTATAGGGAATGTGAACCGAGAATATGAACACAGAAAGTAAAGCTGGAGGTCAGTGGACTGCAAGTTTTTCCACTTTCACATCACATGTTATCTGAATCAGAGAGTCAGAGAAAAGAACGCGTGTAATACATGTGCGCACTGTACACGCATGTGTCTCTTTGAGGGTCTATTTTTCCCTACAAGTCCCAGATACATTTCCCCCGGACTTGACCCTCTCTCCCTTTGACACTCCCGCTACAGAGAAGCTTTGAAGGCGACTATAAATCTGCCAGCCACCTGCCTGGAGACACACGGACTCTGCTGGAAGACGACCTTGCAGATTCCTCATTCACACAGTGACAGATTGTCTCCTTTTCTCTGTCTTTTCTTTTTTTTTTTTTTTTTTTACCTCTCATAGAATGACTGACCTTACTACAATTTCTACAATTACAATAGCTACAGGGTTGTAAAATGATGCAGTTAAATAATACAGTAAAGTAGCGACCTAGTAAGCACTGACAAAATGTTCTTTAGGCGAGTCAGTAGCAGCACTTATCCCAGCCTTTTCCTGCTGTAATTAGAGTTAATTACACCCTTGACATGCACTTTGTTCTCTCGATAGAAAAAGTGAAATATAACCTCTTCTTGGGGGGCACTTGGGATGAAAAATGCATACAAATCTGAGCTGTGCAGAAAAGTGATGGGGCACATTTAGACAAGCCTGTCCGGCAGGGGTGGTGACAGCCATTCACATGTCACCACGCTGAATTGCACGTCTCTAATTCGGAGGTCTATGGGCTGTACTGGGTTGAGTCTGTTGACAGTATCTCAGTCCTTCAGCGGGAGGTCATCTGAAGGGATTTGGTTACCGAAAGAACTCGAGGGGGTAAAATATCAAATAGGGTCATGTTTGAGAACACAGGAGAAAGTTATCTAAATTACAAAAGTGAATACTGCTGCATCCCATCAAGATGCTGCTGCATGGGAAAAAATGTGCTCTTTGCAAATCAACTGTAGTGCTTTAAGGGCATGTGTGTGGATTTTTGCACACACAAACAAAGCACTGCTAGCCTTTTGCATTGACTGGGTGTAGGAGTTGGAGGGGCTTGGCAGAGGGGTCTGCCAAGAGGACTGAGCATAATAGAGGAAGAGATTATGAGCGAGAGGACTGGAGATTTGGGGAAATAGCTAAGAGCAAGGGCATGAAGGAGAGGAGTCATGGTGAGAGGGGCCGGCCTGAAGGAGCTGAGGGGTGGAGAGAGCTGGAGAGGGCGGGGTTTTAAAAGGGGGCGGGACAGGGATGTGAGGACGGGCTGGTTTGGTTGAGGGTGGGTGGGGGGGGGCTGCTTTCTCTCTGACCTACATTTTAGCCAGCCAGAATCAACACAGCTGCCAGCAGGCTGGGAAGGCTGGAGCACATCTAACATGTGTGAGTGCATACACACACACACACACACATACACACACACAGAAACACACAAAAGCAGGGCTACTGACCACCTTAGCGCGCACACGGCTACACAGAAATATTTAACAAAAGCCGCAAGACGTGCGAGGTACAAAAAGTGCTCTCTCACACAGCTCACATTTACACACACAGCTGAACACAAACAGGTGTCCAAGCTTCGTCCGTTTGCTTTCATACCATGATTAAGAATTTTCAGACAAAAAACATCTCTGCAGTGACTTTCTCCTTCAGAAGAAACCCTGTCATGGCATGTTGTGACAGTTTATAGCACAGCTTAGCTTCTTCTACAGAAGGGGTGAATATTTTGTCACTAAAGTTTTGCACAGTGATATAGTAAGAGTTATGTTTAAGTGGTGGAAGCATGAAGGTTAAAGGCCAATCACAGGTCATGTTTCATACAAGAAGTGCGATTGCAGATGCAGCTGAGTGATAGTGAGGCCTTTCATAGCTGCTCAGGGTCAGTCTGCATATCATTGTTAAGTTTAGTTAAGGCTTGTTTGATTGGATTACTTAAACAAACCTCACAGTTGTTGCCAACATATTCATCATAAAATCAAACCAGCAGGCAGTTGGCCTTTTTGCTTCACCTTGTGAAATGTATATGTGTATATATGTTTCTTTTTCCTAGTATGTCTGTTGTTCTTTGTCCTTTTGTGTAAAAACTCACACTTCAACCTAAAAATGCTCCAATCAAAACTGGTCGACACAATCAAGACAAATCTTATATTTCAAAAGAGTAAGATGAAGGAGATTTGTTGAGTGTTTTTCCAATGAGTCTTTTTCTTTCTTTTGGCAGAGAAAAATGAAAACAAGGACAATCACGAAAACAAGGCAAAAAGGTTAGTAAAGAGGCAGCATCCAGAGATGATTGTATGCTTGAGTGCTCCTGCTGCTGCTGCAAAGATGTCTGACTGGGAACTTACAATAAGAGTTAATACTGGCGGCATTTCATGAAAGAAAGATTATTAAAGTAGGTATCAAATAGAAAACTTGGAATAAAAGACACTCTCATGTGCGTGTCGTCTGTACGCTTTAAACGTGTGATAAATGTCCTCTTTATTCTCACCTTGTAAATACATTTGTGCTGGTCACTGAGAACGCCCCTGTCCTCCTCCTCCTGCTGCTGCTCCTCCCCATGCTGCCTGTCCTCTTTGCCTTGTTTTTCCTGAGCGAAGAGCCGGCGCCGGCCCGCTTTGACCTGAGCCTCCAGCTCCTTCAGACGGTGATACACTCCATTGGTGCGGTGGTGCCCTGTCGCCCCTCCCACTATCCCGCCTACAAGCCCATTCTTGGGCTCATAGCGTGGCAACACAAGCGCACTAGGTGCCGAGGAGTCCGAAAGACCCTCCAGAGGGCCCCGGCGCGACTCCAGGTTCTTTTTCTCCTGCAGTACCTCGGCCAGGAGTCGGAGGCGCTCCTCGGCGCTGAGCGAGTCATAGGAGAGAATGTATTGGAGGTAAGCCTCCTGCAGCTTCGCCAGCCGGTCCTGCGCTGACTTAGGGATGCGCAGGAGATCGGCCAGCTTGGTCCACTTCTTCAGGTCCATCACCTGCTGCATGCCGCCCATGTCATTGATGAGCTGGAAAAAACGTGACAGGTCCACTTCACAGCCACCTGTGTGGAGCAGAAGGACAGAGAAGGTTAATTTAGGGCAAACATGAGCAGTGATCTCAGTGTGATGGATTAAAAAAATGATGCTACAAACTGGACTCCATGAGTCTCTTGGGCAAACATCAAGCAAATCAAGGTGAAACAACAGGAAATAGACATTTTGGCAGAAAGAGAAGTTGCTTGTTTACATTTAATCTCGGCTTTTAAAAAGAAATGAAATAGAACTAAATTAAGAAGACTGCAGTCTTGGAGCATCTGCACCTTTGGCTTAACGTGCCGTGTTTTCCAGGCCAGTTCATTATATTTAAAACTGCCAGTGAGCTATCACCTTTCAGAATGATCTGAACCGCGATTGTGCCAAACATTGACACAAATTCTGCTAATGTAGAACTGATCCGCTGGGCACAGTGAAGGCAGTCACTTGGAACCAGCGTATCCTGGCTGGCTGAAGCCCCTCCACTGTGGCTCACCGGCTGCCAGGTCTCTCTGACGAACACTCACATACCAACTATACTCCCCCTGTGCTCATCTGAACACATCAGAGCACATGCACGACACAAGAGCCAGTGCAAAAAATAATGCACTTCATTCACTCACGCATTCATAATGTGCATGCATGAGTTCATACATGTGCTCATACAACAACAGTGCTGTTAATGTTCAAACTATGTTATTTAATGGCTGATAAAAAGCTGATGTCACTGTGAAAAATGGGAGGCAATGGGAGAATCCGGGGGAAATATTTTTTTGTGGTTTATCAGGCTTGTCGCCAAGTGGTTCCACATTGTTGTTATTGTCTATAAAGAGGCAGATAAAATTTTGGCAGAATGCAACTGAAGCTTTCAGAGCCCCTCTGATACCAGAAACCCAATATTTGTGATGCTTGTTTTCAGGCTGCTTTTGTTGTGGCTTTTTAAAGCCCGACACAAGTTACAATACACAGTTTAAGAACTTCAGGGGGGTAAACGGCACTTTCTCTTTTTCTGTGGCACTCAGGGAAAAAAAAATCAAAGACTTTTGTTCACTAAATATCCTTGTGTACATCCTCACAGACTCATACATGTTTGTCTGATTGGCTCACTCACCAATGACAGGTGGCTCATCCATGGTAATGCCCTGAGATTTGAGGTGCTTGCGGATGCAGGCCAGCCGCTGCACGTTGGGGCCCCAGCGCCGGCCCAGCATGTGGACCCTCTGCACCTGTGTAACAAAACGCATCTCCTCACTCAGCTTGCACTCCGGCCGCCAGTCCGGAGGCGGGACCACACGGCACATGCCGGCCGCCTCGGCCTGTTCCCTCACAGCATCCAGGTACACCAGTGGGTCCAGGAACTCCCGCGTCACTGGCCGGAAGACAGGGGCTTCACCCAGCGCTGCCCAACCCTCTGGCCTGCTCCGCTGGCGTTCCCACTCCTTCTCCTGCTCGCGTTCCTTCTGGCGCGTCATCTCTTTCTCACGCTCCCACTCCTTGTCACGGTCAGCAGGCCGCAGTGCTGCTGGTTTCAGCTGTCCCGGGTTGTTGGAGGAAGTAAGCACAGAGGAGGTGGTGGAGGAGGACACAGAGGTTTGTTGGGGGTCTGAGGTAGTGCTGGCACGACTGGGGTTCTGTGGGTGGTTCTGGCCCGACGAAGGGGAGGAAGAAGAAGAGGAGGAGGAGGAGGAGGAGCTCCGCCCATGAGACCTGCTCTGCTGCTGCTGTGCTTGTCGAATCAACATCAGCTTGCCGGCCGATGCCCGCTTGGGTCGCTGGTTCACCGGCTCCACGTTGGCTGCTGGTGTAGAGTTAGTTTGTTGAGGAGGGGGTGTGGGAGGAGGAGGTGGGGTTGCAGGCTGAGTTTGTTTGGGAGAGGGGGGTGTTTCTGATTCATGTCCATTAGAAATCGGAGTGGTAGGGGTGGTGGTTTGTGTGGCAGCTTTCTCTTGATTGGCCACCTTCTTGCTGCTGCTGCGAGTCTCCAGAGGTGCCGGTTGAAGCTTGGCCTTCTTGGCCTCGTTGCCAGTGGTTTTGGCTTTCTGCTCGACGACGCCCGTCCCCACTGAGTTGAGCACCACCTCCAGACGCCGCTTGGAGTTACGCAGACCCTCTCGACCTGGGCACTCCCCCTGGCCCTGCTGGCGCTGGCACTGTCTCTGTCCGTCCTCCTTGACCAGGGTGTTGTGCCGCTGCCCGTTTAGCCTGCCGTTGAGGCGGGCGCCGGCAGCCACATTGTGCAGCCCATTGGATAGTAGCACCTGTTTGCGAGTTTTTGCATTGCTGTGGTGGGCTGGTGCCGCTGCTTTTCCTGAGTTGGCCAGCCCATTGCTGGCTGCTGGCTGGCTGTGCTGATTGTGATTGTTCGCTGACGATGGTGCCGAAGCGGCGCTGTTGTGTTTGTTGCTGCTGCTGAGTTTGGTTTTCTTGCCCAGTTCTTTCTGTTTGGCTTTGGTGTAGGTGACGTGGCCCTTGGACACGGTGGCTGTGTACTTCTTCACAGTTTTGGACGGCAGTCGGAAGTCGCGGCTCTTTTTGGCACCACCAACAGCTTGTGCCGAGCCTGCCCGCGTCAGCCCGTTCACTTTTGAGACCTGAGATCAACAGAAAATGAGGGAGAAAGATTGTTCACATTAGATAACCAGGTTAAGAATTTTGTCACAAGACATCAATCAGATTTTGTACATAAAGTTACAGAACAATATCTTCTCACAGAAATCTACAGTGAAAGAGACAGACAGTTGATGCTGATAATGCTTGAATGTTTGAAAGAATCCTGTTTGATCAGATTGCTGAGTATTGCACATTGACACGTAAAAGCCATAAATACAATTTCATAAAAAACTTCCCAAAAATGCTCCCACACATTGATAAAATTCTATTATCAGAAAGTGAAACATGACACATTCAGGCGTGTGGGTGCACCCACACTCCAGCATGAAGAGGGTGAACATTCAGATGTTAGCACTGCAGTAAAACATTTTTTTTTGAGGAAACCTCTGCTGATCACTGAGGAAATCAACTGTCCTGATTACTACACTTTCAAATAAAGCACACGATTATAAACTGCAGCTCAAACTGCATGTCAACGCAAAGGCTGAGATGAAGAAAATGACGAGCAAACCAAAACCACTCCATCCTGAGAAGAGCAGTTTAGAACGGGCAGAAAAAAAAGGAGATGAGAGAGATGAGAGAGGAAGCAATGATGGCTTTTTGGTTTCAG
Organism: Acanthurus leucopareius; assembly: GCA_029814765.1. NCBI lineage: Eukaryota > Metazoa > Chordata > Actinopteri > Acanthuriformes > Acanthuridae > Acanthurus > Acanthurus leucopareius. Next base: position 1,215,286 of record JAQMCX010000019.1, on the reverse strand, counting down.
CTGGCAGATGGCTGGACAGTATGAGGTAGGAGGTGGGGTCATTGGAATGGAATAAAATCCCATAAGGGCACATAAAAACAGCCTTTTATTTGCCACGGGTTTCCTTAAACGCTATAATTCAATTCTTGCGCTATGAATAAAGGTCCTGTGTGTGTTTTTTGTGTGTGTGTGTGTGTATGTGAAAAAGAGAGATGGAGAAAGAGAGAGCGTGTGTGTGTGTGTGTGTGTGTGTGTGTGTGTGTGTGTGCACATGAATGTGTGTGAAGTCTTTGAAGCCCCCAGCTGTAGATCAGAGGTTCGGTACAGTGGTGTCTGGTTGCACGGCTGGCTCGCTGGGTACAGCTGTGGGAAGAAACACGGTCACCCTCTTCCTCAGTACAAAGAGTTTTACAGCTGAGTCTGAACATGTCAAAAACCAGACTCACTTTAGCTATTTCTGTCATATATTCAATCATTTCATTCCCCACATTCCACTTTTATTTTTGCTTCTCGCATTTCTAAGAATATCTCCTTTTTTTTCCTCAGTGTTAAAGTGGGGTGATTGATAAGTTAGTGGCCTGAGATAAAAGGAGCTGAGTTATAAAGCTCCCATCAGACGCACATGCATCTTCACTCTGTATGTGATTATCCAGAAAGTTTGAAGTTTATAACTTTTGAGGTATTTCTGTTGTTGAAGTCAGCACTGTCTGAAAAAAATGGAGAGTATCAGCCTTCATGCAGTCATCTGCTATCTCCGTCTCAAGGGCTCACCAAAGAAGGTCCACAAGGACATGTAGGCAGTGCTAGTGGAGGAGAAGAAGAAGTGTGATGCTGAATTCAAATGAAGTCAGTATTGAAAAGTCAGTAATGTCCACTTTTTCACAGTGACTTGCAATTTTTTATTTCCCAAAACATAATCACTCAAAGACTTGAAATACACGAGTCACAAAAACTGCACGAAGCATCTCCTCTTTCTTAAGCTACCAGCTTATTAATCCGTCCTGTGTTGTTTTAATGGCTCACTTTCGGTGCTGCTACAAGTTTCAAGTGTTAAGAGTTGATGGTATTTATCTGATTAAGTTTGGTTACATTCATTCATCTTGAAAACATTTTTTTAAAAGAGCAAATATTTTTTATCTCCTGTTTTTTTATCTTAAACATCTTAAAGATATGTGCACAGTGGTGACAGATACTTGTGTGTATACCATCACAGCCCTCATTGTCATTAAAAAAACATCAAAATTTGCATCTGTAATTGTATCCTGCTGCCATTTATCTAAACTATCTGTGTGTATTTCTTGTCCTGAGCAGCTGGAAGTGAACCGAAGAAGAAAGAAAGGAGGAGGAACGGAGAGATGGAGTTATCAATCACAGTCGCGGCGCCACAGGAGGGAGGTGACAGCCAGCCCATTGACAGGTTTGCCTTTGAAGGGTTCTCTTGTCACGCTTGTGCATGTGTGCGTGTGTGTATGGGTTGGTGTGTATGTGTGTGTGTGCGCATGTGCACATGTATTGTATTGTGTTTGTCTCAGGTGGCGGTGGGGAGGAGAAAAGGAGGGGGGGCCCACACAAAGACCAGGCCATTAAAAGATAAGGGGGGACTGAAACCTAACTCCCCTCCGTCAATCATACTGTCAAACACACGCACACACGCAGACACACACGCACAAACACACGCTCATAACAATGGCAAAATCAAGGTGACGAGGAGAGAGGAAGGAAAGAAGGAGTGTTAAGGAGGAGTGAGGAGAGGAAGGTAAGAAAAGGAGAAAAAGCATTCAGCAATAATGTTAAGGTTTTCATATGAAGCTCTGCCTGAAGAGCAAACTTTTCTCATATTTGTCAAATTATTTGCACTCCTCAAAAAAAGCTGAACAAGAATTAATCCCCAGTCTGACAAACGATGTCAAAGTTCAATCTGTCTTTAACTTTCTGATAGCTTAACATTTACACAAAGTTCAGTATAAATTATTTAGTGTTGCACTGATGCTGAAATACTAACTGCTAAAGCAGCAGTTGCTCAGAGAGCTACTATATTTGTCCAGCCAGTTTGCTGACAAAGCACTGAGTCTGAGGACACACTGTCATGACCACTTCCCGCCACAGGAGGGCTCAGCGGACCGGCTCTCTGCAGGGGGCGGGGAGGGGGGGGCCTGGCAAGTCTCCCTCACTTTTCTCTCTTTAATTATTTGGTCTGGTGGGAAAGAAGGGAGGCAAGAGAGTCACGATGAGAGGCGAAAAAATATGAGGCAGCAGGCTAAGGACTCTGCTGAGGAAGGACGGGAACGAAAGGAAGGAAAAAGGATGAAAGGAAGAAATACGGAAGAGGATATTTAAATTTACTCCTGCTGACAGCGACTGGCAGAGACAATTCAGAGAGCAATGAAAAGGACGATGAGCAGAACAAGAAAGACACCGAAGCCAAAGGGAAAAAACAGAACAGAACACACACACACACACACACACACACACACACACGTACGCACACACACACGCACACACACACGCACACACAGACAGGCAGTGCTGGAGTGGATTTCGGTCGCATGTGAGCTGGAAAGGGGAGGGAAGGGGAGGGAGATGGAGGTGGGCCTAGATGACATCATGTGTTGCTATAGCCCAGCTGAGGCCTGGCAGGAAGATTTTTAACAGGCAACATCTGCAGGAGTCGGGCCTGAGAAGAAGAAGAGAGGGAGAGAAAGAGATGGATAGAGAAAGAGAGAGAGAGGGAGAGGAGGAGAGAGGGAGAGAAGGCTAGCCAGAGGTTAGAGGAAGGCAGGAGAAAGTTTAACCCTTGCAAAGCTGTGCTGACTGACAAAGGAACGGAGACGGAGATGAGGGTTTGCATGCAGCGCTGCAACGTGCAGCACCGTTCTGTCTGTCAGACACACTCATGTCAGGGGACCACAGGAGCTGTGATTGGTCAGCTTTGTCTATTTTTATATTTCCTCCAACAAGCTGATACAGATTGTCGTAATGAAGACAAGTTGAGGAAAAGCTCGGTTATGTTTCTGTCTAACGATCTAGCAAAATACATTTCTAATTCCCTCCTCCTCCTCCTCCTCACTGTAACAGTCTCCAACACCAGGGGAATTAAATGATATAAACATAAATTTGGGCACACATATGAATGCACGACGCAGCTCGATAGCCTGCGACGCACATCCGTCAAGTGTTACGGTGGCGTGATGACAATCAACGCGTTAAATCCTATGCTGAACTATAAATCAATTCCTACGCCGGAGTCATTTACGGCGCCGCTGCCGGAACACCTTGACGGCGAGGCATAAATCCGGCTTAAGCCTCCTTTCCCCTCTGCTGTCTTATTAGGGCGCGATGCGATGCGGCCCTGGGCAGGTTGACTTTTAAGAAGCCAGAGAAAGGTCACGAGAGCCTGGCACTAATAACACACACCACGCAAAAACCTCCTTTTTTACAGTAAAAAAAAGAGATCTACATACAGCAGCTGCATCTTCACTCATTAAAAGGCTTGAGAAAAAATTACTAAAAGAAACATTTAATTATCGTGTGTCAGTTTTTGTGATCTTTAACATGTTGTTGTATGATCGCGGAGGTTAACGGAGGATGACTGAGGACAAACAGCTAAACAAGAAAGTGCCGAGTCCTTTCTAAATGATGCCGAGTCGGCTAAATGGCTCGTCCCTGCACACCCCACCTGCGCTGGCTGCTTCTCTGCGTGCAGCTGCTTTGCTGACATCCCCACTTTTGTTATTTAATTAAAACCGATAGAATCATATTGTTTTATAAAAAGGTCCAGTTATGGCGCACGTATGTTGTTGATACAAGCGGCTATTAAATTTAGGAGAACTGAATCACGGTGAATTGAATTATGATAATGCCTTTACCCTCCGGTTTTACACACACAACCCCTTGTTCGTTTTTACGGCTACATAATCACTTAACCTTTCGTATGGCTTAGCCTGTATTTTCACAGTTGGCCGTGTGTATAAATGTGCGTGTGTCTTGAACACACAGGGTTAACACACGTACTGTTCATGCTAATTGAAGGGAGAACGAGGAAAGGAGGAGGAGGATGAGGAGGAGGAGGAGGGAGGAAAAAAAAAGGACTAATCCTTCCAAATGATTGGAGCCATGTTGTCAAGGGCAAGATCCGTCTGTTTGACACAGGAGCAGAGAGACTGAGACTGAGACTGAGAGAGAGAGAGAGAGAGAGAGAGAGAGAGAGAGAGTGGAGCATGAAGAGAAAATGAGTTAAAGAGATACAGAAAGCTGATGATATAACGGTAAAAGGTGGAATAAGAGTGCAGGAGGAAAACAGTATGAGGAGTGAAAAGAGTCACACAGAGGTGCCAACAGAGAAATGAGAGAGATGGAGGAAGCGAGTAGAGGAAGAACTGCAGAACAAAAACCAGCGAGCGAGCGAGTGAGGCTGAAGTTCGTCTTGGCAGGCAGTCACTCTCTTTGAGACTTCTTATTGGTTTAACTGGACAATTCCAGCCCCCTTTTAAAAACCTGGAGCATATGTCAGAGTCTGCTGCGGCACATTAGAACAACAATAACACTGAATAGAGGTTTGCATCCAACAGAAGGACACAGAAAGGAAGAGAAAGAGGAAACAAAGCAGACGACTGCTTCTGACGAGCTGATGTGATCATAAAAATGCCAGATTTCTGACTTAAGCCATCTACTCTTCCTCCTCCTCTTCTTCTTCTTCTTCTTCTTCCACTTTGTGGGGCTCCTTAAAACCTGCTTAGCGCCACAGAAAGGAAGGCAGCCTTTCACAGCCCCTAGCCAGCACTACTAAATATAGCTACAGTCACGGCAGACCAAAACACAACCATTACTCTCTCAGACACAATGGATAGAGGAGAAGAGAGGAGAGGCAGGGATATGAGAAGATAGGAGGTTCAAAATGACAGGAAAGTAACAAGAAGAGCATGAAAGGAGGCGAGGCAAACCAGCAATAAAGAAGAAAGTATAGGAGGGAGACCAGAACGGCACAGAAGGAGTTAGGAGGAATCGTTGAGAGGAAACTAAAAAAACAGGAAACGGCAGATGGGTAAATGAAAAGAAGAGTCAAGAGTGTTTCAAGGGAGCACAGCAGCCCAACAAGCCTGCCGCGCCTCCAGTCTGTCGGTACAGAATATTACCGGTAAAACATGGCTAATGCAACATTCACCTGCCACAGAAACTTCCGTTTCCCTGCATGCAACAGCTTCCCCTTTGCTCTCTGGGTGATGTTTAGCACATTAAAGCTTTGTCATCTTGGTGCGTCTGCTCGTACGCTACCTGTTTGCGTAGCTCCTCGGCAGCTCTCCTCGGCGGCAGCCCGTTGGCTGAGCCTCGACTGCTGGCCAGGGCCTGCTGCTCCCTGGCGTGCTCCCGTGCCTCCGCCCTCTCGCTTCGCTCCCTCAGGAGGGGCGGAGGTGGAGGCGGAGGTGGTGGCAGTGGCGGTGCAGGCGCGTCCCTGCCGTGAGTTCCTGCCTTGGGCCTCGGGCTCTCCCTGGTCCCTGCTTTACCGTGGCTGTTGAACACTGGAAGAGAGAAACAGAGAAATCAGAGGTGGATTTTTTTGTCTTTTGTTGATTCTAATAGAGCTAAATTATGTTGTGATGTTAAATGTTTCTTGACCAGTTGACATTCATAAAGCAAACTAGTTTTAGCTAGCCCATCTGTTTGCAGTGTATGAAATAGACATGTCTTTATTTACTTTCATTAAGATGATTAAGAGACATTTAAGTTCCTTTTAGTTTCAGGGCTCTGATAGTTTGCAGCAACATGACGTTCAGGAATATATGTGGCACAAACACGTTTTATACAGAAGTTTTTACAAGTCCTATAAAACTAGCATAAACTGCTAATGTGCACAACAAGTCAAAAGTAAATTAATAAAATAACAAATTAAGCCACTGTAAAGAAAACACGGCAGTGTGGAAAGTTCCCATAAGGAACTGAAGTAAAAATACCCTTAATAGAACTGTGCTATATACTAAGCTGTTTCAGGCTACCGTCAACCTGTGCCAATGCCAATTTGTGGACAAACCTTGAGTCTCAATAACCCCCCCCACCCAACTCCTGGTGCAGAATGGCTTGTAAACCCCTGGCACCAAACCACAACGACCAAGTGGAAAAGCCCACACAAACATTGGAGTGACAGACGTTTGGCTGACTTATAGCCCCCAATCAGTGAAATATGCATGATTTAAGGCGTGCATGAAAACGCCTTTTATGCTACATGTCAATGAACCTGTTCAAAATGGACGCGGACTACATCAATCCCGGGGGGGAAAGATGCTAAACGAGTCGAACAGGAGCGGGGGCAATTAACATACGCATTCAATAGCTCCCTCTTCAGCCTTTATGAGGCTCAATTTAAAGTTTCATGGCGTCTTAATATCAACAGGCAACAGGCTGTATGGAAAGAATAACCACAGACCACAGCGCACACAGAGCATTTACAGTACACACGCAGCGCACTAAATATACTCTGTTGTTAGATGATATGTATGCAGGATTTTGAGCATCAATGCATGTTTCTGTATGCAAAAGCGTCTCCGTGTGTGTCGGGCATCTGCGGGTCTTCTAGGCTCCTGCTTTAATGAAAAATGAGAGAAATCCTGACGTTCTGAGAAGTGAGCTAAGCAAGAACCTGAGCCCAATAAAAGCTGTTTAATTTAGTTATGTCAACATGGCACATGGCCGAGCAGGGGGGGGGAGAGAAGCGGAGGGACGGAGAGCTGATGAATGGCTTACGATGTAAGACCCTTCCTGTCTCTCTTTACCTCCCAGAATAAAAATGTTTCTCTCTCTTCTGCCAGTTCTATTTCTCCTTTTTTCCCCCTCAACTGCCCCCTCTTCCACATCTCCTCCCTGTGAGCCCATATAACCCTCCTCCTGCTGGAGAGCATCCCAAACTGCATATTAAAGTGTCACGTTTGACACCAATCTTAATACCACAGAATGCACTAAGGTATGTGGGTGTGTGGGTGTGTGTGTGTGTGTGTGTGTGTGTGTGTGTGTGTGTGTGTGTGTGTGTGTGTGTGCTGGACAGCCGACGCAACATAACACAGACTCACCACCGGAGCAAAGACCCAGTCCTGACTGTGTTTGCACACCTCCGTATTTAAATGTCCGTTTCAGTGTCCTTAACCTCCTCATCTCTATTGTCCCCTACAGAGTATATCTGCCTATTTCCCTCTTATCTATTTATTTTGCATATCACAGAGAAGGCGCCAAGCTGCTTTGCAAACACTGTTGTGTATATGAGATAAGAAAGAAGACTAAGCTGTCCTCGTGCACGCAACAAGCCTGGATTTGTTCAAACAGGTTTCACCGTCCTACTGTTCGTGCTCCTTATGCAGGATGTGCATGTGTACGCTTCATGCTTCAAGCTGCAGCTACAGATGATCTGGAAACAGTGAGAGAAAACTATATATGTCTCTGTGTGTGTGTGTGTGTGTGTGTGTGTGTGTGTGTGTGTGTGTGTGTGCTGGGGCGGTAAACACTGTCTGAACTATACAAAGGAGGTGCACAGTTCTTCAAGAGTTCAACACAAGCAAATCTATGGACCTCTCTCTCCTTCTCTCTCTCTCACTCCCTCGTTCTCTCTTAATCCCACCAGCCTCTCTCTATCATGTCTCTCTCCTCCTCCACATTCCACTTGAGAGGATGACACAGGAAAGAGCTGAGCAAGGCGTTCACCTTTTGAACCTTTCTGGCGGCGATTCTACAGACTACAGGGAGGGGGAGGGGAGGGTGAGAGTTGGGCAGGGCGAACAGGAGGAACTATGAAATCCAGCGCCTGTTTCGCGGGGAAACGCCTGGCCGGAAGGATTGTGTGCCCTCGAAGTCTGCCAGGGAGGGAGGGCCTGCGAGTTTAAACCGTTCTCTACTGCTCTGTTAAACACTAGAGGTCGAAAACAAAAAACAAAAAAAGGATAATTCACCAATCTCCATTTCATCAGTTTTTATCCACACTTGAGCCCTGAAAGTCTTATGATTAATTTTTTCCAGGAGTTTCCAAATTCAAGTGTTATTTTTCTTTATAACAGGAAACAGACTCATTTTGCTAAGATTTTTTTGCAGCACGGTGATCAGTGTCGGGATTGTGAGCGAGTCTGTTCTCATGGGCTCCATTGCATGCATGCAGTTTCCTAAATGCTGCGCACAAGTATGTGTATGTGCATTCATCCACATGTCTATGAGCCCCAAGGGGTGTACACATGCTGTCACTGTGTTGTGTGTGTGTATGAGTGTGTGTGTATGTGAGTGTGTGTATGTGTGTGTCGAGGGCCCCGGCCAGCTGTTGCAGTGGGTGCATAAACACCTCGTTAGGGCTTAGTAAGCTAAGTGTTAATTGGGGTGGAAAGAGTCGATGTTCTGCCCTGCTATCCCATGTGATTCAGCCCGTCTCTGCAGCAGAAACAAGGGCGCAAACTTAGGAAATTGCTCACGTTCACACACAGACACATACGCAGCAATATTACTCCGTCTTCCGTCCTGTGACTCATTCTGTGCTCCTGTTTGGCCCAAGTTTCCCTTTTTTGTGCCGTTGCCATTCTCCATATTTCACTCCCTCTGAATTCCCCCTCTAAGATGGATCGTTCCATTTCTCCCTGGTTGTTTTGCAGTGCATTATCCTTCACTTACCCTTCTTTCTTTCCCCTTTACCTCCCTCTTCTTCTACTCTCTCTCCCTCTGAGTGCCCAATCTTTTCCTCCTCTTCACTTCATTCTCTATGCACAACACTCCTGAACCTCTCCTGTCTTTCCCATCCTCTTCTCCTCAGACAGTAAACACAATCAGGACCTCTGAGGCTGAGCACACCTGGTGTTTACATGCTTCCTCGATGGGCCAATGACAAGCGGACAGCTCTAGATACAGGTGTCAATCAACAAATGTGCCCTCAAATGCATCGACACACTGAAGGGCTCAACACATGAAACACACTGTCTGATGTTTGTGAGTGCACTGAATTCACTCACATCGCTAGAATTCCTCTAAAATTGCATGATATTTGATTGAAGAGAAACTTCATTAACTTAACGCCGTCGGGCTTCTTGTAAATCTGGTAAAAGTTTTACATCAGGTTCTTTCTTTCTTAGCTGAAAGGACGTATCAGTTGGTTCAAGCATGATGGCTACTGTTAAAAACGACATTTGGCCTTTGCAGAGGGAAAGATGTGGGTGTTATATGCATTTAAAGCAGAGAAGTGAGATCCAGTCACAAGTGTTCAGTTGGGATTCACATGGGGACGCACTGCAAAGCCAAGTGTGAATGCACCTACTTAGAGCCTGCGATCGGATCACCCAGGATGGATGTTAATACCAGGTGTATCCGACCTCTATGTCGCCCATTAGACCAATTAAAGACATTCTGTCTCTCCCACAAAACTGTTCCACCTCATAAATGACTGCATTTCCCATCAAGCTCTTGGAAAATATAGGAAGGCAGTTAACCTTATACTCTACATGGGAGTAAAGCTGAGATACAAAAGAAGTGTGTTAGTAACATTAGCATTATTTCCAAGCCCTCGTCCCGTTCTTACCGTGCCCGTTGAGCGGCTGCCTGGCGGGGAGTTTGCCCTTGCGGGGTGTCGAGTGGCAGGAGGAGGAGGCCGATGCTTGGCTGCTGCTTCCCCCGCTGTGAGACTGGACCCCACCTCCGTTCCTCACCTCCTCCTCTTCCTCGTCTTCCTCCTCCTCCAGGTCCTCCTCCTCCTGGGAGCTTCCGAAGTAGGCCATGTTGCTGGGCAGGGCCGATGAACCTGAACGCAGAGAGGTGGGGGGGGGAAGGAGGAGAGAGAGGGATACAAAGAGGGGGGGAGATAAATAATAAAGAGGTGGGGTTCGGGGGATGGAGGGAGGAGGGAGGAGGGAGGGAAAGGAAGAGAAAAAAATTACATTTAAAAAAGAGGGGAAAAATACAAAAATAATGTCCCAGAAATTATCCTATTTGATATCGTGCAGCTGTTACCATGTATGGAAAATGTCTTTTTTTTTTTATTCTAATCTAACATTACAGATGAATCAACATCAATATGTAAGTGGTGAAATATTAATGTAAAAATAGGAGTTGCTGAGGTGCTTGTGAATGATGGTGATTGTGCCGCTGCTTTTTCATCTGTTATTATCTCAGCTGGTGGCCTATTGACGCTTTGTAAACTGCTCGGCACAAAACGGCTTCATTGTTGCATTCACACACACACACTCGTACACAAAAAAGGCACAAATATAATCAAGGACATTCACAGCACAATGTTGAAATGATGCGCAAGGTGATGGCAGTTTTATTTTTTACAGCATTCATTCTGTCTGAATCAGGCTAAACCTCTTTTGTCTAATAGATCGCTTCTAAAATCTACATCTATGGATTTACCATTAATCTCCTCACCATGACCTTTGTTTGTGCCGTTTGTCCTGTAGATGTTTCTGCTTCTTGTTGCAATGTTTTGCAAATGTCACCACAAGACATTTGTAAAGGGTGGAGGGGCGGGGGAGGTTAGAGCAATATTATTGGCTATATACAAGGAGCAATGAAAAACTTAGGAGACTAGTGCTGGTACAAGATTACTGGCTCATTTAAATTTTTGGATTTCCTGAACAAAAGCAGAAGCAGCACCATGTTAAGAGTCTGCAAAAGGCCTGCGATGACACGAATTTCATGTCAGTGATCATCACTGGTGATAAGGGTTGTGTTGTTTACAGCTATGAAACAGAAACCAAACTGCAGTCTTCGCATTAGAGGAGCCTGTAGTCTCCCATACTAAACAAGGCCTAAAATCAGGAGCCAAACCAAGAACAATGCTGATGGTGATCAAATGATATACCTAGAAATACCCACAGAAGTCATAGTTTGAACCTGCAACACGCAAACTTAAGGGCAGCAATCTGATCTCCACAATAGGAGCCCTTATTGATGACACCTCCTTCATTCTAATGCAGCCTGGACTTGCTTTTAGGATCATGAAGTCGTTTCACCTCTCATCCAAAAGAACCCTCTTCTTCCACGAACCGCCTTTCGACTGAGAGTTGAAACAACTTTAAAGAGCCTAGAAAAAGCCCAGTTGCCAGGTTAGCACTTGTATATACGCTGCAGAAGGAAAGAGAGGGTGATGACTTGCAACATGTTCTGATAGCTAGAACTCAAGCCAGAGCACTGGGAGTTTGTAACAGGCCGTGTCTCCTCAGAGACCCTCCATGCTGACAGCTTTATTGAGACTTATATACCGTCCATGTGCTCAAATATCTAACTCTGTAAAAGAGTTACTTTAGAAACCAAAAGATTCACTGCTGAGCAAAACCCAAATCTGTCGCTTTCACTCTTCCAAACAGGATTACTGTCAATCTCTCCTGGTGTCGGAGAAGAAAACCGACAATCTCTCCCTTTCCTCTTTCTGTCACACTCAATCACTTTCATTGTCATCTCGGAGAAATCTCGCTCAATACGTGCTGGAAGGATGTAACTGGTGTTTGGCAGTGGATAGCCTATAATGTTACCTCAGTTAGCTGAACTCACTCACACACACACACACACACACACACACACACTTGCTCTCATAAAAAGGTCATAAAGCCCAAAGCTATGTTATTAAATCTCATAATGTTGCACTCGTAAATCAGCGAGCAAACAGCTGGTTCACTCATAGATGCAGGAATAAAAAAAGCTGAGGCAGACTCGGGGGGGGGGGGGGTTGCAGCAGTGACTGGCACTGCGAGCTGGACACAAATAGAAACAAATACCTGGATAAACAGACTCAGGCATAACTTCTCCTTCTTCTGCATGATGCTTCAACAGGCCTTCACAAACATCACACACATATTTAAAGAAATATACAGATTTTTACTCCACAGATGAATCAGACCAGGAGAACGCTGCATTGCTTGCGTGTTTGTTTCTATGTAAAGCTTCTGTAGCCTCCCTCCTCTCTCTCTCTCTCTCTGCAGGTAGCCTTCTAAACAAAGGCCTGCTCCCCCTTGGAGGCCCCATTTATGACCTCAGGAGGACAATGAGGGAGCAAGCTCGGGTCAAACCATGCACAGTCTATATGCACACATCTGTGTCTTTTTTCTTTTATTTATGAGGACTGATGCTGACTTTTTTATGGTACAAAACGTGGACCTGTTTGCTGAGCTCTGGCTGACAGTTGTTGTGTGTTTATGAATGATTCAACTGATTTTCTCCCTCATCTCTTACACTGGATTCACACACAAGAACTACTTTTGATTTCTGCATGCATGAACTTTACTCATCTCCACAGAGAAAGGGCAACAGGCAGCACGAGCGACAGCCATGTACTGCTCAGAGATAAATGAGGGTAATGCTCTCTCAATAACAGAAGCCTGTGTAGGAGTATATCCATGCACAGTCGATAAATTTAATAAAATAATTTTCCATTTGCACAATTATCCCTTTTTTTTCCATTTTCAGAAATGTGTGTTTGTGATTGTTCATTTTTTTTAGTTAACCGGAACGTGTGGTTACACAACGTCCTTTAATAAAATCTGCCTGTTTATGAGCAGGATTTGTGAGTCCTTTAAAGAAAAAAAAAAAATTTGTGATTGCATAGCATGAGCAACTACTGTGGCTTTTATTACCCATTTAGTGCTCAAATGGCATTAATGGGAAGCAATGCATGATTATAAGTCAATTAAAATAAAGTTAAGCCTCTGAAAAATAGGCTGAATTTAACTAGCCTGCATTAAGCTATACAGAGTACTTCCAATGACAGAGAGTGAATTAGGAATTAGCCAAGCCAATTATTCAATTAGAAACCTTGTTTTGGATGGTGTGGACTATTTCTCTTAGATTTTACACATTCAATACATTGTTAAGAGGCTTAATATTAATATTGAGATAAAACAAGTGTGAATGCACCAAAGTTTTAATTTATATTAGAGAATTATACAAGGGATTTATCTTATAAATTTAAGAAAAAGCATTATGAGGACTTTATGAGGACTCCTTGTTAGACTATAGGTTTTAAAATGGAGAGTGTGTGAAATCATTAGCTCATGTGTTAATAATGCATTGCAATCCTGCACTGAAGCTGCTATGGACTGAATAACTGCTTAGTAACCAGCCTTTTGTAATCAATATGTGTGCAATATAACAAACACAAACACATTTACACTTTAAGTGAACAAAGCAGCACTAAACGTTCGTGTGTAATTGTGTGTGTGTGAGTGTGTGTGTGTGTGTGTGTGTGTGTGTGTGTGTGTGAGGATACACTCCATGCTCAAGTTACACTCTGGCTAAGCCTGAGCTTTGCTAATGACAAAAGACAGGACATAGTGCGAGGCTTAACTGGTGCTAACTGGTACCATGCAGACCAGTGCGCCGCTGCACGCTGAAGCATCCCCCTGAAACAGGCTTCAGAGCAGAATGAGCTCAATAAAGAACAGAAAGTAAGAGTACTTAAGGAAACACTGGAGCGTTAAAGCTAGAAAAACCCCTGCTGTTTCTCTGCTGTTGTAAATCAACTTCTGCACTGATGTAAATGTGATGGATGACTTTCTGATTTTGTGACGAGAACATAAAATAATAAGCATATTGAAATCATTATTTAAGCAAAGCCTTTGAACGTAGATACATTTCATTTTAAAGCGCACTAACAACTATTATTGCTATTTTTGGCCAGCTGGGGGACCTGTGGTTACCGCATGTCACTTTAAATTTATTTTTAAAAGCTTAGTTTAAATTTCATACTCCTATCAAAGCTTTTCCCCCCAACACTAAAAAATAAGAGCCTAGTAATAAAACATCTTGTTGTTCCTTGGATCACATTTTTCACACGGCAGCTCTGCCAGTTTCTAATTATCTCCTCAGAGAGCTGGAGAGAGAAAAAAAAATCTGTAGTGGCAGCAGATTCCCTGAGCAGATAATACTGGAGTTTTACCTGATCTCTTTAACTTCCACACGGCAAAAAGTAGCCGTTCAATAACAGTGAATTACGGCTTTACCATAATCCATAGTGAACCACACGGTAAGGGATAGATTCTCCAACCACGTCTGGTTAAGGAAGCCCTCATAACTCAAGCCTAGTGTGTGTTTATGCTGTGGTTTCTTGGCATACGACATCTGAAGAAGGATGCAGACAATTATAAGTGGTTGAGTTTGTGTAGGAGTGACACTTTTGTAGCAAAGTGTAGTTTTCTGGCGTTTAACCAGCGGATCAAGGTCTCGAAGGTTGGGAGGCCGCAACATAACATACAAACCGACAGACACCAAAAGGGCTCACACGAGCACCTTAAGACACACACACACACACACACACACACACACACACACACACACACAGACATACACACACACACACACACACACACACACATCTCCTTTATCTTGGCGACAGAGCAAACATCTTCTCTCTGACAAAACAAACACACCAAGGCAGCACAAACACAGGCCCACTCAGCTTCTAATGACTTGCTTCATTAGCTAAATGGCTGTAATTTACTGGCCTGAACAGAGGTCAAAGGGCCAATGGCAGACAGACCACAGGGGCCTCTGGGTGCAGAGACAAAGGGAGGGAGTGTGTGTTGGTTTGGGGGTTTGGGGTTGCGTGTGTGGATGTACCTGCACAACACTTCTGAAAACCAGTTAAGCAGGGTACGATTCAGGATGTGGGAATAAATCCATTAAATACCAGACTCTCCGAGGTAATATGAGACAGTTTTTGATATGAAATTGACAAGAGGAAGACAGATGAATTGACTGTGAAGGCGGAAAATAGGAGATGGAGAGAATTTTTTTTTCTTTTTGTTGTAGCTGCAGAAAGAAGCAGGATGGGAGAAAACAGGGACTGGAGATCAGACAGAAACAGATGTCACAACAGCAAAACTGTATCCTCCAATATATCAAGATCCCGAAATAAGACTGTCAAGGATTTTGGAGAGAAAGGAAGAGAAAACAAAGAAACAAAAAAAACAGACCAGATTAGCCTGCCAAACAGATCATGTGGTCCGAAACTGACCACTAGCATCCCGACCACAGGAGCTGCTGCAGTATCAGAGACCCTGAAATCTATCAGCTCCTCGAAATACACACACACACACACACACACATACACATGCATGCACATGCATGGTGAAAACACACAACTCCATCCTTCTCCGAGACCTCCGACAGGGTTTGAGCCCAATCCCCCAATTACATCGGCTTTTCATCCACCTCATTCCGACCGCAGACAAATCATAATTAGGTCTGAAAGAGTCTATTAGGATTGTCATTTTTAACGGGTGGGTGGGTGGGGGAGCATAATTACAAACCCTCCTTTCTCAGGCTATCCTTCTTTTGTCCCTTTAACCGGAGCTGAAACAATGGGGACTATTTAAATAGTCAATCAGGAGGGTTTTTAGCTGCCATGGGGACATGTGGACATGCTGACTTAGGGCACGGTGTCGTATGTGTGAGCGCAGGAAGTACAAAGTCTGTTTTTTTTTTAAAGGGGGAGGTCGGAGAAAAATCTGGGCTCCCTGGCACGGAGAGGAAAAGTTATCTCCTACAGCTGAGCCCTGCCAAAACTGTTCATCAGTCACTCAGGGAGAAACAGAGAGAGAGAAAGAGAGAGACACAGAGAGGATTAGGGATTACGTCTCCGATTGACATTCCTTGATGTCAGTAAAACCATTAACCCTGCAAACAGCGGAGGAGAGTGCAGAACGAGACACCAACTTCTGCACTGCGGAGACTCGCAACTCCACTTTAACAGCATCCAGGCTTTAATCAAATAACAATCATACATTAGTGAAAGAGAAAACTACCTTACCCCTGAGGGAAATTCAGTTGTCACCGCAGCGATGCACTTGAGAGACACACAAGTAGCTATCGGACTTGAAATCTCACTCCCTGGAGAGAGAATGCACTTCTAGATGAGCGAGATTCTCCGGCAATAAAAATACCATCGAAGGAAATCAGGTCTAACAATCTAGCTACAAAGACAGAGGCCCAAAGCGCAGCTCCTGGGATTGGCAGTCTTTTCTTAAAAACGCTGATGTGAAAAGTGTAATGTGTAATCGCGTACTAAGAATCTGAGGTCTTTGGTTCACTGGGTCAGGGCTGCCAGCTTATGTAAGCAGAGCAGAGAAAACTGGCCTCGCTGAACCTGAGAAAGAGGCACCACATGCTGGGGCTGGCAGGCATGGACGAAGGCCCAGGGGGCAATGAGGTAAACACAGCGGCGGTGCGCAAACACACACACACACACACACACGCATGCACGGGCATACTGGCACACACTCCTGGAAATTAGTCTTATGCAAGAGACACATTTCCAGGAGAGCGTGTGTGTGCAAACAGTTATTCATTTACTCCCTAATCTATTCTTATCTCATCTTCGTCAATGTGTATATTGTGTGTGCATGTGTGTGTGAGCCACAGTGTGGACTAGACTTAGTAAATAACTGACAAAATGCAGAAAATAAACAATTCCTCATTTGTATTCTTCAAATATTCTAAAGATGTATGATTGCACGACAATCATTCCTGAAAGACTGGGTCATTTACTCAAATAGTAGATATCTCACTTTGAAATGAAACCTTTGGATGACCTGGGAGACCTCTCAGTGCTGCCCTCACTCCGCCAGTGGCAGCACTGCAGCCTCCGGGTTACCAGAGGCAGACAGAGCCAGAGGCAGACTGTCTGGCTACCACCCAAATGGCTTTCTCCATGGATATAAACAGCCCAACTACAGGCCTGGACCACACATAAACACCATTCTGAGAACACAGGCAAGGTCTGAGCGCTCAGCTCGTGTGTGAGGGGGGTGTGTGTGTGTGTGTGTGTGTGTGTGAATGTGTGTGAGTGTTTGCAGGAGATGAGCGGTGAGATAAATACAGAATATAGACCCTAGACAGTGTGGGTGGCGAGCATGCATCAATGCATGGTGTGCATCTTTTTCCATACAGTAAACAGGAATCTTTTATTTTTCACATCTCTGTCCGGTTACTCCCATGTTGCATCAGAATGATCAGGCACCCCTGCTCCCCCCCATTGAGAAATCAAAAAATAACCTTTCCTCGAATACAACAACAACAACAACAACAACAACCACCACCAGCAGCAAAAAAATAAAAATCTCAGGAGAGAAAAAGATGTTGAAGATCACAAACTTCGACTGGATGCAAAGGTACACGAGTAACTAGCAGAATGACGGAAAAGTGAGTTGTGATTTCACAATGAGGGCTGACACATTTGTTTCTATTTTTTGCTGTTAACTTTACAGCTTCGAATCCTTCATGTTTTAACGGCTTTTATGCGGCTGTCAGAGTGAGTGATGGATAGAAGCCTTTGGGGTGGGATGTGTAATGTTTACCAGATAAGAAAAGCAAACACTGCAGTGGGTGTGTGTTTACACATAGTGAACGTTTGACCTGGGACGAATCCCACAAATCTCCACTGATAGGGGTGATAGGGGTTTTAGGGTAAAAAATGTCGCAAAATACTACCCCTCTTGGAACTTTCAAAAAAAAAAAAAGAGTTAAAATCAAACTGAAAAGGAAGAGAATTAGAGAGATTGTGGATTTGAGATTTCCATAATGAAAGCAGAGATCCTGTCTGAGGCGTTTTGGTGGCAGACATGAAGCAGCCTAATGTGTGTGGTGGTCAGATCACCGGAGAGACATGTATCAGAATCTTAAAGGGGATTGGGGGGTTTCAGACGATATCAAAGACTTGAGTTCCTTTGAAAAGATTAACCAGGCTAACACGGTCGTCCTCCTGGGCTGTGTCTCGTCACACACCCTGGATGCTGCACGTGCGCAGATACACACCCACACACAAACACACACGTATATATACACATACACAACAGCAGGGGCACACAGGAGATAAGGAGAGCAGGCAACATCAGTAGTGTGCATGGATTTGGGCTCATGCACACGCCTGAGCACACACACTCAGAAGACACACACAACCTCAAGGGCTCTGCTGACATTCTCCCATGTGCCTTCTCTTGGTAAGGGTCCCTGCATATGGGTCATATGAGAGGCCAAGGGGAAAAACAGAGCAGAAGAAGCCCCGCACAGGAAAATGTCATCCTCGCAGCATGGATAATAGACCCACACACACACACACACACACACACACACACACAGAGAGAGAGAGATACACACAAGGCTAAACTCGGTCTATAAATACACAGTAAAGCAGGGAGCGGCAGAGTGGAAAAAGCCCAGTGGAAAACCATTCGATCGTTAGCTTAGCAGCCTAGCTCTAAAATTATCCTTGGTAGCACTGCGGAGCACAGACTAGAAATCAGCTTGCAAAGCACCATTTCTAACCTTAATTATAAAGAGACAGAGCAGCGGTACTGAGTCAGGACCAGTCACCTACAGCTCATTAGTCTTACACTCCACATGTAAGGGAGGGGTTAGCTTAGCAGCCAGAGCCAAGAATAATCCCAACTTCAAAGTATATGGGACATTATATCATTAGCCTATGTAACATTCTGGCCTATATATGCAAATCAAAGCCCCTCTCATTGAAAGCTTCAGTCAGTTTTAGCAATCTCCAATTATACGTTCCTGAATGAGCCCAGAAAGGTTAAAATGACATTCCATAATGGGAGGATTCTCGTCAGAATAGCAACGTATAGCCGCCACGTCCCAACAGACTTGTATCTAAATGTGTCTCTCCCAAGGCTTTAGTCTATTTTGTAAGATGTGCAGAGGTTAATAACGATAACAATAAATTAACCTGAAGTGCAGGAGATTTTTTTTTGTCTTCCAGATGAGTTAATTCTGGTGGTGAGGACACGTTTAAGCAGAGGTGAGTGGGATATTCAACAAAAGGTAAAATTAAGATAGCGAAGAAGAGTCACGGCCAAGGTTGTTTGAGAAAATAGACCGAACTCTTTTTGTTATTCAGGCCTTGAATGTGTCCCTCGCTATCCTTTTTATATTTCATAAAAGTGATTGAAGACAGGCATGAATGAAAGGTTAAGTTTATGATTTATTAAAGTGAATAAGGGTCACTGGGCGCCCCGGCTTAACTTATCTTGTATGCAAGTCTGCCTTAACAAAGGACACTTATGAGAGATTTAATGTTCAAATCAAGAGCAGAAATGTTTATAGCAGCGTGTAAAACCTGCTCAGGGAAAAACTGGATGAAAATAACTCATATTCTTTCTTCCTTTGTGTTATTTTGATATCAAAAATCACATAGTGAATTTTAGAAAACACAAATGATGTCTTATATATAAACCTTAAGATAATTAACTGCATCATCATCTCCATATTAACCCTTAAACTCCAGACATACAAAACTAATACCAAAGAACAAGCAGCGAAGAAGACTGACTGCTTCATCACCTCAAGTTGTCTGTGTCTTTGCCAGTAAGTTGCACTTGAATGCACCAAAAAGAGCACAGCTGACGGTCAAACACCACATATGTTGCATGCCTGCATTAAAAGGAGTAAGCTCGCCATACCAGCAGGTGGCAGTAGTTTCAGTTTTGTCATTCACAAAGAAAACCAAAAGTCGCAGACATACAAAACGTGGATGATAAGGCAGTGTCTGCCTTCCCTAAAGCATACTAATCAGTTAGTCTTCAGTTGGTTCTTTCCAGATGGAACCAGACAACCATGCCATTGTGAAAATATTTGTGTTTTGGAATAATCGATGACAAACGAGTTAAGCCTTCTGTGTTTGCCCTCATGACTTTAAGCCTTGGCTAGCTTTCCTAAATTCTGTTTTTCTTTTTGTGCACTGATTTGCTTACACTGACCACCCATTTAGAGTGATTTTTCTCACTGACGGGCTCCCAAACCAACTGAACAAGCTCAATCTGCCTAATAGGGCTGACTAGTGCCAATGATATGGGAACACAGACACTCGTTATTGGCCCAACACTGACCAATGGAGGACCGCTGTGCTGGTGAGTCAAGGCTGTTACAATTCCTTTCCTTTTAAGTGCAGTCATTTCTGTGAGTGTTACATCTATATTGTAACTAAAAAAAAACTGCTCTCTGATTCTGTAATCTCAGATTTATGTATCACAGTGCAGATTTTCTAAGAGGATTTATGGGCTGGGGTCTTGAAATCTGTATCCTTGGTCTTGTGAAGCAGAAACTTTTTGCAGTGTTCTGGCAGCAGACTAGGCTTCTCTGTTTGCAAGCCAGCAGAGCGCAGATTATAAGTAACATGAATCCTTCATTAACTCCACAGGAAAAGAGAGCAGGACTTGTTTAGATACTGTGAGTGTCGAGGGGGGTCTTGGTTAATTTCAGCTACTGTACACTGGCAGTTTATATGGGTGTGTGATAGCATCTCAGTGCCTGCATTTAGCCCGGATAGTTTGCTCCTGTTACGACACTCCCAGTAAACAATGCTGCTGTGTGCGGCACGGAGGATCTGTGCACACACACACACAAACACGCACAAACACACACATACATACACACAACTTTAACTCTGCTTCTCATTACTCTGCCATGGCTTTTACAGTTCATTTGACATCGGAGGTGCTACATAGTGTCAATGAACCTGTGTAGTGTTTGTAGTGCAGAGTGTGTGACCGTGTGAGAACTATACACGAACAGCTGCTGTGGTAGAGGGTGATGGGCAAGGTGTTAAAGAGACAGATAGTTGTTGAAAGGTGGGGGGGGGGCAGATGTGTGAGCTGATGAAATGCAAGATAATCTTAGCCTGGGGCAAATACACAGTTATCTGTACTACTGTGTGTGTGTGTACATGTGGTTTTGTGTGTGTGTGAGTGGGCGGAGAGTGATCAAAACTCGACTTTACAGAACTTGCCACTCTCGCATTGCTTATGTAGGGATTTTATGTGCGTGTGTGTGTGTGTGTGTGTGTGTGTGTGTGTGTGTGTGGCTGTAATAAAAAGCAGAGCAAAGTGTGTTTCCACGGCTCAGGTTTCCCTTCAGACCTCTTGCATGCACGTACTGTATGACAGATCTTGGAAATGCTTGATCCTGGCAGTTATTGAATGCTTGCTATTACAAGTGTACACAGTGCAGGCCTATTTAAAGACAGCCGGACAGTAGCAAATGTTTAGCCTCAGTCTGTGTACAAGACCTGTATTAAAACCTCTGAGACAAATCTGCAGCTCTCTTATTCAACAACATCCCTCCGTGTCCATCACTGGTTGCTGGTGTGTGTGTGTGGAATAACATCTGCATCAGCTCCTTTCAGCTGCTGTCTTACCTCTGAGGCAGAGGAAGGTGAGGAAGTCCTCCGTCTTGGGCTTGCGTCTGGACAGGTCCTGAATGGAAGAGGACAGCGATGAGGAGGAGAGTGAGGAGAGGGATGAGGAGGGCACAGTGGCCAGGCCGGTGTTCAGGTTGCCCGGTTCGGCCACTTTGATGGGCGTAGTGCTGGGCGAGTTGGGCTGCGACTGGGCGAACTTCCTTTGGGCCTGGAGTCGAGGTCTGAGGGGGAGAGAGAAGGAGAAGAAGAGGAGGGATTAAGTTTTGCGTCCTGTAGTTTGAGGTGTGCTTTGTTCATATCATTCATCCTTTTACATTCCAGCAAAACACAAAGTAAAATCACACTTTTGTCATGTAAATAAAAGCACAAACGCACATACACACTCTCATTCATCTTTATATTACTTGGGCCTTGTGGCTATTATCTCACTGTAGAGTGAATTGCTGTAACAATCACCCCGTAGTGAAGAAGTGATCACCTTCTTCGTGTGTGTCTGTCTGTGATCTCTTGGATTATTGACACACTCACTGGCCGACATGATTGTTTAGTTTTCAGAGTGTTTGAGTGTATTTGCATGTAAATGTGTGTAAATTACATCAAAACAACCACATGTGCACAGAGTCACACACAGGAAGTCATTCTTAATGTACTTTGATTGAGCACTAAGTGATAAATAAGCCATCTACAAGACAGAAACAGCGATGGCAGCTGATAATAACCAAATACAAGGAAATCATGTGCAGTAAACAGCCAAACACTGCAAGAGAGTACAACTTCTGTTTCTTCACCTTCCTTTCATCATTTTTTCTCTTTCACATCTGTCTCTTTCTCACTTTTCACTATCTTATTTTCCACTTTTTCTCCTCACCTCCTCTACGCTGTGCTCCTTTTCAGAGAGGTGCACAAAATCTTTAAGATGTCTCTCTCATTTTTCTCTCTGCTTGTCTCTTTTCTCTCTTTATTTCACAGTGTGTGTCAGTGGAGGCGAGGCAAGGAGGAGAATATTAAAGGAGAGCGGATGTCTGGGAGAGATGCCTCCCTCATACACAAAACACACACACACACACACCTGGGTGCGGACATGCAATCTTGTACACACTTAAGATGTTGGCACATGCACCCACCCACACACACACACACACACACACACACACACACACAGACACAGACCATAAAAGTCTTAGACCATCAGGGGCCACATGAACCAGCAAGTGGCCTCAATCGATTAGTGCAGCTGTGTGTGTGTGTGTGTGTGTGTGTATATATGTGCAAGCGAGCTACGCTACAAACGTTGAGGAGGAGCAATAGAAGAAATGTGATATCCTGGTATTATTTGTCAATTTGCTGCGGACTGGATTGAAGTAAGGGAAGATAGGATCATGTCTGGAGAACACCCACAATGCATTTGGCACTCTGAGAAAGGTGCAGAGTTCCGATTACACTTCAATCAGGGAACAGCTCGGTGTCAAAACGTGTCAATTTCCTGCCGTGACATGGGTGTACGCTCAATATGGGAGAAATTGAGAGATGATTGCGCGCACATTGCCATAGCGTCACATTTGGACAAAAGGTGTGATAGAAGTGAACAAACTGTTTGCACATGCCCAGTTAGCTCACAGTCAGAACAGTCTGAAAACAAAAGCATTTGACTGCAAACGGCTCGGCGTTTTATAAGCTGGAGTTCAATATGACACAAAAATGATCAAAAACTACAAATATAATTGGCTTTGGTTTTGAATTTTGAAAAAAGTCAACCGTTCTGATCATTTTAGGTTTTCAGCCTCTTAAAAAAAGTGTCGATAAAAGAGTTAAAAGGTACCAAAATGTTGCCTTATTTTCAACATTCACCTTAAAGCAAGGTGCACTCAGAAAGCACCATTTTTTCTTCTTGTATGCCAGAACAAAGAGCACGTCACTCCAACAGGCAAAACATCACAATGGGGACAGGTGTCACTTCACACAAGGTTGTGATTAGAGAGAAAAGTAAAGTGAAGTGAGATAAAACCAAAGAGTGGAAGTGAGAGAAAAGAGAGAAAACTAATCGATAAGAAGGGAAGCTGAGTTTTGCTAGTTGACAACCAGTAGAGAAGGAGGATATACCAGAATAATGTAGTCAATGAGAGAAGAAAGGGCTTGAAACAAAAATGGAGATGAGAAAACAAGAAAAGCACACAGAGAAGGAAAAAGATCAGAAAAACGATCCAAAGTTGAGAGACTGCAGACAATAGACCGATAAAAAAAAATATCAAAACACATTCAAGGTCACTTACGGAAGCAAAGTGTGATAAACAACCAGAGAGACAATTGCAAAGGAAGAGTAAAGTGTGACAGGAAAAGCACGATCCTCTTTGTTTCACACATCTGCGTCGGGTCTCAGAAGGCCTGCTTTTTTTTTGTTGCTGCCTGTGTTTCTACCCCTGCTCGCCCGACGCCGAGCCTGTCCTCATGAAACGGTTAACTTCTCAGTCTGCACACACACTCTGACAAAACTTTGGCTGTGGCTGCTGGGGATGGAGAGTGCAGAGAGAGAGAGAGAGAGAGAGAGAAAAACATGGAAAAGGGGATAGAGCCAAAGCCAGAAAGTGAGTTGAATGAGTTGAAGTGTTGGAGAGAGGAGAGGACAGACTGGTAGGTGGGTGATGTGCAACGGGAGGCTGAATGCAGGGAGGTTCACATGTCTGTGAGACGCAACGTGTGAGAAGAAGGAAGGAGAAGGAGAAGCTGTAGAGAGAAGGGAAGATACAGTACACACAGATGTACTGCAGTCATATTCACTGTGGTTACTTCAACCACGTGCCTCACACACACATACACAGTTATATACAGATGCACATGAGCAGACAAGTCACACAACATTAATGTAAAAAAAAATGGTTAAATTATGATTAGATGTTGACAAAAGTGTGCTGGGAAACTGAGATCTTCGTAAAAAGCCTCAGTTGAGCTGCACTCAGGACAGTTTTATAGCTCCAGCTTTAGATGAGAAGGATCCCATTTAACTACTTAAAAGAGAGAGAGAGAGGGAATAACTGACACACGCACGCACGCACGCACGCACACACACAAACACACACACACACACACACACACACACACACACACACACACATAAAAAAGAGACAGAGCCAGCATAACAACAAAAGTAAAGCTGTGTGCAAAAGAGCAGGGACAGAGACAGATGAGCTAATAAAGCTATGTGCTGACTACATCCTGTCTAGACAGACAACCAGAGCCTCCTCAGACGAGCCTCAGGTTTTACTGGGATGATCCTCTGTTATCTGTTACCTGCACTGGAGGGGAGGAGTGGGGCGTGGGGGGGACTTTCCCCAAAGTCTAACAATCACTGAAAATACCTGTGTGTAGTTACAGGAAATCTCTGGTAATTGGACTAAATCTTCTTCTACGTGCATTTTTCTATAACCTATCAGTTGTCATCTACTTTCTTTATTGGCACGCTAAAAGCAAAGACAGAGCTAATAAAAAAAGATAATAAAAACAGATCCGCTTCGCTGATGATGTGATAATGCCGGGTTTGGCAGTGAATCCACAGGCGGGGGAGATGGATAAATAAATCCATATCAGCCTCCATTGTGGGAAAAAAAAATAAACTACAACTTCAGCAAACTGATTATTTTAAAGATGACAGACAGCTCTCCTCTTTGGAAACAGCTCTCAGGTGGCAAAACAGAATTACTGTTATTATCGCTATCAAGGGTGTCAGGAAATTAAAGCAGGAAAACAATTAAAGTAACATGTATTTAACAAATTTATACAAATTTCTATGAAAATAAGCATCATCCCCCAAAGTTTGACAAATATGTCAGTGTTGAATTTCTTTAGTTGGAGCCAGTGACAAGACAATCAAACATGCATTAGGAAGGCTTGAATATAGCTCTCTCCCTCTCACACACACACACTCACACACACACTTCAGAGCCAGAGAGAGCAGGTAAACATTGAGGAGTCCACATGGGAACAATTTGCAAAGACATGGCTGCTTTTTTGTAAGTGCTGCCACTGTGCTAAGACCTGAGTGCTAACACGAGCCTCTGATTGAGCTCCCCGTCTGCCTGTCTGTCTGTCTGCCTGCCTGCCTGTCTGCCTGTATAAATGAGGGTACACTATGTTCCCATGCGCATGAACTATAGAATAGTCATTGGTGCACTGCCATAGTAGGTAAGTGAGTCTTACGTAAGTTGAAATTACGCTGATTGGCCTGATTGAAGGAGAATGAGAGGTGAGCTGGAGAGACGCAGGGGAGGCAAAAAGTGGAAACAGAGATCCAGTGGTGGGGAGAGAAAAAAAAAAGGTGCAGAGATTACAGCAGGATGTCCCCATTCATCCCTTTCTAATCCACCTTTCATCCATCCCTTCCTCCCTCCATGCCTTCCTGCAGCCTCCACCCCCCCACGACAGCCATCTACCCCTTCAAAGGGCCGCTCTAATGTCTAATATTACACGTGCCACCGTAGCTGCCGGAGCATTGATTATCTCTGAGAGAGAGAGAGAGAGAGAGAAAGAGACAGAGTGAGAAAATTTTGACAACCCTGTCAGCCAGCAATCCTGGGAAAAGGAGACCAAAAGGAGGAAGAAGAAAGGGGGATAAAAGGGCCATTAGTGATTTGCCTTTAACACATGAAATGGAAAATGGGAGGAGGTGACAATGAAGAGACAGAGAGAAAAGATGAGCTACAGCTGCTTTACTTAACATCTTATTTCAATCTAAATTCTTTTCTTCTTATTAATTTCCTTTTTGCACACTGCAAGTTTTTGGACTGTATCTAGAAGTTATTCATCTTCAGCATCTTATCCCACCATCTTGCACTTTATTAATAACTGAACTTTGAGTCAATAACTCATAATTTATTTATCAGTCTTTCTGCTTATTTCATCTTGGTTTCATGATGGCTGAGTCCATCTATTTGTTCTAATTGTTATTTTTTTAAAAACATCTGGAATCTATGGAGACTTCATCTACCTACCAACCAAGTCACAGCAGCGACCCAGACAGCTGACTTACATCCCACACACGCACACATGCATGACCCTGTCAGTCACACACTTCCAGCACTCCTCTTCAGTCTCCATCTTATCAACACCTTTCCAGCAAGAGCCGTTACCATGGGAACTGATGCGATGGCAAGACTTTTCAGACGTGGTCATCCTCCGACCGTCGGCGAGCGATCCACGCCGCTGAAGTGTCACTGAGCAACGCCTTCACCACCAGCAGCTAGCTCCAGGGATGCTGATCAGACCCTCATCATCTCTGAGCGACTCCCCCAGCGGAGCAAAGCCAGCTCAAGCTGAATTTCTCCTCCACACCCAGTCAATAACTCAATAACCCTCAGTATGAGGGGGGGGAGTATCTCAAATAGAAACCTCCCAACCCCGACTGGCTCCTCACAGGCTGTGAGTTCACTGTCAGCGAAAGCACATCAGCAGGGTGCAGAGTGCAAGACAGATGACTAAGCACATACAAGTGTCTGTGTTTAGAGCTGATTTATTGTACCACATGTCAGCTAATTTCCAGATGAAGTACTAATAATAGATGCAAAGGAAAAATCCTCTGAATGCCAATTAAGCAGGACTGATTGTTAACGAAAAAAAAAAACAGCCTCCCATGCAGGTTTTAATTTATTGGATAAGCTGTTGGCTGAGCAAATCAGCAGCTTTCAATTCTTTATGTGTGTCAAACATTGATGAATTGAGCCCAGCGAGTACAAGCAGTGATTTATAATTTAAAAATGGAAAAGGGTACAAAGTGATACAAACGTTGTTGAGAGTTTGACTTAACGGCTGGATGACTTGCTTTTAATTGTTTAAGCTTGGTACAAATCAACAACAAGTTTTGAATATTTCCTCCGATGAAGCATCAGAACTAATGAACTGGTGGATAGAAAGACACACTGAACGGTTGAGCATCTAAATGTGAGACAGCATTTAATGACAAATGTGTGTGTTTGTCTGGAGGTCACGCGCTGTACACTGCGTGTCTTGTAGACGTCGTCCGAGTCCTCCACAGGCTCGGCTGCTCGTTGTAGTTTGGTTTCAGACCTTTGTTGTGTCACTGTAACCTGATATTTGGATGAGGCTGGCGAGTGGAACAGGAGCGGGAAACAAACGTTTGAGCCTCTGACTTTCAAAGCGCTCTTAAAGCCGTGAAGTTCCTTTGTATACGAGCAGATGTCAGTGATGCCAAAAAAAAAAATAAATGCAGTATTAATTGGAAAACAACTGTTTATCTTAATTGCATCCATGCCAAAACTCCACACATAACCACAAGAGAGAGAGAGAGAGAGAGGATGAGAATAAAAAACACTGCGAGCAAAGAAAAATAAGAAACTGTGAAGTGCACAGAGCCAGAAAAAAGTGATTAAAACAGCTAATTATTCTGTGTTTCACTCGCACACTTTGTTTGACTGATAGAAACTGCAAAAAGATGCGACAAAAAACAATGCATAAACGTTTGAATAATTGTGTATTAAGTTAATTTGATGTTTTTTAGCAATTAAAACTGTTCTAGGGGGTTCAGTAACTATATCCATAAAGTATAAGTGTATAAGTATAAGTCCTAAAAATATCTCATACACTTCAAATCTGGCTTCTGCAGGTACACACTACATCAGAATCAAGCCAAGTCTCGAGCTTGGCCGCACTGTGGTCCTAAAGGTTTGATCGATTCTGGCGTGAGGCTGGGCTCGAGTCAGACTTTGTGTTCCCCTGAATGGTAAAGGTTATTGTGTGAGGAGAGGAGCGCTGATCCAGAGTCTGTACCTTAGGGGCTGTATTAATTGGCTCCAGATGGCCCACATGGTCCTGATAAAAGACTACCTCACTGCAGCTGGCTCTGCGATGCGGGTGTGTGTATGTGTGTGTGTGACTGTTATGGTGTGTGTGTGTTTGAGTCCATTTTGTTCTACTTAGAGCAACATCAACGCGCATGTTTATGTACATAAGAGTATGAGTGTTTATATGCAGGGATTAAACATCACAAAATGTGTGTGTGTGTTTAATCAATGTCTCTGCCTACTCATCTATCTACTGTATATTTATTTCTCTGTGTGTTTCCTGGCAGCGAGTTCACTTCAAATCTGTCAGCAGATAAATGAGTGAAAATAAATTGTGTGCATGCACAGTGATCACGCTGCAGTTGACACCATGTGTATGTGTGAATTTGAGCATTAAAGAATGAGTATGAAAGGAAAAGAAAAAAACACTCCAACGCTACTATGTTTTCACACAAATACTGAACTTCTCTTCTACTGCGTTTAACAGACAACCCAACCTTTAATTCACAGTGCAGCTGCTAATTTGAAGTCATTAAAGAGCTCCAAATGTGTCAAACAAAGAAAATGAATATGAAAAAGCCTTTGCAGATGTTACATATTCACCTGTAAGGGGCAACTACTGGGGTTGAAAGTGCATAATGATGTATTTAGACCAGTTTCCCATCATAAACCTGTAAAATGAACTATGTGTGGTCAGTGTAAACAGTCGTAACTGAACACTTAACCTTGCTTAGTGTGTTTATTGCTTTTCTGTCTCTGTGCATTTAAAAAGAAGGACGGCACGGCGGTGAACCGACCCACTGACCCCCCGTGACCTTCACATATGCAAACAACCCCCCGTATAGACCCGAGTCACATATACACAGGGCATGTGAACGCCAAACACAAATAAACCACATCATCAGTCAAATGAGTCAAGGCCGCCGGGAGGACGAACGAACGTGCGCACAGTAGTCTGCAGGAACAGACCTTAATAATCAAGATAGTAATGTATGTACTCAAGTATTTCTGTGTGTTTTGTCAGCATGTGGTTTCAGCGCTCAACTGCTCGGCTGCTGACATCAAGATAAATGTGAGCGTGTTCTTCAGAGGTGTGATAATGTGTCTGTGGGTGTCTGTCCCAGTTCAGCCGGGACAGCTATATGCTTCAAACAGTCACAAAAAGGCTGAAATTCAATTGAGATGAAAGATACAATGGGGCCTGTGTGCATATTTAAATATAACCTTGGCTTTACACCAGCGACCCCCCCTCTCCTTATCCCCCTTTTTTTTTTCTTTAAGAAACAATGAGAAGGGAGATGGCCTGATAGGCAGATGTGGAGAGAAAAGACATCTTGACAACAGATCAGCTTAGCTGTATCTCTGTGAATATATAAATGCTATATTAGGTCAGATGGAAGTCGGCCATTGTCCCTCTTGTCACCTTAAAAGTAAGGAGGAATGTATGAAAGTGGCACTTTATTGTTTAAAACATCAACAGACCTTTCTTCAGATGATGAAGCCAGAGGTTTTGAAATTTGTGGTCAATTACATGGCAGAGGAAAAAAAAAAGAAAAAAAGAAAAAAAAAGGATTAAACAGCACTTCCTGCTCTGCTTCCTTTTCACTCATGGCCACAAAGAAAAGATAAAACACCGCAATTAAATGTAGGCTTTGTTAGCAGTCAAGGTCCAATGCTCAAGGCTATTTGCCACGCCCCCACCCCCACCCCCCACCCCTTCCACCCCAAAACCCCCATCCCTTCTCAACACAGGCTGAACTCAGACCCTCTGACCTCTGACCTTGCAGTCCTCCTTAAATCACCCCTGGGAGAGGCTGACCACAGCCAGGTTAGGTCAATAAACATCAGAGACGGTTCTGTAGGAGCTCAGCAATCAGTCTAATTAAGCCGAGTCCTGTATGTGGACCTTCAGAGACCTTGAACGGACTCGAGGCCTTGGGGCGAGAGAGACACAGGAGGCTGGAGCTCAAATTAAAGATGGGGGGGGGGACAAGCGGAGAGCAGTTGGGTGCAAATAAAACAAAAATAGGCACATGAACTGAATAATAAACATTCATTTTCTTACAATGAAACAAAGCTGTTTCTGTTTTTGTCACGAGATCCAGTTCAAAGTTTCTTGGTGTCCTGTGGTGCATCGATTACAGGGAAAGACTTGAAAGAAATTAAAGTGCTCATGTACACACAAGCCAGGTATCTTAGCACCAAACACACACACACACACACACACACACACACACAGACAGACAGACAGACAGACAGACAGACACACACACACACACGCGCACACACAGACAGATCACTTCAAATTGATCCATCTCTCATCACTGCATTTCCAATTTACAGAGGACTCTCAGGTAAAGACGACAAGAGTGACCCTTCCAACGGGTCACTGCACTCTGCACAGTTGAGAACCTCTTATGTACTTTTGAAACATTTTTCTTTTCACACACACACATGCACACACAACCTCTAACAGAGCTCTGGCTCTAATAGCACAGTAAGCTATAATATTGCCTGCCTTTGGCTTATTCAGCTCCATTTAAAAAGGAAAACTTTCTGGCAAACACAGGCAGTTAGGCTTCTAATTGAGAGGTGTCATCTCAAAATGAAATATTCTTGGGAAATCACATCATTATTTAAACATACTGATGCAATATTCTGAGTCATCTCAGCAGCTTGGCTTATAATAGATATTTCTACAGCTTATAAAAAAAAGCAGAAACTATTAAAAGACTTTTCTGACTGGCAGCCACAGTTATTTCAGATACAAAAATAACAGTGTACAGTAAACCCTGTGCACCATTTAGATTTTGCTGCATTATGAAAAAAGCACCATGCAAACCGGTTGCAACACGGTTAATCTGCAGAACAATCGCGGCGCTAGAACTTGTATTTGACGATGATTATGGGAGCTGGTTTGCGCTCTGAGTGACATTATGCACTGTGTTGGCTGGTTAATACTCCTTCACCCGGCGGAAGGCTTTTATAAAGCTGCAGCGACAGTGAGAGGAGAGTTTAGAGGAGATCCCGGAGACTGACACGCCGGGCTGAGTCGCCGACGGAGAGAGAGAGAGAGAGAGAGAGAGAGAGAGAGAGAGAGAGAGAGAGAGATAGAAAGACAAAGAGACAGTTTGAACTGGAGTGTAGGAACAGTCTTCCCCTGTGCTCCAAATTTCTATGGCATTCAAGGACACAGTTTGACTGCAAAAGCAAAGATGCCGTTCTAATTGACTGGCTAAAAGCTCAGCGGACTATCAGCTTTCTCATAATAAGCTTAATGTGCACCCATTTGTTCGTGAGTCTGAGTACTCAACTATGTACGAGTACAACATTAGGCGTTAGCAGCACAGATAGGCGTTATAGCACATATAGGTTCCCTCACACAATGCTTACAGTTCAATAGACACATTATAGACCTCTATTAACACACACATTTGCAGTGTGTGTGTGTGCGTCAGCCTGCGCGCACATGCATGTAATCCCTCATAAATGGAAATGGTGATTATGCATTACTGACAAGAGTCATTGGTTACGCCAGACAAGACAAGTGTGTGTGTGTGTGAGTGTGTGTGTGTGTGCGTGAGTGTGTGCGAGTGTGTGTATGTGTGTACACACTTGGCATTCATTAAGTCGAAACAAAACAAGCGGCAGCAGCTGAGTGTGTGAGTGTGTGTCTTGGCTGAGACAACAGAGAGAACAGATTCAAAGAGAGCCAAAAGTGGGGTTTGGTGAAAAGAAAGAGAGAGAGAGAGAGAGAGAGAGAGAGAGAGAGAAAGGAAAAAAAGAGAGAAAAAGAGAAAGAGGGATGGAGAAAGAAGAGGCAGAAATGAAGTGAAGAAGTCTGTTTAAAAGGACCACTCAACTTCTGCTCCACTCCAACTCTGCCTCACACTTTTGTGATACTTCATAGTTTTGTTTTTTTTTAAAACATGCAAATGTTGGGTTTGGTCTCACTGGTTGAAGCTCACACACGGCTGAACTAAAAGCAAAGGTGTTGGAGCAGACAGCATGAAAACCTCTCGCAAGCATTTATCAGATGAACTGAAATAAGATGCATCAATATTTTTGCGGTTTTGAAGTCTTCCAAAATTCTTGTGGTCTTAGATCACAACAGATAAGACACTCTGGACTTTTCTTTGAATTAAGAGGGCAAAAAAAAGACGACTAGATTATTAATGTTAAACAAAAAATTAAAAGCTGCATTTCTGTATCTACATGATCCAAAGTAATCACACTCAAAGCCACAAAAACATCCTGATTATGAAAAATAAAACACACTGCAGAAATGGTCGCATTGTACCTGTAAAAGCAGTGACACTAATCAAAAATGTCTATGTCAGTTTTACTCATTTCATTCATGACTTAACAGGATGCTGACTAAATACCAAAACTATGACAGCTTACTGGAGAAGAGTTTTCTGTAACTTAAGACTTCTTGCAGGAAGCAACGCAAAAGTGTTCTGCAGACACTTTTAAAATTATACATGCAAACTGATACCTGCAGTCTTCTGCAAGGCAAGACAACAAACGTCATGGTTCAGGCCACTTAAAAGCCTGAATGGTAAAGAGAGACTAATCATACGTGGGGGTGGGGGGGACAGGAACAGAGGTGCAGGTATATAACTAGGTCAGTAAACCGTGGCAGCTAAGAGGAGATCGTGCTGGGTTGTGAAAGTAAGTTTTTGTGTGTTTTTGTGTGTGTGTATGTGTGTGTGTGTAAGGGCCCAGTTTTGGCAGGGCGATCCTATTTGGAGAATATGGTCATGCTGGTAGGGAAAGGGCTACAATGAGCTGGCATGTTGGAGAGGATGTGCTGCCAGTCTCCTCCAGCACTCTCAGGAGCATGGGAAGGCAAACACAGAGTTGATCTCAAAGACTTCTAAAGGGATCTGCTTCCTGCCAAAAATCACTCGCACCTGTCCTTCTGTCTCTGCCTCCCTTCCTCTCCTCCTTCTCCTTCTTCTCTCTCTCTCTCTGCCACTCCTCCCAGTCTTTCCCCCCTTCTCAGTCTACCCCTCTATCCCTTCATCCTCTCTCTCAACAGTGCAAAACTTTTTTTTTTTCCCCCTAGCTTCACTTAAAATTTGAACCAGCTACGCCGCCACGCCGCCGCCACCGCCGCCCCTCCCTTCTGTTTTGGCCGGTGCCAGGTGTAAAAGCTCCTGGCATCATCTCAGTTGGTCCTGCTTAGGAACAGTGCGAGCCAGCCATGCCAGGGCACTAGAGTCATCCTTCACACATAAAACACACACATACACTCATACACACACACACATACACACATAATAAGCTTTTCAAGAGGGCATGAGACATTGCCAAGTACTGGCTAGGCTTGTGTTTCATTAGCATCAGATAGAGAGCCTTTCTTCATTCAGTCCTGCTGTGTGCGTGCATGCATGTTTGCGCATATGTGAGCGTGTGCGTGTGTGAGGTGGACTAATGAAAACCACGTAGCAGGCTGGCCCACAACTGAACTCCACTCAACACACTCTGCACTACGGGCCATCAGAGCAGGAGAGAATAACAGTGTGAAAGTGTCCTCGTTCTGAGTTATTTTCCTTCAGTGCTTTTCTTTCTGTCTCAGTAGGTAAAAGTGTTTGCGCTTTGCTACAATATAAACCACAGGGTCACTTGCTTTCAATTCACTACTTTCTGTTGTTGTCAATCAGGAAGTCCCTGCTTCAATTATTCTCTACTGTGTTTAATCTAGTTACATTTATCGTGTCTGAGTTCAAGATCACGCAACTTCGATTCTTTTCTATTTTCTACTTGCAGAAAAAAAAGAACATTTTCATCCTCTTCTTTTTTTCTACACTTCTACCTTTTAAACTTAACTTTTTTATGTTTCTGGAAAAACCTCCTGATTTCCCATCAGCCTGCTCCTCTGTTGCGAAGCCAGGTAGATGAAAGCTCTCAATGACTGGGCTCAGATTCGGAGGTTACAGTATCGGATGACAGCGAGGAGGACGCAGGCAGGTGCTTGACGCGCAGTGAATGGAGCCTGTTATGGGCCGCTCATTACAGAGGGACATCTGCTGCTGTCCGGCCCCCCAGACTCCGCCCCTAGCTTTACACTGACGCTTTGATGCCCTGTCAATGTGTGTGTGTGTGTGTGTGTGTGTGTGTGTGTAAGAGAGAGAGAAACCAGAGGCAGAACAAAACAACACACACAATCACACACAACCACAGGCATGAACTCACACAAACACTCACACACCTGCCACATACAGGAGTTCGGATAAAAAGTGGGGGTGAGAGTTAAAATACACAAAAACAAGAAAAAAAAACATGCGCTAATGTGAGTGCATTGTGTACTATGTCATGTGCACGTGTATGTGATGTGTGTGTTTGTGTGGTTTTGTGGCTGTGGGAAAAAAACATCACACCAGCCATTTTAATCTGCAGTACACTCTATAGAGCGTGATTATTTGTAAATCATATTTTCCAGCTTGTGATTTAAACCTGCACCGTGCTGAATGCATTAGAAACATCACATTTTCCAACAATCCTTTATTCCATTTCCCAACAACATTTGTCTAAGAGAGAGAGAAAATGACTATTTTGAATCCATTTCAATAATTCATCCGTTGTTTGAAAAAAAGTGGTGGACAGAAATTAACAGCTCATTGTATTTTACAACAACTTCAGTCTCTAAATGATTCATTTCCAAATGCATGGCAACATTACTTTAAGTGGCTAATTATAAATGACTGAAATGGCATTTGCGTTAAAAGATGAGGGGGCGTGCTAATTAAAAGACCTCGGTGCTCTTTACAGGGTGGCACTATTTTGTACTTCCCTCGCCGACTGTCATCTTCCATTTCAGAGCTAATGGGCAACTTGCTCTTGTCGGGAAGAGTGAAGAGAAAGAGATGACAGAGAGACTGCAGGAGCTAAGTTTATAAATCAAATAGATGAGCAAAGCGGCGCTGAAACATTTTGGATTGATTTTGCCGGGTTGTTGTAAGAAGCAGATACAAGAGAAGTGTGAAGAAACGGAGAGAATTTATTACAGAAAAAGAAGAAAAAAAATAAAAAAGGAAGATAAAACTTGTGTGTGAAACAGTGTGGAGAACTTGAAAGCAGCTGATATCACGTGACAGCCTCTTAACCCACAGAGCTCAGGAAATTCATCCAAACTAAGCTGCACTTAACAGTTGAGTTTCTCTCTCACACACAGTCACACACACACACACACACTCGCAGTATCGGCAGCAGCAGCCTTTGATATAAAAACACACACTTGCACAGACAGCGACAGGCTCACAGTTCTACACTGCTGCGAGATTCACGGCTCTGCAGAGCTCTCTGATGACCCAACGACAAGCTAACAGGATTACACGCACACACACACATGCACGCACACACACACACAAAAATAAACGAGAGAGAGTCTCACCTCTTTTTTGCAGGACCGTCCTCACAGTACTTACTGCCGTCCAGGCCCTGAGAGCGCAAGGACCCATCTTCTTTGTGACTGCCCTTTGACCCCGAGCCATTCAGCTGCCCATTGGCTAGGAGAGAAGCACCTGAGGAAAAGAAGAACCAAAAGGTCACCAGCAATATTTTACTGGCTAGAGTGGATATTTATGGATCGGAGGAATTTAAAGTGATATTTTAACAAGATTCCATATGTGGCTTAAAATGTAGTTATCAGTGCGTACAATAAATATTCTTTTGAGATCGATGTGCAGTAGCTTTGCTCCTATTGGTCCGTAAAAAAGTAAAAAACAAAGACCACTTCAAGGACAAAAATATATGACAAACACCTGGTGTTGAATAGGTTCAAGAAATTGTATAAAAAGTTTATTTTACAAAATGTGTAGGCATGGAAACATTAAATCTTGATGAATCAATTGGAATATTTATTAGACAGACAAAATGATAACTACATTTTAAGCCACATAGTGAATCTTATGAAAATATCCCTTTAATATTGCATAAAAAAATTTGGTAAACAAAGTTTTTAATCTGTCAGTGTTAATAAAGCACTCTGATTTCTGATTCGCTGCATTAGAGAAGGCTGAGGGCCGAAGAGATGCATTTCTGCGATAAGATTAAAGCAGAGCTGCTTTATCTGACAGTGGATGGAAAACAGACCGCAGACAGACAGACAGACAGACAGACAGACAGACAGACAGACGGACAGAGAGAGAGACAAGTTGATAAATACAAAAAGGACACTAATTATTCAAGCATCTAGACTGAACAAGTACACCCAGATCCTGAGCCGAGAGCATCTGCAGTCGGTGCAAAAACACTGACGCATCGTCTACTGAGCAGCCAGTGTGACTGAAACTCGCACACACACACACACACACACACAGAGTCTTTAATATCACACATTGCCACATATATTGCAGCGTCATGGTGGGGGGGGTTAAGTTTGGAGTGAGGAGATGAGCTGCTTATTCATAATTCTGTCCACATTTTCCCTTGTGGAATGCGACTGCTGCTCTCGGCTGACGTACGTGATGCGTGCCCTTTGACAAGAGGACTTAACAAAAAATAAACAAGCCCGAGGCAGCGCAAGGAGCGAACGGATAACGCCGGACTTGACATTCGTAGTGAGACCAATTGACAGAGGCCTAATTAAATATTTAGCAGGCAACTCAGACAAACAAAATAAGCCCCCAGACAGATTTTTAAATCAAAAGCAACAACAGGCACAGAGAATTCAAATTAGGTCAAACAGAAGAGTGGAAGTCAATGGTAATTAAGGGAGACAACCAAATTAAATAGATATCACAAGGCTTGATTTCCTCATGGGCACTTCTTGCGATTCTTGGAACGAGTCACACAGAACTGTCTGATTTAACAATGGCGCCTGAATGAGCAAACTTATCAGAGAAACAACTGGGGGAAGTTCAAAGCTTTTCAAGAGTTATTATGGAAAAAAAAAAAGAGAAGAAGAATACTTGAGCTGCCAAGGAGACCGACTGGTCTCCGCTCCTGCCAGCTGCCGACTGCTCTTGGCAGCTGAAACATCACTTTGCAGGGCTGAGAGCTGAAGATTTATATCAGCGAGTGAGCAATGCAGCAATCAAACACTTGACACTGACCATAATAAATCACATTTTTACCTGCAGTGACCCGTCTTTTACAACTATTCATGCCTGACCGGACTTTGGTACGGCTGTTTTGTTAAATTATTCACGTTCGTTTTTATGCGAGAACAAAACGATGACTCACAACATTCGAGCTCCCAGCTGTTTGTTTAAGCAGGAGCGCCGCTGTCATCGACGCTTTCATTCACCTTTCCTCCGGTATGTCACTTTCTCATTGGCTGAGACATTCTTAGTTTATTGACTCGCCTCGCACACCCGGTGAAATTCCATTTGACTGATTGCTCTGGAGGCATGTGTCACTCACCCTGAACCGCAACGCCTAATAATGGGTGTCAGAAGAAAAATATACTTAGATAATAACAACAATGGAGCATGAGTTTAGCTAAGTGTGACGACTTGACTGATATCCTGTTTTTTTTGAGGAGGCTACTGTCGAACAAGCCCGGGCTTTGTGTGATCCGAGGGTGATGGGACGGTTTGGGGGGGGGGTGTTGCAGTTGTAAGATCAAATAACAGTCTAGGAGACAGGATGAAGAGGAGCAATTGCGGAGCAGGTAAGAGGAGTTTTCAAACATATGATTTAACTGAGATTTATAAAAGTGCTTCAGGGGTTGAATGGAACACACACACACATACACACACACACACACACACGTAGAGTGAAACTTTCTCATTATTGCACGCAGGGGCAGGTCAATACCTGAAAGCGGAGGTACAGTCATCAGACACACATCTTTGCGGTCAGAGTTAACAAGTGCCGGCGTGATGAGTAAGGCCGCTGCGTCGCTCTCACTGCTTTATGTTGGCGTTGGAGAGCCTGAAAGTCTATAGAGCAGGAGTGAATCACTGCCTCACAATGTCCCGCTTTGCACGAAGGGCTTGCATCCGTGTGCTTTTAATCAATCAAGAGTCTCACTTAAGAATCTTTTGACATTTTTCCAATTTCCCTCTTTCATGCCAAAGTGGAATTAAAAAAAAAAAAAAAACTCACGTGGAAAAAAGGAATTAATCTGCATTTGTGAAAATTTGTTACACTTTTTTTAGGATAAAGACAAATTTTTTATTAGGAATTTGTGACCATGAAAGAGCTCTGTCATTTGAGGAACCTGATTTTTACAAAATTAACTAGTTTGAGGCACAAAAAAGGGTTTTATCGTGACTTCTGGATGATGTGTTTTGCCGGTGAAAGTTGCACCAAATCGAAAAAAATTGTTCAACAAATAAAAAAAAACCAGCTCATTAACTTTAATTGAGCTCAGAAAATGACTGACGCATGATGTCCCCACAGAGCACAAACAAACAGGCTGAGGCCCATTTTCACACCTCCTCTTCTTCACTTCATCCTACCCTCAATCTACACCCCCCCACAAACACAAACACACACACACACACACACACACACACACACACACACTGCCATCACTGCCATTCCTCTAAAGATTTGTTTGACATATGCTGGTTGCACATGAGTGCCCAT
Organism: Acanthurus leucopareius; assembly: GCA_029814765.1. Taxonomy (NCBI): domain Eukaryota; kingdom Metazoa; phylum Chordata; class Actinopteri; order Acanthuriformes; family Acanthuridae; genus Acanthurus; species Acanthurus leucopareius. The sequence continues at coordinate 1,176,826 of JAQMCX010000019.1, read as the reverse complement.
CTGAGGGGCAGAGCTGGGAATCCTGGGAAGGCAGAGGGCCGGGGATAGGCAAGCGTGCCGGTGGAGGCCTTCGACAGCGGCAGCCTGGCATTGGTTTGGGGCCAGCGGAGGGAAATGCTAGTGTGCCATCCCAATAGCTGCTCCTGCGGCAGAGGGGAGGGGCTTCTAATCAGATTTACGCGTGCTTAACTAAGCCCATCACCTCGCTGTGTTCACCTCAGAAGTCTCGAGAGAGCAGGGGGGGGCGAGCAGAGGTACATAGCGTAACATGGCATATCGCAAGGCTGAGAGGAGCCTATTAGTGTGAGCCGTGGTGATAAGTGGAACTATAGCTGAGCAGTTACGCCATAAGAAAGAATCACTGTGGGGGCAGAGGGGGCCCCCTTATAGGTCCTTGATACCACTTAAAAACACAGGCTTAATGTGAAAATGACTGCAATTCCATACATTACGGACAGGAAACTATATAAGGGCCGTGAATACAGCTCCAATAAAATGCTCGCTTGTTGCTCAGTTAGCAAAAGTATGGTAGCAATCTGTCTTTTGACTTTCTTCTCATAAATAAACAAGCCTGTACAATTTCAAGTTCGAATTTTAATGTTATACAAGACTATAATCTCCCTTCCCTCTTGTAAACAAGAGCAGTAAAATTCTATTTCATGCCCTTTGTTCAAGTAATCCTCAGTGCCTGTATACAATTAAAACTGCAGGATGGTATAAAAAGAAACAATGGGTAGTTTTATTTCTGGGAAACCCCCTCATAGTACCCATTCCCAGACGTTATTTCTGGAGTAGAAGCAGATACTAAAAATTGACTGCCTGGTGAGAGGATTTCAAATAGCCCTCCATGTATTGCTCTTCCTTCCAAAAAATCGGACCTAACGGCGCTGCATGACACTTACCACAAGCCAGAACAAAAGTATAAGACAGCAGTGTGCCATTCGGTGCCATGCCATGTGCTTTGTGAGTTTAAGGCTGTAAATCTAAAGCATCAAAGGCAAAAATTGGGATACTGTAATGAGCTGTTGTGTAAAAAAGAGCCCGCGAGGACAGAATAGATTACCTCAACTCTCTATCTCTTCCAGCTACTTTGATTCACTTATTCATCTTTTTTTGTTTTCTGCACGTCACTGCTGGTATTCCAGAGAGAGAACGGAGTTGCTGCCAAGGCTGCCACTCCAGCCATGCACGGGGGCTGCCGGCATGGGAAATGCAGACAGACAGCAGAGTGACAGCAGAGTGAGCGCTGAAGGAAAGTGGACGGCTTGCATAAAAAAACAGGGAGGGATGAAGAGTGCTGGACGGGGCAGACAGACAGACAGACAGACAGACGGGTAGGGAAGGGAAGGGAAGGGAAAGAGACAGGGACAGTCAGAGAAATGGGTGAACAGGGAGCCCTCTCTTCAGCCCCTCCTGGTGTTTGGCCAGCAGCCAGCTCTTCCATCAGAGGCACTCAGAGAAATGGAGAGGGAGGGATGGAAGAGATGAAGAAGAAGAAGAAGAAGAAGAAGAAGAAGAAGAAGAAGAAGAAGAAGAGAGGTAGAGATGAGTGCAGCAGGAGATGGCGCGGTAAGGAGGTGCTGGAAGAAGATGCAGCTCTGATGACTCAGAGAACGAGAGGGGAAGGATGGGAAAAAAGGATGGAGAGAAAGGAAGGGTGGGAGGTAATGGAGGAAAGAATGGAAAAAAGAGGGAGGGAGGGAGGGTTTGGGTGACAGATACTGTAGATAGTTAAGACAGACAGGGGCAGAGGACAGGAAGGACAAAGCGTAAAAGAGGAAGATGGTGAGAAAAAGGAAGTCAGAGACTGATGGAGGGAACAGGAGGGGAGGAAGAGGCTAGAGTGAGCAGGGTGGGGGTGTGGAGATACATAATCGAGGAGATTGAGCAGCGGGAGGGAGAGAGGAGACAGGAGCTTGTGGAGAAGGCAGTAACCAGAGTCCTATTGATGTGTAATGAAACCCTGCATCCGGGGAGAGAGACAAACGAAAGGACGGTCGGATGGCGAGAGAAGGGGAAGGGAAAGAGAGAGGAGAGATAGAGAGAGAGAAGAGGAAGAATGTGGCTGTGATGGAGTAGGGAGAAGGGTGAGTGGGTGAACGGGCGGAAGCCGGGACGCAGGAGGGAATAATGTCATTTGTTAAATAATGCAAGCGGCGAGCGGGAGAAGCAGGAGGAGTGATGGACAAGGAGATGGACGGCTGCCAGCAGAGAGAGGTAAAGTGGCTGGGGAGATGGCATAATTGCTGGCTATGGGCAGGGAGAAGGCTGGGTGGGTGGGGAGACAGACTGACACGCACGCACACGGACACACATGCAGCTGACTGACAGACCGCCACACCCCCTTTAAAACAGATAGCCACTGCTGCCACACAGTGAGTGAGAGAGGAGGGAAGGAGGGAGGGAAGGAGGGAGGGAGAGGCTGGGGATGGATGGAGGTATGTGGGAAGGGAGAGATGGAGAGACAGATGCCTGGGGAGGGGGACAAATGCAGCTTTATGGAGGCTTACAGCCAGGTACCGCTGTAACCTCCTGTCTGATGACACCTATTTCCCCAAATGGTGGATGCTTATCTGGAAACAGACTGAAGGCAAAGAGGACCTTTCCTGTATGTGGACCAGATCCTGTATATACACCAGGGATTCAACATCTTTTCCTCCATTATTCTTTCGATCAGGGGTTAAATGATCAGCAATTAAATAAATTAACAGAAAATAAATAATCATCCACTTTGACGATTAAAGCAGTAGAAGAATTTCCATCATAATTTCACAAAACATCCTTAAAATTCTTAATTGTGTGAAATCAACAGTCTGAAACTCAAACATATTTGAGTCGAATTTAAGTCAAAAAGCAAAATTCAATAGAGTCACACTGGATGAGATGAAACTAGCAAATTTTATGCTTAAGTCATGTATGTTTCTTCGTTGTTTTTATGGCTATTAAGCAATCAATGGACCAACTAATCATTTAGAAATGACAGTTATCTCTGATCCATAATCTTTTCCAACTCTGTCAATTAAATTTTCACTCCTAATGATCATGTGCCTGCGTGTTGTGGTTCCCCAAAATGGCTGATAGTTTCACAACACTGCCTGTGTGAGGCTGCAAACCGTGGCACATGTCTGGCTCCAACATAAGCCCAGACTCTCTAACCCACAGTCCTCTAAAACAGCGGGGGCTGCCCATTCAGGATGTAGCGCATGCTGAGTGTGATCCTCCAAAATGGCTGACAGTTTCACCACAACGCCTAAGCAAGACGAGAAACTGTGCCGCTCGCACAACCTCCAAAGCCTCGCTAACCCACGGTGCTCTAAAACAGCGGGGCCCGTCTATTCAGCCACGGCTCCCTTTTGTGTCAGTGCGGGCTGCTGTCGTTACCCCCGGCACGACAGGGCCGCCGACGCTTTCTAATGAGTCATTTTTATTCAGGCGATAAGGTCAGCTACCCGCGGCGGCTTAAAAGGCCCCGAGGAGCTCTGGAGTGGCAGCTATGAGATGCCAGACAGACACACACACAGATACAGCAGCTACGGAGAGGGGAGGGGAGGGGGTGTACGGCACAGACACAGAGAGGAGAAATGAAGGTGTGGAGGAATAAATAAAGAAAACATGACAAAAAAATAAATAAAACAAAAAAAAAACGCAGGGTATGAAAGATTCGCTACATTTCAAAAGAGAGTTCCCTCCTGTCTGTCCGTCTGTCTGCCTGCCTGTCTCTCTCCCTGCCTGCCTGCCTGCCTGGTTGCCTGGCTGGCTGGCTGGCTGGCTGGCTGGCTGGCTGGCTGGCTGGCTGGATGACTTCTCTTTCTTTCGTTGTCTGGGTTGTGTTAATGTCAGCTGAGAATAGCTTCTGAAGCACGTGTGAAGTTCAAGTCTCCGCTGTTGGTTGGCTGAAGGCTTTTTTTTTTTTTTTTTTTGTTCAGGAGCACCAGTGTCAAACAAAGACATGGTGGCTGGCTGCTCGGTTCAAAACAAGCTGTTCATCCCTCCTCTGTGCTCTCACTCGTGTTGTGTTGTTTCAGGTTAACACGATGCAACACAACAGCAAAGTCCCTCAGCTGTTACAGGAGCTGCAACTGCTCTGAGTCATAATTTATGTCAGAGCTTCTGTTAGTCCATTTTTTTTTTTAAATGACTGGACACAAGGGTGGGTTAAGCTGATGGAGGCGTGCATCACTCCAACATCTGTTTTTCTGCAGATCTCATTATAGTGCCCCCCCTTGTTTGACGCTTGAGCAACATTTAAAAATAATTTGAAAAACTTTCAGCTCAAGGGTTTCTCTGAGGATGTGACTCTGAAGCAGCAAAAGAGGAAAGACTACAATTTGTTGCCCAGTGACACAAGACAAGAAGGAAAACCAGAGGCCTTGATCATCTTGGTCTCACTGGATTCTCTCCATTGAACTAAAATCAGGTTCCTTTAAACAAAGTAAACGTGCTTAGTCCTCACAAACAAACACACAAATAAAACTGTCGCCTGCAGTTACAGCAGTCGAGAGCAAGACCGAGACGATGTCAGCCAAGCCAGACTAAACTGGCAACTCTAACATTTACTCCGCAAAGTACTAGTGCAGCACTTTTATCATCAAATCAAAATAAAAGTTTTCAACAAGTCAAATTGCTACATTTCAAGATATCCTTTACTTGCTGCAGGCATGTTTACAACACACTGAGAGAGATGCAATTCATTTTAATCCATTTCAATTTTACTCTTTAGAAAGGCCTTTTTCAGCTCAGTGCAGATTTTCAAGGATGGGATTGGTGACAAAAAATCATTATACTTTAGGAAAAATGGTAAATTGATGTTTTCTTAAACTGCCATGCAATGTTACTGTCTATTTAGTCATAAGTTTTGAGATACGGTAGGAGTTTATACTCACTGTTGTGAAAATTGATTTATTCTCATGATTTGTACAAATTTGCTACTTTATGGGGTCAATTTGTTTTATTTCATGTTTTTCGCCGCATGGAATTGAATAAACCAAATTACTAAAACATCATACTGTGTTAGAGTGGACAGCAACAAATATAAAGATATCTATTTTAATAAAAAATACACAAGTTGGAGGACAGGATGCACATGGAGAATCTCCCCTGCATTAAGGACATGGATATGAACGTACCATTGGAGTTTGTAGTTCCATCATCCAGCTGCCGTTTCTGTGCACTCCTAAACTCCTTTAGTGAGAGGTAAAGCACCTTTCTCATAACCCGCTCCTCCGACCACGGGATCCCATCACTGTCATCCTGCAGAAACATCCAGAGAAACAGAGACAGTATGTCAGTACAAAGTGGTGCCACAAAAAAAGAAGAGGGCTTTTTGCTCATTTTCTGTTCTGTGCTTGTGGGAAAGTACATTTCTAACGCTTTGATAAAAGACAGTTAAGATTTATCATGTTATTTTTGGACATATAAAAGCTGGCAGACAGAGAATAAACAACCAATTGATATGGCATTAATAAAGGCTGCAGGTTTGCAAGTTGGGTGATTGTTTATACTGATCCTTTCTCTTTTATTTTTATTTACAGTTTCAATCCTGAAAGTGTGACAGGCAGATTTTATCGAGATGTCCAAGACAAAACCTAATAAGCTAATGTCAGAACAGTTCTTCTATTTTCACCATCTTAAGCCAATTAGGAGCCAAAGACTTACTCTGTACCTTTTTTTTGCAAAATAGTAACTCTAAAAACAGCCTGGAAAACATTTGTTTACATCAGTAGCTGCAGCCACTAAGCATTTTAGCAGTCTGCAGACTGTGAAATTGATTTTTATATCATATTTTTGTCAATCAAATTAACAACAGCATATACAGGAAACGCTATCATCCTTTATCCAGTGTGAAAATGCATGAAAAGTTATGACAGCTTCCATACAGAACAGCAGACAACAAAGTTTCTGTAGAACAGGGGAATCTCCCTTCATATTGTTCCAGTTGCCATTTCTCGCTACATCGTGACATTAGCATGACACAACATTAGCATAACATAGCATTAGCTTTCAGCAGGACACAGGGCAGCAGCATTAGCATAAGAATGTGCGAAGCACTGCGTCTCCCCACAATGCAATGATAGGAGAGCGTTATGGTGATGAATAGGTAGGAAGCAAATGAAAAAAGCATCATGGGACCGCGAGTTCATGTGTTGCTAATCTCTCCCAGGGAGACTGAGACAGAAGATGTTATTGTCGAAGAGGTCAGCAGAAGTCACTCACACACACACACACACACACACACACATACATACACACATCCCTCTATAAGTCATTGCCTTTTTTTTTCCTCAGTCGGTTTCAACTGAACCAGCTAACTCAACACAGCACAACATATGGCACATCAAAGCAACAACCCATTCAACACACTTTGACACCAGTTTTGCATTTTAACAGCTTAATAGAAAAATATTTCACTGCAACATCACCGTTAAGGGGGGCTTTAGCGAGTGTCCAACAGCAGTAGCTGTACTTCTCTCTCTCCTCACTCCCCTACACTGTCTGCTCTGGCAGCTGTGTTTGATGTCGAACAACGCTAATGACTAAAGGAAATGAGATTAGGACATGAGCAACAACAAAGAGGTATTAATAAATAATGGAAACTGGAAATAGCTTTTTGTCTAGTCAAGCCATGGGGCGAGTGGATTTCAGCTGGAAGGTGTTAGGAAAAGAAAACACTTTCAGTCTTTGTGCAAAAAAAAAAAAGCTAATGTATGCTAATTATTTGAATTTGTCTGTCGGCTCATCCCGACGAGCGCACTTCCTCCTGTCTGACTCAATTGCAATGGAAGACGAGGACGTGAGAGGCAACGTGTGTGGGAGCGCGGCTCGGATCATCCGGTTGACTCAGATCATTTGAGTTGGCTCGGCTGAGCGGCTGGCGGGCATCACGGTGACATCAGCGCAGGGTACGTTAAGAAAAAAATCTCCCTCCCTCATGTGAAAATAATTACACCAAGATGTTTTAACGCTGCTGTAACAACAAGATAACAGTCACAGCGTTCCATTAAGAACAAGTGCACTCTTAAAAAAAAAAAAAAAAAAGGGAGGAATTCAGAAGATTACGGCTGGGTAAGACAGAGCCGAGTGTGTTTGTGAGCCTGAAAGGAAGAAAGTTAATGCAATAATGCGCAGCCTCCCACAGCCAGTGAATAAAATGCTACTTAAATGACTCCTGCTCACAAATGTCTTTCTTTCAGTGGTGCATTCCGGGTCTCATTTACTCTTTTAATACTCATTCAAACAAACGACATACCAGAGGTGTTATGATAGATAAAATCTGCCTTCTGCAGACGACTCAGTGCTAATTATAGCAGCATCACGGCAAAGTGCGTGCAAAAGTCTGCGCTTGCATTCGCCTCAAAGTTTCAGAGTTCAGGAACCAAATGTGACATTTATGATCAATGCATATATTTTGGTTATAAACTTACATCAGCTTAATGCATCAGCTCACAACTCACAACTACATTTCACTGTTATGAGTCAACAGAGAGCTAAAAATGGTGTTTAGCACAGTGATTCTTAGAGCTTGACTTGAAAGCCACAGGTGAAACAAGGTTTCAGTGTGATGAATTATCTAGAAATTGGTAAATATGGTTTATTATCTCCATGTAGTTGTAGTACTTCCTGCAATTAGAACAAAACTGATCTGGCCTCATTCACTCACTCGATTCATCTCACGACTCTTAATAATTTTTGACAATATTGACAAGACTGGAGATTTGGATTGTTTTTTCATGCTTTTTCCATCTTCAGCAGATAAAAATAAGCTTTTGCAGAGTATTGTTTTGATTCCCCAGGACTGCTCAGGAGCCTTGGGGACGAGGCCTCAGCAGAGCTAACGGGAGGGGGGGTGCACAAGATTAAAAGCCGAGTGTCTGCAAATGATGGAGCTGATGGGTGACAGCCACGTCTCCCCTGCATACTGTACACACACTGGCACATGCCACACGCACACACAGATGAGCGAGCAGGCCGTTCAGCACCCTGTTGGTGTGCAGCCTCTGACAGAGGTTGATAGGGTGTGTTTTGTGTGTAACTCGCAGACCCTCATTACACTGTCACACGCGAACGCGCACATACTCACACACACCAGCGAGAAAGGTGGTGCAAGTATTCAATTATGCCATTTTCTCCCTTAGTTAATGTCATCTAATCCATTCTGAGCGTGTGTGTGCACGTGTGTGTGTGTGTGTGTGTGTGTGTGCAAAAGCCTGCCAGGTAAGCACCAATTACCTAGACAGCTCACTGGCACCCTTTTCCCTCCTGGTGTGTCACAAGGCCAAATGTGCACTGATACACACACATACACACAGCATAGACAGTATATCTCAGGGTTACATTCTCACATATACAGCTTCTGTGGTATTGCGAACACACACACACACGACACACAGCTGCACCGAAAGTAAAAAAAAAAATTTCTTCCCTCCAAAAATTGACCTTAAAGTTCATCTGCGTTTCTTTTTCTCTCACTTTCTCTCTGGTTTCCTCACAGTCATTGGCGGCTTGCCACAGATATTTCCTGTGCTGTGTACACATAGCAACAGGGTCTGCAAAAAAAATAAAAAATAAATGGAGGGGGGAAACGCTGGCTGACTTTTCATCAGCTGGTGAGAGCATTGAAGCTCTGCTGCTCTGCTGCAGCTGTTGTACCTTGAAACCTTACTAATGGCTTTTCATAACTTGAGATCATCGGTTAAATGGGATTTCACAACCTTTGCTCAACTGCAGGTTAACTGTTTGTCTGACCTTAGAGTCAGTTTGCCATCTGTTTCAGGCCAAAGTCACAAAAGCCAGCTCCTCCCTGTGTCTGTCTGCCTGTGTGTATGTGTATGTATGTGTGTGTGATCCAGGCGTAAAAAGAAAGAAGTGATGGACAACAAGAGGATGCAAAATTCCTTCGAAGATATTCACGCCGCCTGCCAGAGGAGGAGTGTAGCATGACAGAGGAGGGGAAACTCAAATAAGCAATAAAACCAAAATTGTGTTGCACCTTGGTTTCTCAGTCAGAGTGAGTGTGTGTGAGTGTGTGTGAGTTTTTCTGAGGTATTGCCAGAGCTCTTTAGAGACAGCTCTTACACAGAGCACTGCCAGCATAGCGCTACCTGGCACTGACACACACATCTACACCCAGACCAGCTCCCATCAGGCTGGTGGAATTCCACTAATGAGCGCGGGGACCTTTTCTGTGCACATGCCTGTCTGTGTGTGTGTGCGTGTGTGTGTGAGTGTATGGCAATGGGTGGGGGTATGTGTGATATGAACATTGTGTGCCGACTGTCACCCGGCAACCTCACCCCCTCCAACTCTTTTGAAATACACAGGTAATCCGACCAGAGAAAAGAAAATGCAGAAACCTTTTAAGCATCCACAGGGATACTGTGCTTGAAAAGTACGCGTCTTTCTCTCTCATTTAGCCTCTTTCTCTCTCCCTCTGTCACACACACATGCTGCTTGGAAGTATACCAATGTAATACTTTTCCTGCTGGGCTTCTTTAAATATTTTTACCCTAATAAACTTCTCCAAGAGATTGACTCCAAGGGGAGGAAATATCACTGAAAAACACACCTGAGACGCTTTTTTCTTTTTACATTTAAATTCTTTTCCTGATGATACTCTGGAGCAAAGTGGGGCTTTTATGTCATCTCCAGGTGGAGTTTGTGTTTCTTACTTGCTTAACCAGCAGCTTTTGTTGTACAATTATGCCGAGATTAGACTGAAAAAAAAGGAAGAAATAAATTCAACAGAGCAAAAAAGAGATCCATAAACAAACAGCCCAAAAAAACTCAGCTGCAGTTTTACCAACAGCAGAAAAATCACTACAAACACAAGCGAATAAACTGAATTTTAATAACAGTTCTCAGAAAGCAGCCAGCGGCATGTCTATGATGAGAAGTCAAGAATCTAAGCAGGATTGATCCATCTGTATATGATCATCTATCTGGATAGAAAGTGGAGCTGGTTCTACTTCATAAGCCTGCCCTTTAAGTTAGAAACAACTGGATTGCAAAACTCTGACCTCAAACCACTGACGCACCAATGAATGACCAACTGTCAGCATCTGTGACCTCAGTTCTTGCAGTGTGTGTCCTGCACCGATGACACTAGTTGGCCTTTGTCGACTAGTTTGTTGTTGACAGTCAGTGAAAGAATCAGTCAGCTAGCGTGAATCAGTGCATGAGAAGAGAAATGTAAGTGAGGAAAGCAAGCAAATGAGTGGAGACGAGAGGACACACACACATAAGGGTCCTCTCATTTTTCATCAATCATGTTTTCACAACAACATCGGCCATCTGGAACGAGGAAACTGAAGACCAACTGATCAGCACGATTCAGGAGAGGCCAGCTTTGTGTGAAAATGGTAGGCGAACGCTGCTTTGCCGTAACAACAGTTTGTTGTACATCCATAATCTGAGGGCTTCCAGTTTTGACTAGCCCCACCTGCTGGCATGGAGGGTTATTTTCTCTCATGCAGGCACTGGCATACATGCTGGCTGGCTGTCAGTTGTCTTTGCAGATTGTGCAATTGCAACTTTTCAGCCAAGACACTGGCGATATGAAGGCAACACAACTGACAACCTTTGTCTGGGTCTTTACACAGCAGGCAAATCCAATATCTCTTAGAGCTGATGAGGAAAAAAAGTGAGTTGCATTGACTGTTTGCAAAAGTGGAAGCTGGAAAAAAGTCCCCAGAGAGTGATGTTAGACACAACGAAAGGAAAAAAAAAGACCATGCAGAGTGTCGGATGTGCAACACGTCCACTTAAATGTAAAATTGCTTGTTATGCCATTCACTGAAAAATGCACACTGTGCCTTTAAGAGCATCACAGAGCGTCTGTGTTGTGCTCCGGATTTGTGTGTACATGTGTGACGGAGAGCCAACGCTAACGTCAGCTCTGCAGCCCTGACGTGCCAACACTGACTGTATGCGAGAGATGTTAGCCAGTGGTTTAAAAATGTGATAAAAATCTGTTTATTACTGGTGTTCTGCTGCAAGTGTTTCAGCATTTATTCATCAATTAACTATCAAATGTATCAACTTACTGCACAGACGCCAAGGTAACGTCTCACGTCATTGCAGTACAAACAAGCTTGCGTATTCGCAAAACAAAACCTTTACGTATGTCCGCATTCACGCAATTGAGATCTGCAAATGCGTACATTTGTGTCTGTGTGTGTGCGTCTGTGTGTGTGTGTGTGTGTGTATGTCCTCACTGGCTGTTCTAAAAATAGCGCCGTGCTGCTGCTGACTGCTTGGATGTCATGGCAGAGGAATGTGGGCCACGCGCCAGCTGCGATCTGCTCTACAAAACCGGCCCGAAATCTGTTATTCTAACACACATTTCCCTTTAGAAGAGCGACGGATGGATGGATGGAGGAGAAATGTTATTTTAACAAAGCTTGGGTTATTAAATCCGGTAGTCGGGACAGTCTTTACCCCACCGCTACCCTCTTTCCCTTATCCTTCAACATCTTGATCTGTCTTACTCTTTCACCGACACATGGGCCCCAGATGACAGCCTGGGAGGATAAAGCCGCTCACGGTTCGCAAGTGGCACAGATGATAATTATTTAATTCACAAATACAGCACTGTAACCTTTCCTTCGGTTCATGACCAACCATTTGTGGATTAGAAACATTCAAAGGCACTTTGATTATGACCCAGTGGACAAACAAAAACACCTTCAAAGCAGCAAAGAAAGCTCAGACAAGGCAGCAAGAGGTCCTAATTACACCACCATAATAATGGAGGGCTCTTCAAAGCAATCCGGAGAGGAAGAGACGCAATTGCAAATAAGAGCATCTAAGCAGCATGTTTTAGAGGAGGTTACTCGTTAGAAAATTCGACTGGAAAGCCTGCTGTCTGCTTTTGATATAAATGATAATGTTTCCTAAAAAGCATCCAGGCCTCCTCTGACAATACGTGACAGAAGCTTTCTAACATCAAAATGATCTGCAAACAACTGAGACAGTGACTCACACCAGGCTGACTTTTTGGACTATGAAGCAAGTGTTTGCACACACACACTCACACACACACACACACACACACACAAAAAAAACTTGCATTCCAATCCTAACTACATCCTGGTCCCCATGTCCCTCATGGCTTCAGGCAGACCGGATGCTTAGCTCAGCTTGGAGCTCAGAGTGCAGGCGAATGGAATAAGGTTGTGGGGTTGCCGGGGTGGAGAGGCCCTATATAATCGCCTCATTACACCACAAGCTCACTGCATTGGAATGTGTTTGTGTGTGTGTGTGTGTGTGTGTGTGTGTGTGTGTGTGTGTGTGTGTGTGTGTGTGTGTGTGTGTGTGT
>JAQMCX010000019.1:1143167-1157746 GCA_029814765.1 Acanthurus leucopareius | reverse complement strand
ACACACACACACACACACACACACACACACACACACACACACACACACACACACACACACACACACACACACGTATATACACACTAGACTGTCTCTGAAGGACTTAAAAGCTCATGCTATACAAGTGCTTGCCTGGATCATTACAGGCAGACTGTGTGACTGTTATGTACATACACGCATAGCCGGGGCCAAGAGGTGCATATCCATCCCTGCTCCCAGCAGCTGTTTCTGACGAGCAAGTCAGCGTTATCTGCGTTTGCGTTTGTGCACGTCTGAATGCCTATGCACATGTACTATTGTGGGTTTGCTAATTATATGCCTTCAAGTGTAGCTCGCATATAAATCAAAGAAAACGTCTGAGTCAAGGAGGCATGAGCCAGGAAACGGTACCTCCTACATGTCATCCTTTTTTCAACTGCAACAAACAGGAATATATCTGAAACCCGCCTTCGAAATGTACCTCATCCTGCAAGAGTGCTGAGTGTGTGCAACCAGGAAAACACTACAAACTAAACCCATTCATAGCATGTTTTTAACCGGGAAAACATTAGGAACCAAGCTACTTCAGTTATATGTCAAGTATTCATTGAAAAGAACTGATACAAGGCAGTTAAAATATTTTTGATGACATGCAATTAACAAAACTCTGTGTGTGATTTTTAATATAATATAAATGAAACCATTCCAACAAAGCACATAATTAGGAAACATCACTATTATTATTATTTCATAGACAACTCAATTATTTCAGAGTCTGTAGTTGCTTTATGGGGGCAAAAAAATGAATCGAAACTGGTGTGAACGAGCCACAAATATCACTTGGGTGATAAGTTAATTACCCAATTTAACAAAGCAAATAATTACCCTCTGGCTCTGGTGAACTGTTTTCCTTATGGAAATGAGACTCCATGTGCACACACGGGCTTGCTTTGCATGGTGGGGAGCTGACGTCCGCAGAGTTGTTTGGAAAAGAGCAGTGTGGAAGCTCTGGGGTGGGTCAGTGGTTAAAGCTTGTTATTACTTTGTTGCCTCTCCTGGTCATTGAGGTAATTCAATATCAAAGAGGAGAGAGGAAAAGGGGGGGAGTGTGTGTGTGTGTGTGTGTGTCCTAAAGCTCTTTTGTTTCGGCTGGCTCGCACTTTGAGGAATGTTTATGCACATATCCTTTATCTTGAATGGACACATGCATTCAAGTACATGAGTGTACATACACACACACTGGGAAATCCACCATTATAATCCTAAAACGTACATGTGTTGGCATTGATCCTAAACAACAGGGGGTCTGACTGAACATATGTCAGACATGACACACTTCTGAAGAGCAGGGGGGGGAGTTTCCTTCCAGATACACACGCGCAAACACTTCACCATGTAAACTGTGTATACACAGACACAAGGACAAGTGTTTTGTTCAACCGAGTGGCCTCAGCAATACCAGTTACATACCAATGAGTTTTTTCAATTGGCAACAAGACCAACTTCTGCCTTCTCAGTTAAAGGCTTTATGGAAAAGGCAGCTGTGACTAGCGTGCAAAATTTCAGATGAGGGCAAATATTCCATGAGTGGACCGAAGTGGACAGGAGCCAAAAGAAATCTCATTAACTTCCATGGTGCCAAAATTAACAATCACAGCCAATAAAGTTAAATGAAACTGCAATCTGCAATGAATCTCTAACATGAGCAGTGAGAGGCAGCAACAGGAAGCATGCACACAGTCCCATCTACACACACACACACACACATGCACACACAGACTGTACAAACACCTAAAATCTCTTTATTTACTGCACCGTTTAAAAGGCTAAGCTAGTCCGCGAGCAAAGTGCTAGACAAGCACTCTGTAATAAATCTATAACCATCCATGGGGGGAAATGGAAAAAAGGCAACCTTTACAGCGCAACGTCTTATTCACACCTTCCTTTTGCTTTACTCTCTTTATTGCAGTCCAGATGCATTCTGTTTATTTACCCCGACACCATGGCCCAATTTAGCCCAAATGAGGGAAATTAAATCAGGCCTTGTGAAATCGCTACACTTCCCAGCCCCTCGTTTCGTCCATTAAATTGTCATTCTTGGCCAGCCATTTACAAGACGCAGCAGAATAAATGCAACGCTCAGAGAGCGCAGCAGAAAGCCAGGGGACATGACGGAAATTGCTGCACGTGTGGCGAGGTGGAGGTGGAGTACATGGGCCTAAATGAGAAATCATTTGCTGAACTATTCAATGAGATGGATCACTGAGTTTTTAGCAGTAAAATGGGGTCATGCAGGTACTTTGAGTGCTGGCAAGAAAAGCACTATGGTGCTGTTTAAATGGAAACAGAGGAGGGGAACAAATGGGAAACATAAGCAAGCAGCTCTATTTATGTGTGATATTGTTTTGTGGTTGATGTTTAATCAAAGAAAATGGAGATACGCACAAAAAACATAAACAAAAGCTCGTCAACTAATTTAATTTAAAGACCACATGCGGTTAAAGCTCTACATCAGCTTTATTTCCTGAGCCTTTCCACACAGAGGTCCAGCTAAAGGTCAAGGGTCGGGGGCAAGCAGGTGGCCGGAAAGGGGTCAAAGTTGACCTCCCGGCTGTCACATCAGTGGGCGGGCCTAAGCCACTCTGCTAAAAGGACCCGTCAATCACAATCACTTATTTACCATGCGACCATCTCTGCTGTGCCCCAGGGATCCAGCTCGCTATTTCTCTGCAAGCCTCTTTACCCCCAACCAGAGGCAGATAAGGGCCTCTTTACATGACAAAGTGCTGTGGAAGACCCCGGGCAGAGAAAAGAAAGAGGTCCCTTTCAGTTACCAGTGGGGAGCAAATCCTCTGCCCACAAGAGGTTATGGTCACATGGTTCTAATTTAAAACTCAAAGGTGAAATGAGAACTTAAGATTCCTTGGCCCGACATCGTATCAAGTATCTTGAAGCAGCTTGATTTCAAACAAAACGAAAGCCGCGATGCCCATGACGTTCTCGATCGCTGCTTCTAATCTGCTCTGAGAAATAACGTCCTAAACAACTGATTCCTTATTTCTTTCATTTCCAGCCAATCTAGACATAATAAAAACACTTATAAAGTCGTCCTTTGTCATTGGAGCAACAAACAATCTGCACATTAGAAACCAATTAGAGCGGGTTGCTCTACACGCTAAAACTCCGAGCTTCTTTGCAGCATGTGTTACAACTTTAGCTCGTGGCTATGAGCTCGCTTACCTCACTCTGAACCTGGCCCTCACTAACGACGTGCCATGCGGCGAAGTTTTTCGCTGCTTAAGAGAAACAAGACGACAGAAGTAAACCATCCTCCTTTTGTCTTCTGATGAGCTCAGATTCAGAGAGAGAGAGATGTTTTGGCAAGTGAGAAAGGACATGCATGAAAGAGAGAAACAAGATGTGAAAAAGGGGAAGCCTGGTTTCCATGGTTTACAGAAACTGGCAGACAAACAAGGCGTCTGTTATGAGTAAAATTTGGGAAAAAAAAAAAAAAGAAAAAAAAAATTGAAATAGCGCAAGGAAGATGGAGGATTTTGGGTTTGATTTTGTTTTGAGTCTGGGCTGGAGGAACTCCCGCTCCAGCCATCTGCCCGTGTGAAAGGATTTAGAGGAGTCAGATAGTTTCTGCCAGCGAAAAAAGAAAAGAGGAAAAGAGGGGGTGTCCCACGGGAGCTGGTCAGGAGGAAGAGAGAGGGAGGGAGGACAGGTAGGCATTGTGTCTCCAGTTCCCCTTTCTATTCATCCACCCTGGTTCCTTTTTGGCCTCCTGGGGCCGATGGTAACCAAAGAGGGTGTTAGAAACGTCTTGCTGCTCGGAGGCTGTCGTCTGCGGACAGAGGGAAGTTTTGTATGGGGCGCTTTGCGAGGATGAAGGAATTCAACCGGGCCGGCATCAGTGGAAGACAACACACAGCCGGCTGAATATCAATGGCTTTGGCGTTTTAAAAAGACATGTCACACCTTCGCAGCTGAATCACCGCCACGAGCTTTTAATGCCGCAGCAATGCATGCAGAGACAGAGGTGTGAGGAAACTTTGATTAGCCTGCAGCCTTAAAGGGCATTTCTTGAATTGCTCGTCACATATTTAGCTAGTTTCCTTCACACAAATCAATTTACACCACGAGAAAAAAATAACTGTTTACAATCCCACAGTGTTATTAAAATGGTGATTGCTGAGATACTGCAGTTCTATGGGGGGAGTGGGGGGGTGCATTTAATTTGAGGCGAGGTGAGGGTATGATGACAGGTCGTCCCTGAGGCCCGCTGGTATTTCTCTTTGGGGAAGTTGATTTTAAAACAAACCCCCCCACCCCCTCCTCCTTTTTCCCAAAGCTCTCAACCATATTTCACATCGACTTTTCAAATGCACGCAAATCTTCATCCATCACTGACAGCGAGGCAAAATAAACAATCATACCGTAGATCAATCACTGTCTGTTTAATGCCGCGCAGCCCCCCATCGCTCGTCCCCCTCCCCCCCTTCATGGCTGGGAGGTGGGGTGGTTTGACGCGGCGTCGCAGCAGCAGCAGCAGCAGCAGCAGCAGCACGTGTGCTCACGTTCGGTTTGCAGCATGCATGTTTGCATGTTTGCAGTGTGCATGTTGTTCCGAAGCGTGTGAAAAAGAGGAAGCTGAACAACTCAAAGCAGTCGCTGTGTCTCTCTCTCTTTACATCTGAGCTCCGAGGACATGAAATCTAACCCAACGAGCAGCGAAAAACCACACTGAAGCTCTGCTGTTGGCCAGTGATAAATATGGCAACATGTGGCCGACTCTCCACAAATCAAACCTTCCTCTCTTTTTCTCAATTGGTGATGGGAAACATTCACCCCCCCCATCACCTTAAGACATTCGTGCTTAAGCTTCAGTCCACCAGCTCTGAATGCAGCAAGGAAAAGTAACTTTTTAAAGTTTGTTTCAGCCGTACAAAGAAATCCTTCACGTCCATTTATAGCCAAAGGTGAAACTTTAAACACTACTGTAAATATGGCTGCAGAGAAGAGCCTCCGGTCCTGTGCTGATATCAGTGCTGCCAGGACTGATCCTGTCTTTAATCTAAACCTCAGATCTGGGATCTCTACCGCCATGTCTGCTTTAGAACCAAAGTCTACTGGCCGTCATCACCTGGCCTTCCCTCCTCTCATCTAACACTTCATAAAGACCATTCATCCCACCATCCTTTCATCCGTCTATACCAGGGGCCTCGTTAATCCTCCTCTCCATCCTGACCCTGCACCACTCTACTGGACTGGGACGAACTTCAAAGACAGAGAGAGGGAGAGAGAGGGAGAGGGAGAGAGAGAGAGATGGTGTGTATGTATGTTGTGTGTGTGTCTGTGTGAAAGAGAGAGAGAGGGAGAGAGAGAGATTGGGTGGGTGGGCAGCTGTGTTGTGTTTGGCCTGCACCACAAAGCCTTTAGAGGACGAGAGCCCACACACACACACACACACACACACACTCACACGTACTCACACACACAAACACAGAGCTCTTCAGCATCCTCTCCAGTCCCGCAGTACTTAATCTGGCAAGAAAATGAGTCACTAGCAGTGGTAAACCCTGACCAATTTACCCTGTGACCACAGAGTGCACGAGGGCTGCAGCTAACGCCTGTTTTATGTGTATCCAGTCTCAGGATACTCACACTCATTTCAAATGCACAAGGTTTATAAAAAACACATATGAATACATAATATTACTATGGATTACTACCAATCAGAGCTATCAAGTGACGGGGACACATAATCTTCCCACAGGAAGATGCACTATTTAACCAACCAGAATACAATTACAACATACCGCTCCGGTGATGAACAGCCATTAACTGGACTGGCACACACTGTGCTAAGCTAATTCCCAGCCCCATATGGGCTCCAATGAGCCTAGAAAAAAAGGGGCACTAACACACAGAGAGCGAGAGAGCGAGCTTTTGACAGACAAGCCCCAGCTAAAAGTGACAGTCTGAGTTGGAAATAGACTCACACACACGCTTCAAGTAACCCCCCCACCAAAAACACACACACTCACACTCACATACAGACACAGATGCACATACACGCGGCTGATGACAGCTAAGGGAGTCTGACATGCCTGCCATCGCCACTGGTGGATGTATGTTTATTTTATTAACCTGCCACAGACTTGGAGGAAGGAGGGAGGAAAAGGTGGTGGAGAGAGAGGGAGAAGAAGTTAAATGTCTGTTTGCTCGCTGTGACCTGTAAACTTACACAAGACCTGAAATAACTCCATTAATTTTAAACATGTCAGCTTGTATGTTAATCTGCATTTCATTTACAGATTTTCAAAAGGCTTTTCCTCTTCTGAGCTTATTGCGCAACATTAAGTGCGTGTTTTTCCTCAGCTGGAAGGCATTTCAGATGTTTTACTTTGTCTGTTACCTGTCGTGTCCAGGTACAAACATGTTCCAACTGAGGCCTCAGTTTGGTGTTGTGTAATAAAAGGATAAAACCAGTGAAAACAACAGGATCAAAGTTTTGTTGCATGTTTTATATCGTAATTCAATAGTTTATGAGGCAGTTTGCTCTCAAAGAATGCTGTCAGACTGTTAGCAACTGACTATGACTTCTCACGAGATAACAGCATAATGTGGAAGTGAGCCACTCCTGCATCACCTGCATGTCCTGCCAAACCTCATCTATGACACAGACTCCCAGTATCAACCATAACTGCCTCACTTATCACCGGACAGGCCGGTAACCAACACCCAGCCATGCACGGCACACCCTGCCTTGATACTAGCCAGTCCTGCTCTGCTCCTTATTGATACTGGCTCCTTTTCTGGAGAAATTCGACATTGAGTGGAGGAAAAAAAAGCGTGCACGCACTTGTGCCCCACAGCACCGCGGCTCCTAATTGATTCATGTGCTTTAATAAAAAAGCTCAGACTGAATCCTGCCCAGAGGAATGCACCTGTCACATGAAATCAGCGGACGAAAAGTGAGAACAACGTTGCGCTATAAAAAAAAAAGAAAAAAACGGGGCCCCCATGACAAAGTTACCAAGACACACAGATGCACAGTAGAAGATCGGCACAAAGTGTGTGTGGGTAGGAGGACGGACAGATGCAGCTGATGTGGGCTTGCATGTAAAAAAAAGAAAAGAAAAAAAAAAGAAGCATGTCCCGTGCTCCTTTCTGAGCTGTGGTGGAGGCGGCGGAGGGAAAGTGTGTCGTTCTTTGTGAGCTGTGTGTGTAGGTCAGCTGTTGCTCTTGGCCCGCTTTACCCGCACAGCCTGGTGGCTTCACGGCACAGTGACACCCTGTCCTCATGTCCCCCGTTTCCCTTTCTCTTCCCCCTAACATTGTGATATAATGGGCCATTCAGTGTGACAACAGCAGAAACACAGTCACATAATGAGGGAACAGGCTCCTTTATAACGAACTGCTGAGTCAAAAAAAAAACAAAAAAACAAAAAACTCACATCTGGCTGAGACATTGAGATTGCTTTTCCATCTACCACCAGCACCTTTCCAAGAAATAAAGTGCCATCAGTGTAAGTACCTTTAATTGTGCCCAACGTACCATTTAAACTAAACCCTGCGCTTTCACGTCATGACTCGAGCTGCGTGATTTACAGAGCTCTCGTAAAATGTGCCATTGAATTTAAGCCGATGTTCTGTTAGAAAACGCTCACAATCGTTTTCCTGTATTAGCTCAGTGAGGAGCCATAGACGGTTTTATTTCTTCTCCGTCATTTATAACTGGGGATTGTAAAAAAAAAAAAAAAAAAAAAAAGAAAAAGAAAAAAAAGGAGAGAGTAGCGCAGCAGAGAAGCGAAGGAAATACAAGGGCATAATTGCACGCCACTCGCAATCAACTTCAATTCTGCTTTTGTGCTTCTTAAAAAAAAAGAGAGAGAGAGAAAAAAACGTGCTAAAGACATCAGAAATATGGAATCAAATCAACATTCTGCATTCAAATTTTTTTTTTCCCCCACCACTAGCACCCTTTTTTTTTCTTTTTTTTTTTTGCGCTGCTGGAGCGAATGCCAACTTATATTAAAGGCAGGATTAAAACACAAAGAGGTGGAGTGGTTAAAAACAAAAAGAACATTTGTTTATTCCAAAAAAAAAAAGGATGGAATGAAATGAAAACCTGTTCTACATTTTATTGTGGCGGTCTGGGCTGTTATGGATGAGTAAAATAGAAACCTTATTCTGTGTTTGGTTTCCCAACACAGAATTAATATCTAAAATAAGGACATTTGAAATGATGACAGGCTCTCATTCAGGTGCAACTCCCTGCCTCCTCTCCTGAAATTATTCAGGCCTCGGTATTTATAGATTTAATGAGTATGAGGCTAGAAGTGGAAAAGTTAACATAGCACCATTTTTTTGCACCATTCCGCTGATCATTTCTGGAAAAAGTTCAGATTCTACTTTCTTTCTGCGACTGCATCCATGTCCAGCAGCAACTTTCTGGATAAAATAGGTTACATTTATATTTTTATTGACATTTTAACCGACCCCTTCTTGGCACAGCTGATAAAAGTGTTCTTAAATATGAAGAAAAAACACAACTGTAAGTCATGAGTTAAGGGAAAATGTAAATATCAGGACTATAACTGTCATATTTGATCAGCAATGCAACGTTCGGCAGTAAAACATAACTTCTGATCGTTCAAAACATATTACAACCGCTGTTTGAATGGGGCCCAATTAGCAGAGTGTTAAAAAACTACAACACGAGGGGCGTTCTCTGGGCAGCCAGAGACTTGTTTGCCAAATAACAAATGCTTGTTCAATTACGGTCACCTGCCAAAAAATGCTCATAAATATTGCTGTAGGCAGGCGAGGCTGGCTGGGGATCAGCCCAGAGCTCCTGGGCCAAACAGGCGGCTGGCCTCCACAGACTCTGCTTGTTTCTCCTTCACAGTTTTTGAACCCTGAATCCCTCTCTTCTCCTCCTCCTCCTCCTCCACCTGACTGCGCTCATCTTTGCCCGTCTTTTACACAACCCTCCTGCATGTGACAAACATGCGCCACAATGCACGCAGTGAGAATGCATTAATGTGATGGAGTCGATTCTGAATGAAGCAAGAAATGGAAATGTCCTGCCAAGCCTCCCTCCCTTACCTTTGGGCAGCTGGATTCAGGAGAAGCAGGGGAATCCAGCAGCCCACAACTTCCTCTCCAAACGCTCCAAATATACATACAGTCTCACACATACAGAGACACACACATACACACTCCCAAGTCTGCCAGCCTGGCGCCTGCTGCTAGAGGTAGGAGCAGGAAGCCAGGGAGGAGAGAAGAAGAGGTGATACACAAACGCAACGTCCAGGAGGCGCCGCCACAAAGGGCTCCTAAGTGAGGTCATCTCTTTTTCCCCTGGTTGTCATTTCTAAGCATATCTCCGTCAGCCCCTCCTTCTCTTTAATGCCCCCTGTCTATTCCCACTCAGCACATTAAGATAATACCGGCTAAATATAAGCTAAGACGATTCCTGATAAGGCTCTGCTCTAAAAAAAGGAAGCCGACTTCTCTCTCTCTCTCTCTCCAGCAAAGCTGAAAATACTACTACTACCACCACCACCACCACCACCACCACCCATGGGGGGCCTCTGCAGCTTAATGAGATTTGGGAATGCTGGAGGGAATGAATGAGCTGTGAAGCCAAAGCGACCAACCATTTTGGTTTCAATAAAGCTCTTTTGCTTTTGAAAATTTTAGCCTTGGGTTCTTGATAAATGAAGTGTCGAGCAGCCGCTGGTGGTATTTCCTGTGTGGCAGAAAAAAAAAAAAGAAGAAATATCCAGCAAATTCAGAAAATTAACCTTCTTCAGAGCAGACTCTTGCTCATGGATTTTTTAAAGGTCGCGTCAGCCGCACGGCCCAAGTAATGCTCACAGGAGAGTTTTCGGAGCTTTGTTCACAATCGTCCGACACGACAAACGTTCTACTCATTACATGGATTTGACAGCAAATAAAAAAAAAGGTAACAGAAGCTTGTGAGGGGACGGCGCACCCATGCAAACACCAGTATACACAAATAATGCTGAGATAAAGAGCTCAGGGCCTCTAGCAGGTAAAGTGGCCGCTATGCTTCATTAAGCAAGCTGCGATTCCTTTTGCCCTGCTACGTTTACCCAATTTAGACAGGAAATGACATTGTGTTAGTGTTACCCGGCAGAGAAAGAGAGGGGTGTTGAGGGGAGAGAAAGAAAGAGAGGGAGAGACCACAGAGAAAAAAGAACAGACTAGAAGTGACCGAGATTAGATTAGGAACGTAGGAAATGGTCTACCATGAAGAGAGCGATTGGTAAAGTGAATTAGTGAATTAGCACACAGCAGAGGTGCACAGAAAAAGAAACCCTCGGCGTGGCATTACCTCAGCTGCGGCAGCGAAGAGGGGGAAGACAGGAGAAAGAGTGAAAGAGAGACAGAAAGACAAAGAAAACAGCATGCGGGAAGCAGGCGCACAGGCCTAATCACATTAACACTGACTGGAGGAAGGATGGAGAGAGGAAGGAGGGAGGGAGCAGAGTGCTGTAAGACAAACCCGTATTGGAAATCAAGTCTCGTTCGGCGAGCTAAAAAGGTCAGCGTGGTCACAGCGTGCATGTGTGTGTGTCTGTGTACTTAACAGGTTGAGGCCACAGGAGAGCCCAAGGTCTGCAAAGTAGGAAAGAGGTCGATAGTGCATTACTGAGAGAGAGAGAGAGAGAGAGGGAGAGAGAGAGAGAGAGAGAGAGTGTGTGTGTGTGTGTGTGCGTGTGTGCAAGTCTCTGTCTGTCCGTTTGCACTCTGCAGCAGTTGCAGAGATGTTGTCTCCACTGGGAGTCAACACCCGCCCCCCCCTGCATCAGAGTGTGTATACAAGCTTTTGACGGGAGCGTCCGAATGAAAAGGAAAGCTAAGCAGCGTGCACAAAGTGGCTTCAGAGAGATATTTATATCCACGCCAACTTCCCCAAAATACCAGCTCTAGTTGCAATAAGGAACCAAAAAAAAAAAGAGGCCTAAGAGATACAGACAGACAGTCTCACAGCTTTAGTGGGCCTGTCGTTGCTCTGGGTAGACATTACATCATGAGGCGTGGCCTGAGAGTGATCTGGGAACGATTCTCACATTCGTGTCCGGCCCTCGTCCAAATCCCCAATTCCCATCCTTCCACTTCAGCATTTCAGCAAACCACATGGATCGAGCTGCGAGCTGAAGTCGTTGCTAATGAAGGCGAGATGGAGGATGTCGCGATTAAACCCTCGTTTGTCCGCGTGGAAACACATACTTCATCGATTTGATTAGGATATCAAAAGACGGCGAAAGGATGGTTGGAAAAGAGAAAAAAAAAAAAGGGAGAGCGAGGGAAGGAGGAGGAGGAGGAATGGTGAGAAAACAGGAGAGACAGAGATGTGTGGGAGTGTAGTCACAAACTGACTGGCAGTCCTGCTGAGGGCTAGCAGGAGGTGCGCACACACACTCACACACACACTCATTCCTGCAAACACGCTTGCACACATGTAGAGTGGGCCAAGGCATCTGTGCTGGGGACCTGTGTGAGTCAGGCAGACGGGATGACGAGCAGACAGACAGACAGACAGACAGACAGACAGACAGAGGGGGAAGACAGACAGGAATCAGGCCTGAGAAAGACAGAAGTGATCTTGATGTGCAGCCAGCAAATGTAGCTTCATCACTACAGAGCTGAGCAGGGAAATAACTTGTCAGACAGATGCACTCACTGAAACACACACACACACACACACACATACGCACACACACACGCACACAGAGCGTAACAGCAGAGGGTCAAATCTCATGCAGAAGCAGATTTATTTTGCTGTCTGATCAAATATTACTTGTTGCATTTGGAGCCATCAGTCCGGTGCACTCAGGACTTCTCTCTGCACCGCGGCTGAGCAGAAACACATGATGATAACTTACCCTGAAATTCTGTTTATTACTGATCTATTACACCAGATTTGTTTAGCGAGATTAACAACATCTCTCTATCATTTTGGACGGACTGAATTCCAGCTGTAATTATGTGGATCAGCAGCATGTTTGCCATATTTTTACCCAGTCACCTGTCTTTCTTTAACACCGTTGCGTCTCTGCTGCAAAAGCTGTTTCTCTCAGGACTCAAAAACCCCTCTTTTTTCACATTAACCTTTTTTTCAATTCTGGACTTCCTTTCTTTTAAGAGTGGCACTGACTTTTGGAGGACACCCCCCCCCCCCAATAAACTCCCCTGTCCCTAAGAAAAGGGTGAGCCAAACATTTTACATTCCAAAGCCAACAAAAAGCTTTGAAATAATCCTCCCTCGCTGAGCTCAAAGCTCCCCTGCCTGCTATAAATCCATATAAGACCATCAGCGTTTCCGCATCGTAGTGTAAACTGCATTCCAGCACTGCCCTGAAGTATCCCCGTTTTAAAAAGACAGACAAGACACTTTGGTTCTGACTGTGAACATCAACCCCAGTTTACAGTCACTCCCGGTATGGAATCAGTGTCTAGATATCAGATTTAATTCAACTTCTTCTTCTTCTTCTTATCGCGGTGGTCTGTTGGAAAAGGTGATGCCTTCATTCAGTAACTGCAAATTTCACTTCGATCAGGCCTGATGAAGCAGACTTCACACTGCAGGCCAGACATCGTCCTCCTTAAACCTGACACACACAAATGCATGCTCACACACTCAAACACACGCACTCAAACACAACCAAACAGACAACTTCCTCCACCAAACTCCATGACCCTTTGTTTAATCATCAGCCATGTATAAGGGGGGGTGGGAGGTTACTAGGGAAGGATCAAAGCGAGCTCAAAGACAGACCTAAATAACCGGGGGGGGGGGGGCAGTGAGGGTCGGGTGAGTGATGTGTAAGTGCCTGGAGGGGAGGGGGTGGGGGTGAGTGAGTGAGTGAGTAAGGAGGCCGAGGTGAGCGAGCCAGCGACGGAGAGGCCGGCTCACGGGCTTGAACCTAAGGCCCGTCTGTGCATCGTCATAAAAACACTTCACATGGCGTCTCGACCACATTAAAACCCCCTCTTCAATTTATAGTCGGGTCACTTTTATTGGGTCTCTCCAAAAAAAAAAAAAAAAAATGACTTCAGCCAAATGGGCTCTTAATGAAAGATGAAAAACCCGGCGAGAGGGAACCTGTGTGATGTATACGCCGTCACCAGTGAGTAAGAGGAGGCTGAGCTTTGATAGGGCTGAGAGAAAAACCACCAGTCTGGGGGAAGAGAGAGGTGGGCAGCTTTGTCGATAATCCATCTGAAATCTTTGCAAAAGTGACTAATGGTTGGTGGCAACTCTTGTCTTCGAGTCTGACACAAAATGTTACTGTGACTCACACAGGCTTCCGAAGACAGACGCACTCTGATCTGCAAATGAGATTTTGATGTTCGCCGCAGATCAAGCTATCATAATCTGTTTAATATCAAAAATTCTGTGAGTTTGTATGGTTATTTCAATGCGGTTCTGCCCTGTTTCGTTCATTGCGGTGCGCCCACCCAATCATAGGCCTTTTTCTGGCTGTAATTACTGTCTGTCTTAAGCTGGGAAACTGTATACTCAAGAGGACGGGTTCAACCACAATGACAAACCGCCGAGCTAATAATAATGAAAACAGAAAACACATTTTGAGCAAAGCCACAGTTTCGTGTTAATCTCCAAAGAACTTTCTGTTTGGCCACGTCACCGGCTGTTACCCATTACATCATCAGCCGGTGTCCGGGTGGCTGGGAAATACCTCCAGGGGTTTCCTTATGTTTGTCTCAGGAAAATGACGCCACTGCAGTAACCACAACAAAGCTCGAGGTCTTCAAGCGGCGGATAAGCGGCGCAGGAGCCGCTGCTCACATGCAGGAAATCATTTAGCTGACTCAAATGTGTGTCAGTGACATGGTGCGTTGCCCGCTCCAGTTATTTGAAAGAAAAAAAAATAATTTAAATCACACACAGAAAAATGACTTGTGGTGATGCAAGGATGGGGGAAGGGAGGGAGAGAGAGACGGAGAGAGAGAGAGGGAGGGTTGGAGGAGGTGAATCCAGGTCTGAGTCAGAATCCCCTGAATCACTCTTTCATGTCAGCGTCATTATTTAATGAAACCCAGAGTAGGTTTCTCGTGAGGAAACATTTGTGTGCAGCTGGGAAGAAGAGGTACGCTGGAATCAGCAGAAAGAGAAAAAAAGAAGAGAGAGAAAGAGAAAAAGAGAGAGAAAGAGAGGAGGGAAAAAAAAGAGCAGCTTCAAGTGTGCCGAGGAAAAAGTTGTGCTAATGGTGGCTGCGTGGGCTTGTTGTCATCAGGCTTTTGAGAAACAGAGCTGACAGGTTTTTGTGCATAAAAAAAAAGAGAAAGAAAAGGAAAAAACATGTTCCACTGGTCATGTGTGCTGCTGCCAGCTTCTCAGAGCTGCCATTGTTGATTCAACATTAAGACGAAGGCGAAAACTGGTAGTCACAATATGTTTCAAAAGTCCATCTTTATTTGGACTGTGTGAGAGCATCTAGAGACTGCAAGACATCTTAGCGCAGTCAAGTATTTCCTTCCGAATCCAAAAATCCGTCTTGCCCACCCCCACCCCACCCCCCAACACTAGGAAGAGA
>JAQMCX010000019.1:1111622-1128982 GCA_029814765.1 Acanthurus leucopareius | reverse complement strand
ACACACACACACACACACACACACACACACACACACACACACACACACACACACACACAGACACAGACACACACACAGACACAGACAGACACACACACACACACACACACACACTCTCTCCGTGACGAAAAATTAACATCAAGTGGAACTTAGCGGAACCTTACTGACACGGAAAGTATAGTTTTGGCTTAAGGGTGAGTGAGAATTGTTTTGTGTCACAAAGAGTTAACTGATCCTTTATTATCATTTTGTTTTAGTCACAAAGACTCTGAGTCATAAAGACGTGAGTCACAGCTGCTGTTATAATTATACCTACTGCTCTGACAGACATCACAAACACCAACAAACACCGTTAGGATAGATTATTGTGATGTAAATTTAAGTGGATTTAAACTTGCTACTGCTCACTTTTTTGTCCATTTTTTTTCTCCTCAGAATGTTTTTGTTGATTTAGTTGTTTAATATTTTGTATTATTAGACATAATGCATTCATGTGTCACCTCTCCCTCTCAGGAACACGACAGGAATCAAAAAGATTTACAAACAACCGTCACTTATGACTGAATGGTATGAGTAATACGAAATTCCGATCTTGATTTCACTGGGTGAATAGTGGGGGGGTGTTTTTGTCAAACCGAAAATGGTAATAACCGATAATGGTAAAATAAGTCGTGTACTGTCAGGAAATTGTGAAAGCTTACAGGTTTCTTATGACTGTCGAAATTTACTGAATAGACATCTCCACAGCTGGGTGAT
Organism: Acanthurus leucopareius; assembly: GCA_029814765.1. Classification (NCBI taxonomy): domain Eukaryota; kingdom Metazoa; phylum Chordata; class Actinopteri; order Acanthuriformes; family Acanthuridae; genus Acanthurus; species Acanthurus leucopareius. Next base: position 1,128,226 of record JAQMCX010000019.1, on the reverse strand, counting down.
GGGAGAAAAACGGTTGATTCAAGAAGGAACAGTTTTGGCAACAATGAGTATTTTTCACGCTCTACAGCTAACCGTCACAGAAAAGGATATTGTCTTTTCTGAGTCTTTTTTATGTCAGGTTTACCATGTGAGGCAACAGTCTTAAAAAAATAAGCCTATGAATTTGTTTATTTATATTTTTATTTTGCAAAAAGAAGAAAAAAATAAATTGGGTACCAACTTTTGAAGATAAAAATTTCCCTTCTCAGTTACATTTCTTCAGATTTACATTTTTTTTGTGTGTTTTTTTTCTGTGTTTTTTTTTTCTGACTCACATGATTGCTAGACAGACTTAGTGACTTCCCCACAACGCAGCCAGGAACCAGATGCTCCAACAACAACCCGACTTGACGTTCCACACCCTCACAAGCAAGCTCTGAGACAAAGAGGAAGACGTGTTTGACTTGCTCAGAAACCCTGTCAGCAGGTCAGATTCTATAGAAACGCGGGGGTGGGTGGTATAAGCCCCCACCTCAACTCATATTATGCCCATCACACAAACACACACACATATATACACATACACACACACAACAGAGGCCTAAAGACAACAGAATAGCAGTTTGGGAGGGGGGAAGAATGGGGGATATACTGTGTAGTCGCCATGGTAACTTCCTGCTAGTTGGCTTACAAATGATGTTTACCCAGAGTTTGTTTCGATCGGTTTCTCTTAAGTGCCAGCCAACACCTGCATTACTCATTTCAAATGTGTGAAAGTGAACGTCAGGCTTGCGTTCAACCAGTGGTTGTCTCATTTCCTATCCACATTCTCAAACAATTAAGTCTAAAAACAGCAAAGGCTCTGCCTCCTCTGTGCATTTTTTTTTTTTTTTTTCAAATCAGGAGGTGCACTTTGTATGGAGTTATTTTGACAGAGATCAGCACGCAGGCCTCGCCTTCGCTGCCGTCACTGTGGATATTCCACTTGAGATGGTGCCTAATTTGATTATTTCTATCCTCTCGGATTTCTTCTCCTTGACGATCACAGGTTGTGATTTCCAGGGCTGGCCCTCACCGCCCCCCCCACCTCACCCCCACCACCAAAGCCTTGTGATGTTTGATCCAGGGCCAGGGGAGGCCGGCCAGACATTCAGCCCAGACTCTGGCGCCCTTCCCTCAGTGTACCATGCACTCTAGCTCCCTGCTGTGAGGCCTGGAGGAAATCATGCAGCCAGGAGAATAATAAAAGCACTCATCTATTGAGCAGAGGTTAAAAACAGGGGGAACAATACCTTTGACTCACACTCTGCTTCTCTCTGTGGAAGGAACTTAGAAAGCACCGGTCGCTCAAAACAAAAACAAAAACAAAACATTAAAAAAAAAAAAAATCAATAGTCAAAAGAGGAAAGAAAAATCAATATTCCTGTACTGACTTGTCAGTTCATACTGTTATTTGTGCTGCTTTTCATTTATTGGAATAAGAATGACAACAACACCGAGGACATCCCCAGAGCGCTTCACATTACAAGATTACAATAAATGAACATTTAATGTTACAGCAAACATCAAAAATTCGCTAGAGATAAAAATGTTTGGTGGCAGCAAAAAAAAGAAACACATTAAACAAGTTAGAAAATTTAATTTGTCCAGCAACTCGAGCTGAGCAAATGAACCAAAAATCATCTCTGAGTGTTGTCAAGCAGAACAGTTAATAGCCGGACTAAATGTTCAATTGTAAGTCAGAGTCAGATGTAAAATGTCACTATTATTAAAAACAATATACTTTGCTCAAAATGAAATGCAAAGACAGTGTTTCCTTCCAATGCTTGAAAATAATACAGTTGCAAAACATGTAATTGAGCAGCTACATTAAACACTGTAAAAGCCAGGCTGCACACAGGGCGCGCTGATGGACGGGAAGAAATATCACCAATGGTTTTACCTTTATATCAATATTGTGACAAAACTTTTGCCAAATTATGACATGATGGCAGACAAACCATGAGCCTCACATAACATGTCATATCATATGACAATATACATAATATTAATAGTTTAGCTCTACAAAACGGCTAATTCAATTACATTTTTGCTACCGCGCTACAGGAAGGACAAGAATCACTCGGTACAAAATCAGAAGCCCAGAGGGCCAGATTATGCATGTGCATGGATGTTAGCATGTTGCGGTGTGTGTGTGCATCAGGCGGGCTGGTGTTGGAGGGTGTTAATTCACACAGCTGTGTAAGATCAAACTGGAAGGGATTCCAAAGTTTCCTTTGGCAGACCAAATCAAAACACAAGGGATGGAAGAATGCAGGATGCTGACTGAGTGGGAGTCAGAGAGGAAAGAGCCGCAAAGACCGCCAACAACCTGATCACGTCGCGAAGCAGTCTGATCTTTCAAGCAAATAATTATCACACGCAAAGACACATACTCAGTAAAGTTAAGACACGGGGAGCTGATCCTGGCGTTCGTTGCATTGGCTCCTCCTCTGCAACTGCGAGGCAATTTCGCAGCGAAGCGGGGAGAAAATACCCCCGCGTCTTCCATCCTCTCTCCAGCACTATCTTACAGAAAGCCTTTTTCCTCTCTTTGTAGCTCTGCTGAGTAATAGAGCGAATGAGTTGAGAGGGAGGAGGTGAGAGAGAGATAGAGTGGCACAGAGCAAAAAAAAAAATAATTCCACTCAGTATTCTATTACAAGACAAGATGGGGGGGAAGTAATGCGTTTCTCACGGCGGCAGAGGGATGGGAGTGTAGCATAGACGCAATGAATGTGTATATACTGACCCGAGAATCAAATCAACTGTTATTCTCCCTCTCGCAGCCCTCGACAACCCACCACCACCACCACCACCACCACCATCAATGCCTCCTCATTCCTCCCATTTTCCCACACGAGAGCTGACACAGGAACCGGTTCATCCAGCAAATCAGCAGCAACACAGAAACCTTTCCACCAACCATGCTTCAGCATCAAAACACACCAGTGTCCGTCCTCCAAATACAGTTTTCCAGACACAGCACTGAATCACTGAGCTTTGTCTAAAACCCCTCTTTGCATTACGGACCTTTCCCAAATCTTTCTCCTCGATCATTCAGCGAGGGCTTAAAAGTAGAGATTAGGCAGAAACAGTAGTCACCCAGCCACTTTGCTCCTCTGGCTCATTACTCCCCTGGTTGGGGGATGGATGAGGAGGGGAGGGGTGGGGTCTGCCATCCTGAATTAAGGCCTCCCTCACAAGGGGGCCAAACGTTTGGTAAAAAGGGTTGCATTCGAGAGCGCTTTAACAGGAGGGAGGTCACTGTTCCACAACTAGCAATGCATGTTGGAGAGCTACAAATGACTGTCGTGAAAAAGAGGGATAATGATAGTCAAATCTACCAAAAAAAAAAAAGTTAACACAGGAAAATACCCTTATGAGAGATTAAATGAGGGAGCGATTCATCGGCCAAAGCAGCGCCGTGCCAAAGAGGACCTGAATAGAGTGGCCAGTGGCTTGTTGGCAGGAAGAAACAAACTGCTCCATCATAAAAAGAATGATTCATAGATTGCCGCCGTACTTGGTGGAAGGCTTGCAAGGCCATAACACATAACAAGAATAGTTATGAATGTACACTGAGTGGTAAAAGTGAATAGTATTCCCGGACTGAAGACTGACGACTCTGTGCAACCAGATGTCTTTATACAAAACATGATTAGCATAGCATTTTCTCAAGAAGCCCAACAACAGACAGCTTCAGGATTTGCTAATCTTAGACAGTAAAGACATTTTATGATGCTGCCTACAGAGTCTTACTGGCAAATGTTTGACAGTGAAACGGTGGTATTCCGGGCAGGAAGAGCGAGGGAGTAATGGAGGATCGATACGGACTGAGCCTCTACTCTGTTGCTTCATCCCCCGAGGCTTAATTCACTGGATGTGTAAAGACGACGGTGTCACAATAGGGGATCAGATGGGATTGACCACAGGATGAAAATGTAAGGAGTGTTTATTAAACTGATGTAACCGAGATGAAGAGTGGGGAGAGGATGAGCAAAGATGGGTCAAGGGGTTGTCTGAGAGATGTACATAATGGTCATTAAAAGGTAATGCCAGACTAAGCTACGATGGCCTGGTGATTCAAAAACGGATGAAAAACAACCTAATGCCTCTTTTTTTTAGCGTACAGAGCTTAAAGGGAAGCTGAGGGCTAAGCCGAAATTTAAGCTAGAAACAAAAGGCACCTTAAGATTTGTGAAAATGTTTTGACGATTTTTCTAAAGATACACATTAGGTTATGCTTAAAAAAAAAATGTTGAAAAAAAAAAAACTCAGTCAATTGTTTTCTTTCCATTCTGCTATTGCTAAATGTCCTTCATGGGCCCCCATAAGGCCTACAAGGCCAAACGAAAGACAAAGCTAAAGTGTTGATTCAGCTTCATAGGGATCCTGAACGGATAAGCTGTGGCAACCACTCACTCATTCACACACACACACACACACATGCATGCATACACACACACACAAACACATTCAGCCTCTCAGGGCCTGACCAGCTGTCTCACTCCCCCATCTCCATCCAAACCCACAGGAGCAGGAGGATATAAATCACTCGGCAGAATGAAGACGTGCACGGAGAGAACACATTCGGTGTACGTGACAAAAACACACAGGGACACACACACACACACACACAAACGCCCACGCTTACATTGGCTGTCCACAACTGCACTGTGAACTATCAGAGCACATGCTGTAAAACACAACTACAGGCCTGTGCACACATTGCTCCTGACAGATATACACACACAGTGTAACAAAGGCAGTCACGCCCAGTTTTATGTCATTACTCTTAAAAAATCCTGCACTGCTGATTTCCACGAGACACCTTGCAAGGCTGGCCTTAAAACCGGTTTATCTCACCTACTGACTGCAGGTGCACACCTCAAGACCTTTGCCCGTGTGTGTGTGTGAGTGTGAGTGTGAGTGTGTGTGTGTGAGTGAGTGCATGCTGGTGTGGTGCCAGCAAAGAGTCGGAGATTGTGCTCAATGTCAACAGCTGATAAGAGAAAAGGTCATGTTGCATAACAGGAGTTTGTGCCGTGTGTGTGACATAATGGCTGTGGAAAACAGACGCAGGAGAAGAAGAAGAAGAGGGAGGCAGAGACAGTAAGGGGTAAACAGGGAGGGAGTCTGTATTTACGCCAGAGAAAAGAGCTGAGTGGTCGCCGGTCCAAATTGAAGCCGGCAGCTCACAGAGCGCCTGTAATGATGCAGTAAACTCTCTGTTGGCAAAGATGACTTTATTTAGGGGGGGTAAAAAAAAAAAAAAGAGGGGGGCTGCCCTTTTTTTTTCTTGATTCTGCACAAACTTGATAAATACATAAATAAATAAGGCGGAATTAAAAAAGATGCTGGGTTCGCCAACTTCCCTCCCCTGAAAATTTTTTCTGGCAGCGCTCGTGGAGTCAGCGGGCCCTGTGAGAGGGTAGATGAGGCCAAAGGGACGTGAGGCTGTGCCTGCAGCATGGGAAGGGCTGTTTCCTCACTGCCTTAACACAAAACTGTTGAGCTGTTTGGGGTGTGTCTGGGGTGGGGGGGGGATGTGAAATAAGGCCGCGTAAAATAACCTGACCTGAACTTCTCGAACAGTGAAAAAAAAAATAATAATAAGTATAATCGTCACCAAGACGCATAGAGAAAATGTGTTGCAGAAAACATCTGGTTATGTGTTGTCGATACTGTCGAAAGCAGACAGGATTCCTTATGTTTCCTCCGCTCAGTGTGAATGACACACAAACTTCTGGTTCTGTTCAGTTATTTTCCACTGTGTGTAAATTGCTGGCAATCTTCATGAGGACTTTTATATTCTTGGCAGTTGCTTTATTTGCCACGCTGATACAGTTTGGCATCGCAATCAAAGTAGTTCTGCTTTGATTTGTCCCCATTGGTGAATAAAAAGGGGAAAAAAACTGTTACTTTTAAATTTTTAAGGTATTATCCTCTGTTGGCTTTTATTTAAAGGTATCCCTGCCACATCCTGCTGGTTTAAAAAACTCATCACTTAGCAATACATCCTCTTGGCTTAAGCGACGTTGTCAAAATGAACAAGCAAATGTAGGAAACACTTTTATCTCTTAACGTAGTGCCTTTCACAGGTGCCACGTGGAGTGTTACCATAGTGAACGTGGTCAAATAAACAGGCAGTAAAACGTCGCTTTTGCCACAGTACACTTTGGTTTGCCCTGGTAGCCATAGTTACGGGGAGGTTGCACAGTGAACCCTGCCATGTTGCACACGTGAGGAGAAGGGAGCTTATGAAAGAATAATTTGCATTGAAACATAAGGTTAAATGAAGCGCATTGAGGCTCAGGCACAGTGAAAAAACAACCTTGTGACCCTCTCTTCATGGTCCTACATGAGGCCCACATTTCATTTGGACAGCCCAAGAACGAGAGAGCGAGACAGAGACAGAGAGACAGGGAGATAAAGAGAGGTAAAGGAGGAGAGGAGGGGGAGAGTCTGTGCCTTTGCACTCCCCCATTCTGCCCCCGCTCTCTATTTTTGTTTCCTCTTTTTGTGCACGCTCAACGCACACACTCACAGTGCAATGGATTTTCAACTTGGCCCTCATCAGTTGTGCGCCTGATGAAACAAACACTGACAGCCTCTTTACATTTGTAAAGGCCCCTGCAGCAGCTGTGCTTGTCCCACACACACCATGCATGCACACAAACACGCATTCACACACACACAACCTTTGAATCAGAGGCCTAGCCCCAGCTGGGGCCTACAGGAAGAGCCGACTCGGCACAAAATGGCCCTGGCTGCACTGAGCTGCACTCTGCCGTGCTCTCTCCTGCTACTCTCCCTTACACGCATTTATGAACACGCACACACTCACACGCGCACACACACACAGTATGTGTCATGTTTCGTTAGACAGAACAACACTGCCACACATTACTGCCTGCTACCTCAGTCATTACACAGCACCTTCCATCAACCTGGCTTGAAAGCCACCAACAAACTGAGGAAATAAGAATACTAAAAAAGCATTTTTAAGATCATTTTATTATAGCACAGGGGGGAAGTTAGCTATCTTGCTCCTGCAGTGTCAGTCAACCCGACAATGACGAAGCATCTTTGGGGGAAAAAAAAACCTGACAGAGCAGTTTGGCTTTTCATTTCGGTTCCGTTCACATCGGCGGCTATCAATTCCATTAGAAAATGGTAATTGCCTTGTTTGCTTTTATTAAGCACTTATTCCCCTTTTCCAATCATTTTGTGACTTATGAATTTTAATATCAGTCGCAGTTAGTGGGTGTTTGTTGGGCTCAAGGGGTGGGGGTGGAGGGCTAACAACTCACACTCGTGTTTCAGGGGAAATGGTTAAGCCAAGCATGTATAATTGTCTTACACTAATTAAGGGGGGGGTATGCGAAGGGGAGGGGTGGATCAGTAGGGGCCATGAGTCCTGTCTCAAAGCCTGGAGGTGGGGGTGGGGGTGGGGGGGTAATCTGGACTCCTCCAGGTTGTTGTAGAAATGGACGTTTGTGAGCCTTATTTGGTGCGGGCCAGACTATAAGCATTAACTGCAGCTGCCGAAAACACATGACAGATGTGACACACATGTACGCTCACACATACACAGAGACACATTCGCATCCTGTCGTCCAATATACAGACAAACCATTTCCCAGTCCTGATGTTCTTAGGAATATCAAGTTAAGAATAGAAAGTTACCAAAAAAACCCCATCTGATTTTAGAGAGCGTGACACGTGACACCAAGGCCATCATAGTCTGGCTCAATTTTAAATGGGGATTTTTTTGTTTCAGTCATCAATTCTATGGCACATCCTGTTTTACTCAATTCAGAGGGGGGACTTACAAAAAAACCTTACAAAATCAAAATCTTTTGATTTCTTTAAGCTATTTAACATAATTACAACACATGAGAATGAAACCATTTGGTCATAAAAGGGGAAATTGACTGTCATGGTTGAACATTTAAAAAGTCTGTTCTGACTGAGACAAAACAGACACTATGGGATGTTAATCACCACTGCAGAATACAATCAGTACAAATGTTGCGCACAAGAGACTTGGTTGCAATGTGTCACGTAAGATTTTCTTGTTCAGTCATTTAAAATGTGTCCTCTGTGGAATTTGTGTTGCTTTCTAGTAAATAAATGTTGATCTCATCACATTTTAGCACATTTTGCTACTTCTGTTGATGATGTATAATAATCGTATGTTGACATAAGACGACATGAGCTGCAGATTTTTCAGAATGACATTTTTTTGAGAGGAGCGATTTCCTCTTCAATGAAACAATAGCGTGTGATGGACTGAACCACAGAAACCATCCTTAAAGCGGTAAATTAAAAGCTTTATCGTGCTCTTGTGGAACCAATTTTCCTTGATGTAATCTATTTTCTTACACTTTTAACAGTATAGGTATTGTTATAATTAGACAAAAACCACAGGGACACTTGGAAATAAAAAAAACCCCAACAAAATGTCTTTCCAGCTCTCTTAGCAGAAACACTGTGACTATGCTTTAATTGATAGCATATATATGCATTTTATTCTCCATACTTGGAAGAAATAGAAAAAAATCCCCAGTTATATTATGCTGCATTCAAGAATGCATAAAAACAAACATGTTTTGTGTTAAGTCTTGTTCTCTTGCTCCTGCAAACCTGTTGCTCAGATTGGCCCTTTTGCTAATTTCCCTTTTTAGCCCAAAAATAAGTTGTGACGAATTGTTCTGTTTTTGTTGCGTTCAGTGACTCAACCGTATGCAGGAGTCGACACACTTTTTAAAAAGACACTCCACGTGTTGTTTGGAGGAGGAGGGGGGGGGACTAGAGAGGGAGGTGTGTGTGTTGGGCGGGGGTGGGGGGGGGGGGGTGCAGCTAGCTCTGCTGACTCCAGCTTCAGAGCTTTAGCAGACATAATATGCCTCGTGCAATTAAACGCAACAATGTGTGCATTGGGCGCGTGACGATAATTCACAGAAATCACAGAATGTTAAAAAATGACATCAAACGAAGCGCAGCAAACTTTAAAGCACCGACACGGAGGCCGGTCGGCGTGTCGTCTTCGTGAAAAACGATACATGGTAACTTAGTCGAGGGATATGCTGAGCCATTCACACTTTACAAGATTAAAAGTCTTTGTTTCATTCATGAGTGAGGATGAACAGGCCTCCAACCAGACCGAAGCCTGGACCTGGACTACAATTTAAGCTAAGCTTAGGCTGAACAATTTCATTCCGAAGCCCCATTCGCCATAAATTCACCAGCGTTACTTGCTGAAAGAAAATGGTTGCTTCTTGGTATGGCTTCATACATGAGCCTCTGCAATGCGACTGAACACAGCTTCTTTTTTTAAAAAAAAAGATTGACTCGTTCAGTAACACCGTGTTCATCCACGTCGACCGAGTAATGTGCAGTTTTGATAGGTATTCGGTAGCTGGAGGACGAGACCCAAACGCTTGTAAGATAATCCCCCCGGTAGTATTGCAAAAAAATGGAGTTATCCCTCAGCGGGCTGCAGCAATATCTGCTCGCTCACAGAGGTCACACGGAGACCTGCGAAATAACCGAGAGCCAGGCGGACTTAGCGTTTATATGAGGACTAATAGCGAAAACACCCACATAACAGCGAGCCTCAGAGTGTCCCCACACCGTTACAAGTGCTGGAAATTGAACGAATATGCTGAATTGCATGACCCCCTTTCCTCCTGCTCTCCCTCACTCTTTATGGAGAGAATTAAAGAGCCACAACAGTCCGCGAAACATGTCGGTTTGTCAAAGCCCTTACACCAAAAAAACACCAGCACACAGCAAACCGACACACACATACACACAAAACGCTATCAGGAACGTAAACTATATACATGAGCTCCGGCATGAGAAAGGGGTTTTTGCATTCATGGAGGTAAGAGCTCAGTTTAAAGCGGAGACAAAATGCTCAGCATGGGACGAAATGGAAGCCGAAATAGCTGAGCCATGGCCGACAGGCTTGTCTTCACGGCTGTGAATAGGGAAGAAATGGGGGGCGAACAAAAGCTTTTACTGGAAACACACTGCCAAGTGGTTTAATTTCAAACCTTTCCTAGCTTAATGTGCTAGCCAAGACAAACAGTGCATCACCCTATCGTGCGTTAAAACGAGTCAAAAACGAATCTCTCTCTCCCCCCCCCCCCCACTCTCTCCTCAAAATGCAAGCGATGTTCAAAAGCCTTAAACATGTCTGATGTCGAAGAAACGCTGCAACACAGACACTGAATAAACATTGCTGTCTCTTTAAAATATAAAGCATTTAATTGTTAACACGTTGGGGTAACTCAAGGCCGTTACCTTTTATAGAAGATTTGACCCAAATAGTGCACAAGCTGCCTGATGGTAACCTTCGCAGTTCGTGATGAAAGTTTATGCATTTTCATCGAGACGAGCAAGGCAAACTTGAATAGAGCCATCGCATTTGAGAGCAAATAAGGCAAAGGTGAATCTTTACTTACGTATTTCTTTTGAATGATATTCCTCTTAGGTCTTTCCTTGCTCATTATGCAATCCCCCAAAAATGTTTGGCTATAGAGAGAATGGCCACATGAATTTCTTTCTTTGACTCTCGCCTCTCCCGGAGCACCACGACGATTTAAATCCCCGGCTCTGTAGGAAAAGCTTGCTGGCTTTGCAGAATCCTCCTTCGGTGTTCCCCTTAAACTATTCGGATATAAATCCCAAAAAAATTCAAGGATCGACGACGTACAGAGACGGACTGAAGCCAAACTCACTTGGGGATAACATAGTCAAAACAAATGCACAACAATAAGTTCCATTCGCCAAAACAGCTCGGCTTCTCGTCTCTGCGCACTCGCTCCCGGCTCTTTTCAAATACATGAATATGCTTGAGGTGATGTGAACAAGTTACATCTTGTTCTGAGGTGACGATACGACTAGAAATGAATAAATAAAAATTAAAAAATAAAACGTTTAGGTGTCACGTCTTTTTTTTCTTCTCGCTTCTCTGGCTGGAGCCTGCGGTCGACGAGAGAGCTCTCCAGCGGCACTGCTCTACTGACTGAGAGCAGCTCCTTTCTTCCCCAGCTCCACCACTCAGCCTATCACATCCTCCACCATTCAGCGGCAACTTCAAAATCCCAATGAGACAACCCTAAACAGCGAACACTGCCAAAAAAAAAATCCTTTGCCATTTTTTTTTTTTCATGGATGTATAGTGTTTGGGGGTACTTGTAATGGGAAGTTTGGAGTGATATTACATTAAATAGTGCGATCTAAGTCCTGTGATATTAGTTTTAAGATTTTGTTGTTTTGTGGCGTTTAAAGGGGAGGGGGCTTTAAAGTAATATTATACTTCCCATATGCTGCTTTCATTTAAATCCAATGTTTTCCTAATATTCCCATGGGGGTGATGTTGATGTAGCCTAAACTCTATGAGAAATTACCTTTTATATATTTTATTTTCCACCAGTGACTTATGAGAAACATTCATCATACTGATGTCCACATTTATATCAGTGGTTAATTTGCGTTACTTTTCTTGGCCACAAACAGTCTATTTTCGTATTTCAAAAGAAATTCTTAGAAGATGTTAGGCAGCATTTAAATGTAAATTCCCATATTTGTATGTAAATGACAGTCCTCAACCCCCACACATAGCTCCACCCCAACAAAGTTAAACATTAAAGCACAGGTTAAATGAGGACTTGCATCTTATAAAACATTGTGCTTTCTGGAACTTTCAAGTATGTTGTTTCTTTCTCTCACATTTTTACGACAGGATGGAAAGTTTCAACTGTAGGTGAGGAAGTATAAAGGGCAGGGAAAGTCAAGTTAGTGTATTTTGTTAATTGTATCTTAGACTCACAGTAAAACACATTATTCAGACTAAAATCTTTCCCCTAAAGCCCAGCAGGAAAACTACCAGAGTGTTTGCCAACTGCTTCTACTCTAAAATTAACAAGGTTACATGGAAATCATAGTTTTCCATGACCCCTCCACTTAGCTACACAACTGCACTGTTCAGTTGTCTTACAAAGTTGTAACACAATGTCCATGAAGAAAAAATGACTATGAAAACACACTGGCTTGATATACTTTTATCTTTTATATTTATACTTTTAAGATTATCCCCACTTTTTAGATTGTCCCTTTATAATTTGAATGTATGGATTGTTCTCGAGGCTTAAACCAGAAACTTTTGGGAAAATGTGGTCTAATCAGGACTCATGCATATTTGTTCAGGTAGTATTCATCCTTTTGTGTGATCCACTTCATGATGATGGTTAACTGACTGGGTGTCCTCATCCCCCTCACCAGAAGTGGGCATGCTGTGTCATTATTCTAATATGCTGAGTGGGATGGCTGCTCTGTGTGAACTGAGGAGGAAGTTAAGAGATATGTGTGTGTGTGTGTGTGTGTGTGTGTGTGTGTGTGACACAGATTTAGTTCTACCCTTGTTCTTAGGTCGAACTTTGAATCTTTGAATGGAGCTCAAAGTGTAGAGTCATGCGTCTTGGGGAACTGTACAGTATTTTAAAGTCATCATTAGTCAGCAGTGAGCTAGACTGATAAACTAAAACTGCACTGGGACTGTCACATGATCTAACACTTTGATCCATACTCAGATATCTCAACTACTATTAGATGGATTACCATAAAAAAAAAAGCCATGACACTCATGAGTCCTGCTGAATTCGTTAAACCCCTCACTGTTTCTCTAACAGCACCGAAGAGTTTTTAAATTTCCTGTCTTTTATAAAATTTCACCACAACTTTTGGATGAATCAATAAAATATGATATTAGTGGTGCCCACGGGATGAAGCCGAATGTCTTTGGAAACCCCCTGATTTTTCTTCTAGCGCCACCAGCAGGTCAGGGTTTTTACTTTTTTGGTGAAGTATCTCAACATTTGGTTCATAATTTTGTACCGTCATTATCTCCCAAAATACAAATCCCACTGACTTTAATGATCCCCTTATTTTCCCATCTAGCGCCACCGTGAGGTTTAATGGGTGGATTAACTGTTGGATAAAGTCTGATGATCCTTTACCTTTTATCAAGTGTGTCATCATGTTAGATTTCTGATTTGGCCAAGATTTAGATTTATGACCAAATACACATCAGCTAAGCTAATTAGCAATGATAGCATGCTAACACCCTAAAATAAGATGGTGACTATTCTAAACATTGCCAGATATCAGTATGTTAGCGTAACTGTTGTAAGTATGCTAGCATTACCCTTTTTTAGGCCGAAGCCGTGCTGCGTTCAAAGCCCTTTGTCGCATCATCACATAGTGCAAGTGCACTTGGATTCCCCCTTTTAAGGTCAGTCTACCTCTTTGCACTGAGGGAGGAAACCTGTGTACAGGTATGATCAAGAAATGTTTAAGGCAGATTAAGTATCCCCCTGAACTCCTCAAAGCTGGACTACAATCAATCACCAGCATCCATGCAATCATGCTGATTTCATTATCATTCATGTAACGAGGAAGAGCTATTGATTCCTCTTCTGTGTTTGATGTAGATTTAGCATAACGGACCAGATGATCAAAGCACTGAACTTACCCATGAATGCATGAACAAAGACACCAAATCAATAGCTGACGGGTCAATAATTCTAAGCATGGCGTGCGGGATGACATGATATTTATGTAGCCCCCCATTAAGTTATGCTGTATGTAATATATAAACAGAGTAAGAAAGAAATACTGGAGGATCAGTAGGAATCCAGATATTATACAGAATGGAGAGATGTTGAGTGTGAGGATTTATAGACGGGATAATGGTCTGTGATTTAAATAAATGCTGATCGTAAGTTTACTGCATGGCAAATTGAATCCTAAAGCTTTAGTCTAAGGTATAGCCTAGGAAAATATAAAAATGTACATCTATTCAGTCCTTTCATCCGTGGACATATTATTCCTTTAGCACTGTAATCAATGATGTCTCGTCCTTTGACAGTGTCAGAGTCAAGCAGGCTATTTTGAGACGAGGCTGTGGAACACGTTGCCTTTAGCCCCCATCACCCAGCACTCTCAGGGGGGGTTTACCAGGGTCCTCTGCCCTGCTGGTGCTGACATTTAGGCCCACATGAATCAATGAGACAAGCTGCAGAGAGATGCCTGAATCTCACAGCAGTTCCCCTTGCAGTTCACATTTAGCCCCTCGCCATGTTCAGGCAGATAGGTTGCAGACTCTTTTAGACACTCTCAACTTGATTTCTCCACGTGCAGATTTGAAAACCACAGCTTAGTTATAATGAGACTAGATCTGATCTTCTGTTCTGACAAAATCAAAATCATTTTGCTTTCAGAGTGCTGCAAAATTGTCTCTATTTTCAGATGTGCAGAATATGTGTGCAGGTGTGCTGTGAAGTAAGTGCATGATGGCCTGTTGAGGCTCTAAACCTATTGGATGTTGGTCAATGATGGCTGATCTGCTCTATTCATGATTTTTGCACGTTAAAGCACAAGAAACCCAGAGTGTTTGTGTCTGTGTTTTTTTTTGTGTGCATGTCCTTGAAGGGACAGCAGGATTCAAAAGGGTTTGGACAGCTCTGCACTCGTATAAATGCCAGAGACATTTACACCAATGGTTTTAAGAGTGAGTGTGTGTGTGTACGTGTGTATACGCGTGTGCGTACGTGTGTTTGTGTCTGAGTGTGTCTATACGTGTGTGATGGAGAAGGCCAGGGATTGATTAGAGCTTTCACTCTCAATGTGGTTAATTGCCCAGTGAGGCTTAGCAGACGGTGCTGGCTAGATTGATGTCCGATAGCCAAGAGGAGGGGGGAGTCGGGGTGTGTTTGTGTGTGTGAGATGGAGGGAGGGTGGATGGGTAGGGGGGCTTGATTTACTTGGCAGCATGAATGGGGGGGGTGGGGGGGTGTCCCAAATTAATGTTACATGTTAATGTTAAAAGATTGAATGGTTAAGTATAATATAGTGTGGAAATCAACCCAAAAGGAGTTTCCTTCAGAAAGAAAGGAACAGTCACATCTGCTGGAGAAAGAAAAGAGGATGCATTTGAATAAAGTTTGGAAAAATACTCAGCCAGGTCACCTTTTGCTTTTTTTGGTAATGAAAAAGGTTTGGGTTTTTTTTACAGCAAGTACTGCCCCCGCCCCCCTTAAAAGATGCAATTTCCTCTGGATTCAGTTCAGCAATGACCCAATGTTTTCAACTCAAAAATTTTTAAACAATTGTTTCATTCTGGCACTAAATCAAGATCAAATCAATAATCCATCTTTGAATTTTTAGTAGATATTATTGTGTTTTTTTGTGTTTTTGCCAGAATGAATAACAGCAGCTCGAGCAGAGGAAGCTTTTAATCAGTCAAAAGTTCCTGGATGTTCAAACATTTCTATAAATGTTTAGCATTGCGGTGGAATGGACCACAAATGAAGATGAATGACATTTACTCTCTGGCATTTGCAGGAGGAAAAGTGCAAGCCAGTCCTGATCTTTTATTTTTCTGCACTTATCATCTACGGGGCCATAAAATGATGTTTATTGTTCAATAAGAGGGGTGGGGCTGTACGTTTGAGCGAGGAGGGTTAGAGTGTGATACTACAGGACAGCAACAAACGAGCCACAGTGTTGGCAGGGAGAAACAGTAAAATTATGACTTGTACAACTGTCTTCTTTTCACACAGGCTGTTAAAATTCTAAGTAATATGAGCACCGGGGATATTGGATATTACATATAAGAGAAATAGAGGAGGAGAAGGAAGGAAGGAAGGGAGAGAGAAAAGAAAGTTTTACACTCCAGAAACAGTGTAGTAAGCCAGAGAATCTTATCTTAGTTTAAAATGCCGTTGAACTTGTTTTGAGTATAAACACATTTTTTACTGATGACTATGCAAGATTCTCAAAACATCTTAAAGGTCTTTAGGGGGATTTATTTGTAGAATATTTCAGAAATGGAATATAATTTTTGTAGGAATGTTTTCATTAGAGTATAATCACCTGATAATAAAAAAATATTGCATTTTCAGTACTTTAGAATGAGCCTTTTATACCTACAGATGGAGTGAATCCTCTTACAAGGAGTTCACCGTGTTGCACCACCGTGTTTTCACAGTAAGCCAGAACAGACAAACCAAACACTCACTCAAAAGAGAGTTTCACAGCTACTGTAGGTTCTCCCACATGCTTGGAAGCAGAGAGACAGTCAGTCATATCCAATCTGCAACTTTACTGACACTAAATCAGGACTTTGTATTGATAATTCTCTCTTTGGTTTTTTTTTTTATTAAAGAAATTTTTTTTTTTTTCTCTCGAGTCATTTTGTCTACTTGACAAACTAGGCATGACTTTTAACCTCTAAGGAGACAATAGCATACTTCAACAAAAGGGAAATATTCTGTGAGTTTACTTTATTTAAAGGGCTCCTGCGATAAAAAACTGGGGTTTAATCAATTTTTTCCCCCTTAAAATTTCTGATTTTGACTATTCTGATGTGTATCTGTGCAAAGTTTGTCGCTAGAAAGATCTTTTCTCTGTATCTTGAAGAGTCAAAAAGACAAGGCAACTTGACTATTTTGAGTTTTGGGAATACGTTTCACTTCTCATCCATCTGAAGAAGCTTCTTGGATGAGAAG
>JAQMCX010000019.1:1087365-1101509 GCA_029814765.1 Acanthurus leucopareius | reverse complement strand
TCCACCCCCCCCACCCCCCCACCCCCCTCCATCACCCCCCTGATGGCAATGAATCTTGCCAGAACTCTCCTGTGCCTTTTCTCTCTGCTCTCCAACAGTCTAGTTAAAAGAAGAAGAAGAAAAAAAGATTAAAGTGAGAGGACTTCCCACTCTCTCTCTCTCTCTCTCTCTTTTTTTTTTATTCTGACAAAATTGAGAACACACTGTGTTCCTCACAAAAAGATTTTCCACAGGTGCACAAACATTATCACTTTCTTTGTAGCAGCCTTCATTGACCCAACTTGTTTTTTTTTTGGTTTTTTTTGGTTTTTTTGTATCTGCAGCACCTGGCCATTTTCAGCTTCATTTCATTCCAAATACAGAGATTCTGCACTGGATATCCACACTACATTAACTCTCCAAGGAACAACAAACACTGTGTTTGTTTTGGACATAAAGAAAAGGACATCATGGCTTGAGCTGGATCGCTTCTGATAAAATATCGCTATTCAAGGCGAAGGGGGCAACACTTTGTTCCAAATCATACAGCCAGCTGTTTGCAACAAAAGGAACTCTGCGGTTTTTCTGAACGTAACCTCTCCTGATCTTTGTTTGCATGACTTACGTGACTCGCTGTTGGGTTACATTGTAGTCACCGAGGATTATGCTCACACCTTTCATCCCGTGCAGGTTGAATGTACACAAAACATTCTAAGGGAGTAGTTTTATGATGTTGAAAACGCTTTTATAGTAAGTTGAAGAGAATATGAAAGTGCATACGATCAATACAGACGGAGCTCTTTATAGTCTTCGTAGTGACCTTCACATGTCTCTACTAGCAGGCAGGAATTTATCCTACAATGTGCTTTAATGTTTGATTTGCTCAAGGTAATTTGCTTGCAGCTGAAGCTTTAGCTTAAAAAAACTGTCTCCCTGTCTCTCACCCTCTGTCTCCCTCTGGAAATGATTAGGGCTGTTGGGGCAGCCTGGAACCATTACTGATGTACACTGATGAAGTCCCATTTGTTTGAAGTGCAAGCACTCTGTCTAAGCTCTCGTGCGTGCGTGTGGGTGTGTGTGTTAGAGTGTGTGAGCGTGAGCAAGCCTGCATACATCTGTCCGTTCCTCTGTGTGTGTGTGTGTGTGTAAAAAAATCTCCAGTCCTTCCCTTTCTCCCTCAGCCAAGCCCACACCACTAAAAACTCATTGCAGAGAGGAACTGGAAATAAACTTGTGAGGAAACTCGATCCCTTTGAAGTGTCAGGCTCATAGTTCAAACAACGACATACATTTGATGACCCGGCAACGGTCATCAAATGTATGTCGACGACTCTCAATTTACGCATGAAACGCTTGACTTGGAAACGGACGCGTTTCGCTATTGTTGTACGGCCCTGTGCTTTGACAAGATAACACAACAGCTTTTTCCTGTCCCTGACAATATTTAAGCCACAGTATGTCACTTGAGAAAAGCTGGGTTACTAGCGCGGTGGGGAATTAGTTGGATGTTAGATATTACATATGTTACAGGCTTTTGGCCAGATGATTAGAATCTGGAGGACATCGTACAAGTGTTGATGTGTCTCAGAGCAATTGTTCTTTCAAACAAAGGGCTATACACTGAAAAAATCTGTTTCAGGTTTTTGGCCCGTGTGTAAAAACTGAAACTGTTCTTTTTTCATTTGCAGTTGAAGACAGCTGTGTGTTCCCCTGGTAATGTAAAACACTTGCCCTTGGACTGCAAATATTCTCGATGTGTGAAAAAGAAAAGAGAATATCACTCAAAGCAGGATTTCAACACTTAAAGGATCTAATTCTCCACCAAACTGTCAAAACACCTCTGTGCTCTGTGTTTTGTATTTCCCAGGTTTATCATGTCAACCAAATGTTACATTTTTTGCATTCAAAGCTTCACTTGATGGTTTTAAATGAAGTCCGAAATGTCTTTTATCATATTTTATGACGTTATGACCATGAAAACATGTCACTTGCTTGAGTTTAACCACAGGATCATTTGTGTTTGTTCACCTCAAACAGCCAAAAACTGTACGATAGCTTTACACTTTCAAAACTCTAAAGGCGCAGAGGGTGTCAGTGTGTCTGTATGTGTTTGATTTCAGTTCAGCCTCTGACTGAACTCATCACCCACTAGACTCATTTTCTTTCAGTTATTTTCATACAGTCTCTTTTTTTTTCTCCCCTCTCCTCCCTGTATGTTCATCAACTAAAGTACATTTCCCCTCCAGTAAGTTAACCAGTCAAGGAGAACAGAGTAATTAATGCAGCTTGGTATCTTTGCTGTTTGCTGCTGTGACAGATTAAAGTGAAGATTAATCCACTTTTTAATCCAAAAAGTTTAAAAACTCATATCTGAGCTTTTGGTCTACTGGTGAACAGCTCCTGATCAGAGTGAAATCTGGTTTGACTCCAGCATCCGTCCCTCAGCTCCACCTGTCCCTCCTCATTCTGCAAAGCTCCACAATACGCATTTAAATATCACTTGCAAATTAAAATTCAAACTTTTTAGGAGGAGCACCTTGAATAGATACTGAAATATTCTGAAGGTTTTGGAAATTAACAAATTGTTTCTTCTTATTAATACAATCCTTGAAATTTCAATGAACCTAAGCCCTCTTTTAGATGCTCTTGATAGTATTTTGCAGCCTTGCTTTCTCTTATGTTAGTTTTAGCTGTTAGTAAGTGTTTAGCATTCTTGTGCTGCATTTAACAAGCTCAACTGTGCACAAAGGAGTCACAGGTAACATTTGCATGGATGATTATATTCAAATGTTATGAATATCATCCTTACTGGTTGCTGTTCACTCTTCTTACTAGTTAACTTTATAGTGTGTGTGAGACTGAAAACATAACAGTGTTGCTTTACAGGGGTAAAGTGAAACTATTTCTCGAGTGGGTGAAGCAACTTTCTTGAGTTTTACCTGAAAACGTCACATTGACAACAAGACTACTGGAGGTTGCTGTCCCAGGCTGACAAATTATCCATCACACTACTCTGTAAAACCACAATGTGTCATTTTTAGACAAGAAAGCAAAAAAAAAATGTTTTTCAAAAATTCAAATTATTTCTTTAAACATTTTGACTGAAGCACATTGTGAATTTTTTTTAAATTGTTTTCCTTCTTTCATGCAGCCATGTGCTTCCAATCATTCCTCCCCTCCTGCAGTATGAAAATCAAAATTGCTGAAAGGTGAAATGAGCTCGACTGTAAACAAGCAATCACCTAAAGTGTTCAGTTCTCTTATCATCCTGAGATTAAGCAGTTGTGCTCACAGGGACTGTTTAAAAAGAAAAACTCTGGCTGCATCAAAGTATGATCGAATACACAGGAATTCAGAGCTGGCTATTGAAAAGCAACACTTAAAAAGTAATAAAATAGCTAAATTTTATGACTGTTGTTGACAACACCCGTTTTACTTTTTTATTTGCATTCAAAATTTGATTCAAATTTTTCTTGAGTAATAAAATTTTTTAACAGCTTTTATTTGGTATAATATTAAAAAAAAAGAAACAGGTTTTTCTTTACAATGAATTAACTCTATCTTAAGTATATTTATAGAAGGTTAAAGTTATTTATACTGTAAATATAGGATTTAGGGTTCAGACTTGAAAAATCACTTGCATAGCTTTGTAACTGGCAAACTGGGGCCTCCAGTTTGTTTCTAAAGAGACTTCTGTTTAATTCAGCCAGGCCAGGTTAATTATTTTTATACAATCTAATATTAAGCGAGCAAAGTGGGGGGAAAAAAAACCTGAATGAGGTTTGTGATAATTTTCTCATTGTTGTCCTGTCATCTCCTAACAAAGCCAGCATGGGCGAGGAAGAGCAAAGGCTTATTTAAAGGAGACCTAAGGATGTCCTCACTAATGGATGATGCACTTTACTCACCAGTGCACAATACTGTACACTTCTATTTAAATTCAAATTATGCCATTTGAGGGGTTTTTTGTGTGTGTGTGTGTGTGTGTGTGTGTGTAGGTGTCAGGGGAGGGCCGTGGTAAGTCCCTTTTGTAGTGTTTATTGTCGACAATGAGGTTGAACCCCTCTTAAAATGCAAGACAAAGGCAGTGAGGTGCTGAGGGGCAGGAAACAGCTCACAATTTCTCTTCCATTTCCTTCAGCATTCACACACACTCACACACTCACACACCCACACACACCCACACACACTGCTAATTACATGTGCTACCACTATAGATGCAGTGTGCTCTAATTGTGGACCCACAAGTGGCTTTGGCTATAAATAGATTGACTTATTATGAGAGGACCATGTTGGTGTCAATTATAGAGTCTGTGGCAGCTATAAGTTTAAGATCTAAAAGATGATTGGATGTTTTTCTCCTGTCTTTAACATGACTTTTTTTAGTTTTGGAAATACATTACTTTTGAATCATGTTTCAAAATGCATGTTACTTCAAAAGCATAATTTGTAAAATTTCTGCATTTAAATGTCTCAAAATGGCTAAAATTTCCTATATCTTTGGTATAAATTTTTGTTGCGTGGTGTCCTTAGTCTTATTAAAGGTAATGGTGCAGTTCAGTTATTTGCCTGTCAATGACATCATTTCCTTTTTAGCCCCTCTAGTTGCTATGACCTGCTGTGAGATGCAGCCGACATGATACACCAGCTAGTCAGGAAGGAAGTCAACCTCTTTATTGCTTACTATTGTTTACTTTGCTCCCTCGGGTTGCAGCACAGTTTTTTATTTTCATCAGAAGTTATGGTTCTTAAAAATAAAGAAAACAACTCCCATCATCCTATTAAAACTATCTATTTTAACTACCTACCTATTAAATCAAACTCCATCTTTTGTTATTGTTTCAACTGAGAGACATTTGGTGACAGAAATTACAAAACGTGTGTTTAAAGGAACGTTAGGACAAGGTTGGCTGGTGAGAAAGTGTGCAAGAGTTTAAAGCAGGGTGTTGCTACACAAAAAGCAAACAAAAGATAAATTAGTATTACATTTAAAGAACACTACAGAGCGTTCTTGGTTAATCAAAAACAAAAGTTAGTCAGTTAGTTAGTCAGTTTTTTACAACATCTTGACTTGGATTTACTTCAGTGGAAGGATCATTAGATTAGAGAGAACATTAAGATTAATGTTGTGATCTGTAATAGAGTCATAAGATGCTTAAATCATTTAAAAAAAAAAAAATCACACACACAGATAAATAGAGTACATATAAAACACACCAAACTTCTTTTAAACTTTGTTTTTAGAACACTGTCTGACTGATTAAAGATTAAAGTGAGCATTATATTAATTTTTTTTTAAAATTCAAATTCATAAAAGAATATGTTACATTTTTTCAGACAAATTTGTTGGAAAAATGCAGATGTGAGCAACAATTAAGAGGCTTGAGTTGGTTACCTAATTGTCACAATCTGTCCCCTGAAACAAGCAAGCGTACACAAGCTTTCTGTTGCATTTATGAATAAAGGAAATATTAATGCAGGAACAGTAATAAAAAAGCAAAACAAAAACAGCTATATTTGTCCTCGTATTCGGAGGTTTTGACTTTTTCTGTTACACCAAAGGATAAGAAGAATATTATCCTACTTCTTAAAATAAAAACTCAAAACAATTGAAAATCTATTAGGGTTCAGATGATAGATGCATCATTTCAAAGTTAATAATGAGGCTGTTTTTCTCTTAAGATAAGTTGACATGTTTTAGATACACATGTTTTTCTCAAGTGGCAGTAGCTTAATGAAGACCAACTAAAATGAAATCAAAATGAAAAAGAAGTTTAATTGAAAAATTTTTAAAAATTGTGAAAGCATAAACTCAAACAGAATCCGGCAGAGATTTTCCTAGAAAGAGTGAGCTTTGCTGGTCTCTCTATAAAGACGGAGGCTAATAGATGATTATCACTGCTGTGAAAAGTTGGAACAAACTTTCTGCTCTCCTCCGGCAGACTGTACCAGACTGGTATATTATCAGTGTGTAGTGGCGGTGAGCCTGGTGAGTTCTTAATGATAGCTTTGCCCTTCACCACAGACTAAATCAAGGCTTGCTGGGTAAACCATCTCAGTGCGACCACTTAACTCCCGTCTGCCCTTCTGCCGCCAACACTAAAAATTTCCCTGTATTTACATGCAAATCTGAGGGGACCACCTGACCGCCGTATATCCAGGCGCTTTAGCCGCGTAGACAGCCGCAACAAGTCGTCTCCAAAAATAACTTACAGAGATTCTGTTTCCTGTGCCAAAATAGATTCAGTGTTACAATAATAACTGACATTATTATATCAGACTAAAGGGTTTATAAATCTAGCGTTTTGCCGCTGCACACTCTTACTCCTTAGAGAGGAGCTTCTCATTTTTCTGCACGCACTGTCATTTCTCGGCTTCACATCACTTCTAGTATTTCTCTTGCAACCTGAAAAACTCGGAAGAATATTATTCAGAGCTTTTTGTATCCCTTTCCTTGCTTGTCATCTGAGCATGCCGCAAGCAAGACCTAAGTTTGAGATGCCATCTAGATTAGCCCCTTTGTTTTGAAAAGTCCATCAGAAAATGCACCAAACTCAGGGCCCCAATTTGTCTCCATAATGTGAAACTGTCAACACTTCACATCCCTTTAAAGGAGACACCAAGGAGGCTTGCCCTTTTACTCCAGGGCTGTAAGAGAGGCATTAGAGCAGGCTTGAGAATGTGTGTGTGTGTGTTTGTGTGTGTGCGTCTGTGTGCACGTGGCGCCGCGGGGCTCCAGGTGCGTTCACCTGCCTGCCATTCACATCCCATCAAGGAGAACGAAGCCGAGGCGAAGCACTCAAGATGTCCAAGATCAAGTTACACTTCTCTCTCTCTCTGTTTCTCATCATTCACACAAATTCACACACACATATATATACACACACACACACGCGCGTAAAAGAATGCAGAAGGTCCGTGATCCATGAAATGGGGAGTAAGGGCTTGAGGCCAGTGTGAAAGCTGTGGAAAGGAAGGGCGTGGCGTGATTGATGGTGAGGATCAGGAACTTGTGCAAGGACTGTTACAGGTAAGACCGTGGAGGAGGCAACGACCCCGACGCGGGTGAAGAAATCTAAACATGCAAGTGTCTATAAAATTCTCACAGACAAAAAAGAGAAGCACAAACAGAGAACAAAAAGGAAATGAGAGTAAATATCAAGTGGTTTGTGGGAATTGCAGAAGAGTGAAGGGCGGAGTGGCAGGGAAACTGAGCGAGCACATGACTGGAAGTGTGCCACATTCGACCACACTGGTTGAAACTTTTCGGAATAGTATGGAAGCAAAAAAACACGAGATGATAAAAATATATATTATGCTGAAAATGGATTCTTGCTGACATGGTAAAATCTATGGTAGGTAATATAATTTAGAGGCTTTTTTTGCTTCGATTGTCTAAAATTCTCTTTCATTCCCTCTTCAATTAATAAAACAAATAACAACAAAAGAGAGAAAAAAAACCCTGGATCTGTAAAAGCCAATCAAATCATTTTGTACAGCTCAAATGAAATGATTGGACGGCCTAACTGCCTGTCTGTCTGAGTACCTGCCTCCTACCCGAACTCACTCTCTGTGTGAACTCACTGTGCATGATACACGAGGTTTTACGAGGTGTGATTAAAAATATCTGAGTGTGAACAAACGGGGTGCTGCTCGGTTATGTGAGCAGAGTTTAGTCTGCAGCGTTGATCCAAACACCAAACTGCAGTGTTTGCAGTGGAAGAGCCGCGGTCTCCGAACCCGGAGAAGGCCCGTCAGGTCTTAGAGCACGCCGGTGGTTTTCTTTGACAGTTGTGGGTTGTGCGCCCTGAACTCGTCTGCCAGGGTCAGACGATGGCGACTGAGACGTTTGAGGGAGAACATTTGGCGTGAACTTCTTGACCTCGTGGTGCACATGCAGTATAACATGATAACTGGCCTGTTCACAGTGTGTTGGAAAATGTTCCCACCCGCAACAACACAGCCGTTACTCCCAAACACCTCTGCTCAGCACATTTGGCTCCTTGTGACTTCAAGCTGAAGCTGAGGGACGCTGTTTGACACTGTAGAGGAGATTCAGTTCAAATCACAAGAGCTCGATATGCTTCCAGGGTGCGTTCCAAACCTGGCAGGAACGCTGTGTTTCAGGAGAGCAGCTTTTAAAAGGAGGCCTGAAAGAAGGGAATGGGAATTTTTTTAGTGGGATATTTTAAAAAATCTAGTTATTGTTGCTGGTTATTCCAACATTACCAACCCAAACCGAAGTTATTATGGATGTTAGAGCCTCTAGCACCTCTTTACAGCATAGATCTCCCCATGTCTGAGTTTTTAGGTTTCAGGTTGCTCAAGTTGGGAACAGTGTGCTTTAAATTTATTTAGAGGCAGAGTTAGTGGGGATAATTTGATTTCCTCTGCAAGGAGACTGTTGCTCTTGGATGCAACTACAGTAATCAAAGTTCTTCCACTGCTTTTGAATCAGGTTTACAACAACTTTTGTCTGGTAGTAAAAAATGGGCTGCTGCTACAATTGCATCAGAGGTGTCAGAAAAGCAAAGGAGAAAATCAACAAAGATCAAAGAACGAGGAAAAAAAAATAGGAAAATCAAATAACAAAAGGAGGCTCGGGGTGGGGGGGGTTCTCGTGTAAATGTGATCTAAGTATAAACATTGCATTTTCCAAGACCGCAATTTCCTGTTTTCCCAGGCGATTAGAGTGAAATGTAAGCCTGGAGGAGTCACGGCACGGTCATGTTTCCTCCTGCGCTTGAAAAAAAGGGGGCTGGAAGAGGAGAGCCGAGAGGGGCCGAACCGCTCTGAGCTCAGCCGAGCCAAAATTTACATATGTGCAGTGCTGCTGACTACATCCTGAGCACATTGTTTCACTTAACTCCCTCCACGTGCTGCAGTGTGTGTGTGTGTTTATGAGTGTGTTTTGTGTTTGTGTGTGTGTGTGTTTTGTGTTTGTGTGTGTGTTGCGTGGCTGAATAGGCCTCAGTGCTGCTGTGTTTGCAAGCTGTCGCTTCGTCACACAAGAATTCCCACTTTGTTCAATGAATTGCATTCGTGCAACTTACAGCGACACGTTCGTCACACCTGCAGGAAAATGATGTGAGATCGATTTGTGCGAGTACATCAGGAACATTAATTTGCATCAAAAATCTTATTAAAAGCAAATAAATCCAAAATATTAATAGAATGTGTGTGTGTGTGTGTGTGTGTGTGTGTGTGTGAAGATTGCACAAATGAAATTAAAGTGTGTTTCAGGAAAAAAAAACTTTAGCAATGTGTTTGAAAACAGTGTCTCTTTTGTTTTCTGTAGTAAGTGAGTATGAAGCTCCACACTGTCTGTGGGTCTAAAAAAAACAAAGCTTGGATTGACCGAACTTTGGTCACATGAAAATCTGAATGAACTGGGTGCTGACTCTGGGTCTTTCCAGGGAATCTTAAAGGATATGTTTAGTTTCAGACTTAATCACTGTGGTGATCACTGCAGGTTTTGTGCAGCAGACTGAAAGTGTCGGCCCATTTGCACATGCAAATGAAAGTCTTTGTATTCCCTCGTGTCAGGGGTTTGTTCAGCTCCACTCCGCTCCGCTCTGCTCTGCTCGTTCTGTTCGGCTGATCAGCTGACTGGCCACTGCAGCGTGGTTGCATTTCTCCAAAAAGCTGACTCTGCTAACTTTCTTCTTCAGCTTTTTCTCAAACCTGCATTACCACAGCTTCAAGCATTTAACCACTTTTTTATGAATAAGAGTGTTTTCACACTAAAGCCTGATTCAGTTTGAATGGGGCCTAAGAAACTCACACTGTCCTTCACTGCTGGTTATAATGACCCCCCACCCCCCCACCCCCACCCACACACACACACACACACACACACTAAAAAATGCCCTCTCTTCAAGATGTCACGGTGATATACAAATGTACAACCTTAACCAAACTCAGTCTGATTCCTCTAAAAGTCATATCATTATACACACTTTTTTAGCAAAACTGCAGGACTCAAAAGATTCTTTATCCAAATTTAATGATTTTTTACTCATTTTTTCATACTTTGACAACCACCAGAAGCATGAAGACATTCAAAATGTATCAGTTTGAATAACAGACATACCCATCTCTGGGTGAGCTGTTTCAAGTGAAAAAGTTCCCAGAATCACATAAATGGGGAAGTCTGAACTTCTGTAAGTTCCCAGGCCAGAGTCCAAATTTATGATGTAAGAAACAATGCTAGAATTATACTTGGTTAACACTGTGGTCAATATTCTCATGAGACTGTTTTTTCAAGAAGTCTGTTGCAAAATTGAAGTGTCTAGAACAAAAAAAAAAAGAGACTTATCTCTAAAAGACTGAGGCATCGCTCGATTAGCGCTGAATCAGCTGTTGCTCCTTTGTTACGCCGTTAAACAACAATAAAGTAAACACCACTTTCCTGTAAACTGCTGCTGCTTTGAATCATAAATAATCTCCCATTGTGAAACCATTCATCTCTATTCTTCTCCATTCAAACAGAACTAAATTTGTCTTTCACAGTCGTAGGCGACATCTGGCATCCAACAGTACACACACACACACACACACACCTGACACTGTGGGATAACCTGACGGGTAAACCAGCCCACAGGATGAGTCAGTAAGCCCTGACTAAGTGTGTGGTTCTTACCCAACGTGTGTGTGTCACTCCCCTTTCCTTCGAGGCTTCGCACCAGCTACAATCCGCCGTCAGAGCCACACAATGACACGTCGGAAGAGGAAACTTTAGTCACTAAGTGAGCTGGAGATGAGCCTCGATGAGAATTTTTCTGATCCAATTTACAGTAATAAGTCACTACTTGGTAAAGGCAGTAAATGATGGCGCGCTATCTCAGTCTGGTTTTTAATATCAGCATTTCTCGTCGAGATAAAAGGACATTTGGAAGTCCTCAGAGACGCCGTTATCTGATCTGCTCCTTTATTGGAGTTTCTCTGCTGCCTCCCTGTCTCGTTTTGCCCCTCTTTATCTCTCTCATTTCATCTGTCTCCCTGTTTTCTCTCTATCTCGCTCTTTTCTTCCGCAGCGCTCGTGCTTCCTATCTGTGAACCTGCCTCTTTTATTCTTTCTCTCACTCTGTTTCATGCATTGATCATGTCTTTTGTGGACTGTCTTAGTTTATTTCTGACATAATAAGGGTGCACGATTTTTCTATTAAGTTTTATTTTCTCCTTCTTCTTCTTCTTCTACTGTAAAAAAAAAAAACTTGAAAGAGAACTGAGGAAGTTAAAAAAGAGAGGGGACAGAGAGTAAAAGCAGAGCGGTGAGGTTGCCTCGAAAGAGTGTGCCATGTTGCCCCCTTCACCTCCCTCTTCCCCCCATCCGTCTCTCCCCACAACCCTTGTCCCTCCTCCCCTTCTTGCCTCCCCGGTGTTTATTGCCACTGGTGCGTGTTTGTGAGCCAGTGTATGTGCATGAGTG
This sequence comes from Acanthurus leucopareius, assembly GCA_029814765.1. Taxonomy (NCBI): domain Eukaryota; kingdom Metazoa; phylum Chordata; class Actinopteri; order Acanthuriformes; family Acanthuridae; genus Acanthurus; species Acanthurus leucopareius. The sequence continues at coordinate 1,090,099 of JAQMCX010000019.1, read as the reverse complement.
TCTTTGTGTGTGTGTGTGTGTGTGTGTGTGTGTGTGTGTGTGTGTGTGTGTGTGTGTGTGTGTGTGTGTGTGTGTGTGTGTCCATGCACAAGGGATGGAAACCCCGAAACTTGGCCCCATGACAAGTGACCCCCTTCTTCCAAACTCCCCGTAGCAGAAACCATCAAGAACAGCAGACAGCGGCGCTAACAAAAAGAGAGAAAAGGAAAAGGGAAAAAAAAGAAAGAAAGAAAGAAAAGGAGACGAAGGACAGAGCACAGAAAGAGGGAGCGAGCAGAGAAGGAGGGCAAGCCCAGCTGTAAGCAGCACAATGCGAACGAGAGCTTGGCAGAAGCTCAAAGCTGCTCCGAACGAGTGCCTCTCACTAACCCCCCCGAACTCCTCCAGCCCTCCCTGACAAATTAAAAGCGTTTGGTGCTGTAAAGCACTGAGGTGGTGGTGGTGGTGGGGGGCTGTTGCAAAGGAGGAGAAAGAAGAGGTGGGGGGGTACAAGGGAGGAGATAGGATAGGGAGAGGGGACACGGGGAGGATTAGGAATTAATGCGTTTCTGCACCGGCTTAATCCTAATGATTACACCAAAATAAATACAACTCAGTTGCTTTTTTTTTTTATTTTTTTTTATAGTTTTTTCATTTGATGTTGGTGACAGATGCCAGGGGGCAAAGGTGGGAAGAGGAGGTCTCCGATCTCAATGGACCCCCACGTTTTTTTGTTTTTTTTTTATCCAAACACATGCCAAAAGTGTTTCTAATTATTTCATTGTGGAAATACAGTTATGTCCCCGCTCAGTTCGGTTTAAAAGTGAAAAAAAGAAACTAAGCAGGAAGGACATAAAAGAGCTGAGTGGAAAAAAAAAGAAAGGTGTGTGCTTGAGTGTGAGGGATAAAAAAAAAAAAAGTGTGGGCATATCAAGATACAGAGGATCAACAGATACCAGTGAATCACTGTTTGGATACTTCACACACCCACAGTCAAACACATACAGACTTGCTTCACACACACACACACACACACACACACATACCTCCGAGAGTCACGCCAAGCTGCTTGCACAGGAGGAGGCCTCAAGTGAAGTGAACCGCAGATGAACCTTCCTCCAACCTGGCGCGCAACCTGACATCAGCACTTCCATCTTCAAATCTGTAACCATAAAACATGAAAACATACCATATTCAGAGAGGAAGGCATCGATCTTTTTAATGGCATTCCACATTTGGAGCTTATCCTTTGCTGTCGATACTTACACATTCTTCAAAAAATACATGCAGGCTCACATCTGCGGGGCATCTTTCTGAGATCTTTAGCCACCCATCAACTGTCCTGCAGCAGCAGCAGCAGCAGCTGTGGAAGTCTGAACTGTGTCCATGTGTGGATTTTGGAGATACTGATGTTACCAGCAGGAAGGAGTTTTGTCTTCCAGCAAAGCAAAGAAAGTACTTTTAAAAAAGTTAAATAAACTTGTTTTGAAGTCTTTTCTATTTTTCTTTCTTTCTCTTTTATCTACAAAACGATTCTGTTGTCAATTCAATGTCACTGTTCTGTAGTCAGATAGGAGACTTTTCATTTCATTTTATTTCTGTTTTATTTTTGGGACTTTGTCAGGCACTTGTTTGTGCGATGATGATGATGATGTAAACAAGTAATGTTGTTTATTAAAGAGGTAGGACGTCCCTGACAACTAATTTTCCCAACATTCAAACTTACATTTAAACTTGGACAACCGATGTAGCCTAACAGTAAGAAAACACATAAACTTAAACAGTCAAAAGTGACCAATGTGTGAAAAAACCTTCATATAAGAGTCATTTAAAACAAACATCACTTTCTTCAATCACACTATGTTATAATACAAACTTCTTTTTATGCATCTTTGAGATGTGATGTGCACATGTTCAAAATAACAAAAAACAGACCATAAATAGGCCCTGATGATACACAGCACAGCATGGCTTTATCATCATCATTTCAGCCTGAACTTGTAGAAATATTTGTAATATCTTGTTTAAATGGGGACTAAAATTGATTGAAATTGAAAGTGAAAGCTGTTGCGTCACACACGTTTCCTTGATTCCAGCTCACCTCTGCTGTAAAGACTGTGCTGTTGTTGCAGTTCTTATACTGAAAAGTGAACAAATGCTGCATCCAGCCATCGGGAAAAGGCTTTGTGGGGTTTTTTTCATTTCAGAACTGTTCAAAGGCATCTGCACTCATAAACAAGACAGCTGGTAATATTCAAGTACCAGTTTGGAGGCAGCAACGCAGCTTCAGCACTCTTTTCTTGCGGGAATGTCACTTTTATTGAGTTCACGACAGCTGTCTGGGTTTGTCTCTTTGGCCTTAATTTGGCTGATTAGATAAAATGCAATTAATCAGGTTTGACTTAACTTAATTAGAGTTGAATGACCTGAACTGGTTTTAATTCACTAAACCTGCCATAAGTGAACACATGGTTCAGGCTGTGATTGTGTCAGTAAGGAGGTTGTTCAGCAGTGTTTTTGTTTGTTTGTTTTTTATGCAACCACAAAACACAAATGCACAAAAAATTGCAAACAAACAAAAACATAGCTATATATATCCACAACACACGTTCTGTAACACGTAACTATATATATATATATATATGTATATATATATATATATAAGTGGTGGGACTCGTTTAAAATTTTTAATCGCGTTAATTATAGGGTCTGTAATTAATTAATCGAAATTAATCGCATTTTAATCGAAAACCAT
>JAQMCX010000019.1:1056309-1069734 GCA_029814765.1 Acanthurus leucopareius | reverse complement strand
TGGCACCTTTCCTTTAACTGTCGACTTTGTTTCTATGATTTAAGCAAACACAAGTACACAAACTCAAATTCTCTTAGTTCTGTTTTTGATCTTTACCAACTCCTGAGGGAAAAAATATCTGGCTGCTTATTACAAGCTTAGGAATTATGTGAAACTCCATTTTAGTCTCGGAAAAACTAAAGGGATGAGCAATTCAACACACATGAATGCCTTTAGTTGTATAAAACAATTTATTACTTATTTATTTCATTATCCATGATATTATTAAATGATACATTTCATTTAAGAGATAGGTTTAGTGGCTGATTATTACTTATTATTATAATTATTATTACTATTGCTACTTTACTTTATTTAGTCTCTATAGCAAACTTCTCCATCCATGGAAAATGTACAGAAGTTACATTGTTGTATTATTTAATACAACTCACTTGTTTAGGTTATATCATATGCTTTGCATAGTTTCAGGTAAGCTGTTTCCAGTGACAGCAGCCTCTAGTCTGTCTAGTTTTTATCACACACATCTTTGATAGCAGTGCATATCTTCTCCAGCACTGCAAGCCTGTGCAAATATCCTCACTTCTGGCTTCAAAGAAAAAAAAAAAACCCCAAGATGGCAAAGCCTTAATGCCAAACTCACAGTACTTCACAAAACATTGGGTTACATCATTGTGGCTTTTTCCATTATTTAATATACGGTCCAAGACATGCACATGCACAGACACACATGCCCCACACAAACACACACCTACTGTCAAGTTAGAAAGCACATTTACCACAACAACATACTAATTTCATATACAAACTTACTCCAGACATTTTATATAAAAAAGGAAAATTTCCCTCAATATCTATGTGTAATAAAGACAATTAAGAAGGGAATACCAATGCTTCAGAGGATTTTACAGCCACCAGTCAAAATAGGTAGCAAAAGTTTCCATACTTCTGTGGTGGTATAACGGTTATGTAAATTTATCAGCAACTAAACCACACAGACTTATTTTTGACAAAATAAAACAATATTTTACATTATTTTCTCTGTGGTTCACTGGTGTGCTCTATAATCGAATCCTGCTGTATATCTAGCCTTGTATGTAGGCAAGTATGTGAACAATTACATTTATGATGCAGTAACTCGACAACATGACACATTGCTAAAAAGTAAAGGCTAACATATAATTCTAGCCTTAGAGGCATTTATGGAGGCACAAACTGTAAACCATTCATCAGTGGGGCTGTTTTGGTAATAATAATGTGCACGGCATATATAGGTAAGCAAGAAGAGTAGATAAAAGAATGGTTTTTGTGTACAAGTGGGAGAAGTAAATGGTATGTGGGAGGAGAAGGAAGGCTGGAGGTTGATGACTGAAGATACGGCATTTTCATCTCTGACAAATGAAGAGGAGCAACTCTTTAGTCTGACAGAAGAGCAAGGGGTCTCATTATGTTAAGAGTGGCTTTAATGCAGCATGCTGATGGGTTGGTAACACGTATCAAGCTTTGTGCATTTTATATTCATTCTTGAAAAGCTTCTCCGCTGTAATATTATAGCCACTCATGTTTATAATCTTCTCTTTGTACGCTTTTTGATTTGTTTGATTCAAAGGCTTCAATAAATAATTATACATCCTTTATTCAAGGAGTTTTTCTTTATTCCGGATGGAACATTATATGAATACCATAACTAAATAGGATAGGGTTTGAGTAAAGCACCACATGTTGTGAGGTACTATTTTAATTAAAATGACTTGTATTTAATTAGTAATGGCCTCAATCGCAATTGCTTCAATTAGACACCTGCAGCAGAAAACATACTGGATATTTGTCTTACAGCTGATGTCAACTGTCTTCATGTTTAACCTTTCGAGTACACCTGTCTTCAATGAGGCACTAATTAAGAGTCCCATTAGGATCAGAGAGCTTGCAATTAATAGGTCCTTAAATACAAAGATTTGGGTCTCTGGTGTAACGCAGAGACACTCAGACAGCAGACAGCAGTCATCGTTGAAGGCAAAATGTCAGCTCTTAATAACAGAGAAAAGACTCTGCCGAACAAAGAGAGTGTAATGAAAACTGTATCAGTATCTTTGAGCAAATTTCCACAGCAGACACTGTGACCTGTCTTATTAGGTAAAGCACATGTGTTACTGGTAATGTTAACAATTTCTCTGTTTTATAAGTGTGTGCGAAGCCATGACATTGTGACACTGAGCTGGCATGAACAATGCCAGGAACCTGAAATTAAAGCAGCTAAATGGTAAGTATTTACAAGAGCTTTTTCCCACTGTGACTTAAAAAAAATATTCTGTAGAAAAAGACTATTAAAAAATTCAAGGTATCCATGAATTAAAATGATTTTGAAGCATAGAGGTTGGCATTATGGCTGTCACCATCTTGGTCATTTTGGAGTCAGGAAGTGACAAATTTTGGATGAGGAGGACGTGCATTGCTACCAAAGTACCAAGGACGCGGCTGTCACTTTATGGGGTCACACCCTAGTAATCCATAGCATTAAACTATGATGTAATTTAAAAAAGTGAGCCAGAAAATTCAGCCCATGTGCAGTTATCAAGAGAATGTTTATTTCCGCTGAAAAGTTGGGCATTTTAATATAAAGAGGGACTCAATATTGGAACCAGCCTCAAGTGGCAATTCGAGGAACTACAGTGTTTGGTGACTAATTGACGCCTTCATTTTTCAGTCCTGGCGATTGTCACTTTATGAGGCAATGTTTTTACATATTTCATATACATGTCATGAGTGATGTAAGACCAGTTTTCGGTGGTTTATACCATCCACTGTCTATTAGCTGGTATATTCTCTATTAAGTTCACGTGCTCCAGTCTCTAACTCTGTCTGGGTACCTTTTAGTACTGAGCAGATAATATAGAGTTGGTTTGTGGAGTTTTTATTATTTATTTATTTATTTTTGAATAGAAAAGTGCCTGCCACTGCACCCAAAAACTATCACATTAAAGCAGCAACAATGCCAACTGGACAGTCAAACTAACTGCATAAGTTCATCTCCACAAGAAACCCCAAGGCAACTATATACTTTATATAGGATACTCAAAAACATTTGACCAGTAGTGTCAATTTCTTCATATTCTAAAACTGGGAAAAAGACAAAGATCAAGTCAATGTCATTCATGAGAAATAAAAAGAAACCTAATGGGTTAATTGGAGTTTAAAACCTCATGTCACCATGTGTGTTTGACAAGGTGATACCATGGATCAGTTTACCATCATTAAAGGTGCAAACATTATGTATTGGCGTCAGTATCTGAGATGGTTAAAGTAAGGGGGAGGAAGTGAGCTCGGGGGGGTTTGTGTGTGTGTGTGTGTGTATGGACAGTTGCGCGCTCGTGTGTGTTGTGTCTGCACTAACATGTTTCCTTAATCCCAAATGCCTGAATACATCTCCATATCTGATATTGACTTTTCTTGGGCTCACTGACCTCTGCCTGGATAAGCCACGGGATCCTTCCACCCAAACATCGGGTCAAACATTGACATTTTCTTCTTATGCATGACTGGGAAAAAAAAAAAAAAATCTGCAAAGAAAAGTCCTCCTCCCAGCCATACCAGTCGAAAACAGAATAAGTTTTGTTCTCCCCCCAATCATTAGCAGATAAAGCCTCTCTTTCTTGCCCTCTAATCAAACAGGCAATGGCTTGACATGGCTGGTTAGCTCCCCGATAGAGTGCTCATTGTGCCTGAGCTGAAGAGCTATAGAGGGCTTGTCTGCGAGCAAATCATGGGATCACTGGATGTGCATTCCTCCTTCCCTCCCCCATCCCTGCCTCCCTCTCTCCCTCTCTCTCTCCCTCCATCTCTCATCCCCTTTGAAAATCATCATGTTGATCTGTGTTTCAGGCGAAGGTTAACAACAAAGTGGTGCAAAGTGAAAACAAACACTGTCAAAAGGAGGCGAGTTGAAAGCATGAAAAAATGTTGCCGAGCGTTTGTCTGCTGAATGTGGACTTTCTTTTGACACTACAGTTTGTGCACCTTTACGCAGGTCAAGCAAGTCTGATTTGCCTCTTTGTAAGGTAATGTGCTCCCCATAAGGCCTTCCATCTTTCAGCCTCTGGCTCAGGTTCATGGCAAGGCTGCAATATTCCCCCCACACACCTTCATACCCCTCCAAACAGCTTGGAGAACAATAGGTTTCAAGGCAAAGGCCCTTCATGCTTTCTGTCTAGTTTGTGATGAACCCTCAGGGGCCACCGCTCATGAGGATTGTACTTTGTCGTTTTTTTTCTCCTCCTTTTTTTTTTTTTTTAAGGCTACTCCTGAGGCAGATGTGCTGAGCTCTATCAGACGCAGCTGCAGATGAAGAGGAAGAATATCGGGGGGCAAAGCCCAGTGAGATGGAGGGAGAATGAGGACCTAAGGGGAGGAAAGACAGCTTGTGAAGGAAATAAGAGAAAGCGGATGAGAGAGAGACAATGAAAACCAAGCCGGTGAGAGACAAAATATAACAAAGACTCGAGCCGCAGAAACACATAGAGTCAAGTGAGGGAGTGTTTAAAGGTGAGAGAACAAAAGAGGTGGAATGTGTGAGAAGGAAAAAGATGAACAGAGAGGGGGGGACTGAGGCAGACGGAGATAAAAAAGCCCTGTGATGGATCGAACTGCACGCTTCTTTCCATGTTGCATGTGAGAGGAGAAGAAGAGACGGTTGAGAAACAAGACGTTGTGGTTTCCCCGATCTAAATATACGTCTGTGGTCAGACCCACTAACTGCTGTGTGTCTCGATCGAGCGTGTGTTTTTTTTTTTTTCTGTTTCAAAAGTAGCCGAAACGCCACATTCACTTACAAACTATGAAAATTCAATGAGACCACTTGTTTAAACCTTAAAATGTCCAGTTTGACATTCTGTCAAATGTTATGGCTTAATATCATGAACTAAATAAAAGATGTTTTTGTTCTGAAGTCTTTGTTCATTAAGCTTGGCATCAAGATAAAACAAAGGTTTATTTTTAAAAGGGCAAAAGAATTTTGCTCTAAATATAAATGTGCAACAAATTTGAATAAATTATGTAGGGAAAAAAAACTCAAAGGATTTCTAGTGAGGGCAAATGCAAACATTTACATATTCTCATCTCCAGGATATCCTGTTCTGCTTCCTTATTAATCATCATTTGTGTGTTTTGTTGATTAAATGATCCTCCTCATAAATTCTTCATTGTTCTCTGTAAACAACACAATAATAACGCTAATGATGTATTATTTATTTTTTGGCTGATGCTCTGCGAGTGCCTTGATGCCATTTGCAATACTTTTAGTGAAATCTCATTATTTTCTCATAAACATAACAATAAGAGCCACATTTGTTCACAGACTGCTGGATTAAAAAAGTCTTGGGCACTTGAGCCTGTGTGTGTGTGTTTTTTCCCTCACGGCCTTTATAGGCGGGAGCAGAGGTGCAAACAGGGACAGTAAGGCCTCATCAGTCTTCAGTCTCACTGTCTGCATCACTGCAGCCAGTGTTTCCCCCTCATAAATATCAAGAATCTCATATTTAGTCTAAAAACTTTGAAGTCACAAGTGAACAGTTTCTGATTGCTATCTGTCTCAGGCAGTGAAAAACAAGTTTTTGAAGTAGAAGTGGATATCCGGCTGTAACTGCTCCGACCCACATGCCAGGCAAAACAAGAGCATTTTTAGAATATGTGCAGGTTTATCACACTGGCATGCTCGTGGAGTTTATCATCACTCCCTTTATCTCCATCCACCTGTATCTCTCCCTCTTTTTATTTCCATCTCTGAGTCACGTAGGGGGAAACATTCAAAAGCTACTTGTGTGTGTGTGAGCATAGTGGTTAAAGGGTTAATTGTTGCCTTATCAAAATGCAGTTTCTGTGCAACCGTTGATATCATTTCCAGATGGCTCGTCTCTGAAGGCAGATAGAGAAGAGAGGGAAGAAACTTCAGCAGCGTTTCTGTTACCAGGTCAGAACAGCAACAACAACACATGTACACAAAGCCATTCACCTAGAAAGCCACAAGACTCTGTAAGGAAGTTATTAACCAGCATTCCTCATGTGTTTTTTAATAAAATGTGAAGCAAGTGAGGGAGTGGAAGTGGCAAGCCGAGCTTATTTAAGGGCAACCCAGCTTAACAGAAAACATCTGCCACTGTTTCTGCAAGTCATCTGTGCGGTTTTTAGTCATGTAGTTCGGGGGAACTCAATTTTCATCTCAAACAGCAGGATTTTTTTTTCCCTTTTTATCAGCTATGACCAATGTTATTGTTTTTCTCTGTTTAGCATTATTAAATTTATTCTCATTAACCACCACTCATGTTTTTCTTGGCTTTGACTGTTAGTGATTTGTCTGTAGTTTTGCAAAAACATGTACTCACTGCAACAACATATGCATTTAAATAAATAGCATGATTTCAGCTGCAGGCTACGGCCTGTGATGCATAAGCAGTTTGCTCAGTCAAGTTGAATGACAGTTTCTACAATTCAAACTGCCCTCGTAATATTTTTTTCCCATTTGCAAAAGAAAAAATGTGCTAAAATACATTCTATAAAATGAGATTCACAAATATGTGAATACATGCTGCGTATACATAACAGCTGTTGCCGTCAAGCTGCGCTGATTATTTAATTGTTATGTACACTGCGGCAAAGATAACGCAACGACAAGGTAATTGAAATGTTATCCCAATGTTATCTGAGATGATTACTTAAACACTACATTTCTAATGCATGTTGAATTAGGCAATTACATGCGTTTAACGAGAGCTGGTGAGTGAGAGAGACAGAGAGGGTGAGGGGGGAAAAGAATTAGCAGACAATGGAATGGGAATATTAAGTGTTTCAGCCAGTGAGTGTGAGGTCAAAGATCACAGAGCGCTTATAGGCATATTAGCCACTTGGTTATGATAAATTATGACTGTGTTGCTATGGCAACCGGTACACTCATAGCCTGCATCCAGGAGAAAAAAAAAAAACAGGGCCTTAATGAAGTAGGGCAGATAGACTAATGCAGTAGTTTAATGTCAGTTTTGGTCTTAAATTTTGTTGAGAAATGCAAAACGTTTATTCAATAATGATTTTGCTGCAGAGACTCACACTTGATCAAGTTACCCAGAGGCCTCGTAGACCTTAAAAATGGTGGTTGTTAACTATGATGTAACTGTAAAAAGATGCTCTGTATCCAAATGTGTTATAGTTCAAACTTACACAAAGAAAAATGTGGATTTTTTTGTGAGCTTGTGGGAAAATGACATAGTTTTATCTGAGGGGAACATTTAAGAGTGAACGCACAATCAAGAAAACAAGGACTTTTTTGTGTGTGCATGCCCGTGTGTGTCTCTGTGTGTAAGTGCCTGTAAAAATCTGGATTCCCCACTGTCTGCCATATTACTATGATTTGCCACTTAGTTGACAATTAGACGCTAGCAGCTGGATGTTGATTTTTTTTTGGCGGGGGGAGGAAGCGCTGGGTGCTTGTCGCCATATTCAAGTCACATCCCTCGTGAGCTCATTAAGGATGTGTGGAACGCCTGGCTGATTGGCTCAAAATACTGGAGATGGACAGCCAGGTCTGTGCTGAGGCGCAGGGAGAGGGACAGACAGGAGAAGAGAGGGAGGGAGACTCACGAGCAGAGAGGGAAAAGGGGATCGGTGGATAAAACTACGGTGAAAGCAGTGAGCAGAGAGGGAGAGCAGACGACACTTTGAACCTCCTAAACTGCCCTCAAAAGAATGTTTTAGCCACTATCACATTTCCTCTGCACCTTTTCATGTTTTCATGCAGGTGTGTACACATCCAGGCATACATGTGTGTTCCAGCACGTCTGCACATGCATTGTTTGCCAATATCCTCCCATCAATGTGCATTTGTGTAAACATATGCACACATACACCCACACAGTCACATATGTCACATGCTTTATAATTAGCTGATTGAGCTCTAACTTCATTACCATGGGCGAGTCCTCTGAGCACTAATCAATTTCCACCATCTAGTAACGGCTTAGCGCGCAGCTCTGGCTGTCAATGGCAGAATTAACCACAATGCTGTGGGGACGAAGCACGTGGCCGGTCTGCTGTGGGAGGGAGGGAGTGTAAAGTCTGATTAGAAAGTGTGATGCGTCGGCCCATTTGCATGCAATCTGCGTTTTCCGTGTGTATCGGTTCATGTGCGTGTGTGTGTGTGTGTATGTGTGTGTTTATGTGTGAGTGTGTGTGAGTGTGTGTGCTTCTTTGCATGTGTGTACCTGGCTGCTCTCCTTTAATAGCCACACATCCTGCTGCTGCCTGTTAAAACTGGCATTTTTACAATCTCGTTTGACTCACACTCCCTAATACAAGCAGGCCAACAAACGCCCAGCCATTTCCTCTGTCTGGCTCCCCCAACTCCCCCCCATCCGCTTTGTAGTTGACTTTTTTTTTCTTTTTTTTTACATATTTTTTAGCCATGCTAGTGGCCTTGCTCCAGGGAAGGCATTGTTTGTCTGTCGGTCCACCACTTTGGTCCAAACTCAGCAACTATCAGATGGATTGCCATGAAATTTTGCACAGACAATCAGGATGAAGGATGAAAGATGAAGCATGTTACTTGACCTTTCCTGTAGAACCACAAGCGGATTGACATTTCTGTTTCCAAACTATTTGTCTCATACAATTATTTGATAGATTGCCATGAATTTGGTACAGACACTCCAATCCCTGTCAGGTACAATTGCAATAACTTTGGTGAACCCTTGACTTTTTAATCTAGTGCCATCGTCCAAATGCCTAATGTTGCATTCAAATGAATTCAGGCGGACAGTAGAGGACAGGGCATCATCTTAAGGCAGGGAGGCTTCCATAGAGTGGCATGACTGTAAAATGGAACACGTGTCAGAATATGTTGCTGAGGAGATGGTTTACAAAGAATTTTTCATTATTGGATGTAGTTTTAGATAAATTATTAATTACTATTAATATTTAGCTTCTCATTTTCCAGATTGTCTCTGTTTTCTCCCCGTGTGACAGAGCTATGTAACATCAAGCTGTAATTTTCATCTTATTGAATGATGGATGGTAATTTTTTTTTTATCTCAATCTCATCTCCTAGAATAAAATCTGGTTTTTCCACTATCTGCCTAATACATTTGAATGCACTGTAAGCTGTTTGTTCTTGGTGCTAATTACCAAGTGTTAACATGTTACCCACCTAAGTAAGACATTGAGCATGGTAAACATGATATGTGCTAAACATCAGCATGTCAGCATGTGACTGGGAACATGTCAGAGCTGCTAGCATGGCTGCAGACTCTTTTACATGTCCTTTAATTGGTGCATATATGATTCTGTCTGAGGGCTGCAACAGGGGAGTGCTTTATTAACTGTATATTTTGCCAGACTTTCTCCAGTCAGAATAAGTCATCTTAGTAAGGTGCCTGGTGTCATTACAGTTGTCTGGAGTTCATTTAAGACCCCCCCCTATGGGCACATCTCTCCTAATATCATAAAAATCTGTTTTTTAAACAGTTTATTGACTCAGGATAAAGGACTGGCTTAAGCTGCAAATCAATGGTATATTGGTATAAAGACCTAAATTTTGGCCTCTAGTGTGAGAATATGTCACAGGTTGAACCCTGAGTGGAACATTGTGGGAGGTCCTGTGAGTGTGCGGTTAGCCATGTAGCCCTCAGGCTATTATGTCGCACAAATACACATACAAACATGATGCACACCAGGGAACCTGTAGGGACTTGAGATAGAGAGCAGATGGATCAGAGGCAAAGCATTAGACAGCTATTTGACTTGTTTTAACATAGTGTACTGAGTATCACAGCTGGCATATAGTTTTTCACTTGTAGGTAGAACAGAGAGGGGTAGCAAAAGAGGGAATAGGAGTTGGGAGTAGTTAAAGCAAGAGAAAGATGGAGCTGCACACGGATTTATTGACAGATGGTACGACTGGCAAGGATGAAAAAGCAGGTTCCTCAAGTGTCGACTGCACATCTGAAGGAGACGAGGGGCAGTGCCGCGGCGAAATGCTCCTTCACTAATCTTAGAGCACAGTTCAGCCACTGGGCCCCAACATCGCCACCACCTCCATCGCCTTTCCCCATCTCCCCCCTCTTCACCGACGAGCTCCTCTGCCAGTGGACAAAAGCTGCTGCAAGTCAAGCATGAAAGCAGGGGAGGGGGAGCCGAAAAGAAATTAGGGGTGTGTTGGAGAGAAAATAGCAGGGGGCATGAACTGCCAGCTGTTGTGTTCAACGCTGCACTTCTCCCGGTGTAAAGAGTGCCAAAAAATTCATCTCCGACTGAATCACAAGCCCAAGATTTTCCTTCAGGTGTTGTCAGCGTCGATGCACCGTTTATGAACCACCGACCATGTTCTTCTTCTTCATCTTCGTGCTTCGTCTTTCACAATAAAACTTGATTTCAACATTTTTTTTTTCATTCAAGTATCTATGAAATAAGCTCCACTGATTCACTGAAGATTAATTTAACTCTCATTCAGGGAGATCTGAGTGAAGAGCAGTGACCCTGGAGCCGACCGGGACTTATTGTCATTTTCAAGGACACATTAGTAGGGCTGGAGGTGGGGGGGGGGGGGGGGTTTGGGTGTTGGGCCTGAGCTTTTTGTTGGCAAGTATTCTGTTTACTTGAAAGGAAGCTGTATTAAGTCAACACAAAGTCCTTGGGATCATAAAAATGTTTCTTACCGCGTTGCTGACAGCAGGGGCGGGCCCTGAAAACTCATCCTCTCTGCCTTCTTTCTCACACTCCTGACTTTCACTGTTTGCCTTCCCTGCATGGAAATCACTCCCAGTGTGTAAAGCTCCAGATTTCAGCTCTTCAGATGGTCCTCCAAAACAGCCTCAGAAAACTTGTTGCCTCATTAAAATGCATTTTGAAATCCAACAAATCTCGACCCCTTCCCCTTAAAAGTTCCGAATGCACTTATTATATTTATGCATGATAATTTTTCACTGTGTTTTTTTTTTCTTTTTCCTTTCTTGACAATGACAGCATGTCTGATTACAACATGAGAGGGAGTGAAAAAAGCAACAAGCCAAATCAGCCCCCTGAAGTGATATGTATTGGCTGGGGAGATGTATTTTTCTGCCGTTCTCTTGTGCTGTAATTAAAGGGAGTGGCACTCTGACTGCGACTTCCATCACCAGAGGCTAATGGCTAATCAAACAGGAGGGCTGCCAACCCCTCGATGGCGTTCTCTAGCTGTCCTGCACTCTCTCATTTTCTCTTCTTTATTTATTCAAGAGATCTAAGCGCCACAATTAACATGCATGCTTTTTCCAAGTGAGATGTTTTAATTGTCTCTGTCAACACAATAATTTGCAACACGATCCCTTAAAGTACAAATGTTAAAGTCGTAACTTTACCTTTCTGACCTGATAAAAAAAACTGCAAAACTTTCTGTTTTTTCCTGATCAAAAGTACGATTTCTTGTCTACCATGAGGCCCAGGCTGTGCAGCTCAGAAAGGGGGGTACTTTTGCTCACCCGCTTTGTCTCCGGCTATTGTGAGAGTCTGCAGTTCAAGGGTCAGAGTTCAAAGGCTCTGTGACCCAGGGATCTTTTGAAACGCCACATCCCATCAGTCCTCCGTGGCATTCTGAGGAGGATTTGTATGATTAATCAAAAGGCCTCTCCCCTCGCCCCAGTGTCCCGAGCTTGGCACTGTCCCACCGCGAGCCCTTCCCGAGGCCCAGAGTCAACACAGCAAATTAACTTCATGCCTCCGTAACCCTTGCGGATTCTTTTGTGGTATTTTAAATCATAGGTAGTGAAAAACATTGTGTGCAAAAGCTTTTCCTGTGGGTAGACGGTAGCTGTTATATGTGCTGCTGTTATATAGGAATGAGTTCTCTCTCTACAAGTGCTCTGAATTGTACTAGGTGATTGATAAGGTTGTGGCCTCAGGTATAAGGAGATAAGTGGTACAGCTGTTGTTTAATGAATGTACAGTTGAAAAAAAAATTTGCAGGAAGTATAAAGTTCCATAGAAGAATTACTTTTATGGTAATGGTAAAACAGAAATGCCACAAAAGTTATTAACTTCAAACTTTCTACATTATCACGTTATCAAAGAGTTGAACTGCGCAGGCTTGTAAGGAGAGTTGTGTATCTCATCTCCTCTTAGCTTAGGCTACCAACTTATCAATCACCCCTTGCTAACTCTGTTGCTTCCATAAGCTATTTCTGCTCACCAAATCATCCAAAAACCTTGATTGTAAATGCAATTAGTATAAATGCTGTTAATGGAATAATATGTAACATTTCCCATACGTTTTAAATCTTGTTCAAACCCAAATAAATTGTTGAATGAAGTGCAACAATTTAATTGCCTATCCACGGTGCCATATACCTTTTACTTCGAGTTGCTTTAACTGGGCAGTTCTTTAACAATGAAGACACAGACTCCCATGATCTCACGCCACCTCACAACATCACACAACTCCATCTTTTGTTATTGTTTGATTGAGAGACTCCCAACAGCAGAAATCACGTATCCTTTTATCGAAGACAATCCAACTTCAACAAATTCTACTAACAAAAATCCAGCTAAAAAAACACAAGCTCTTGAAAAGACTTAGGACCACATGTAGAATGTGCAGCTCATATGGAGTTTATCAAAATCCAACCAGAAGTGTTCACAGTCTGGCAAATTTCAAACTAACTCGTAGGAGTTGTAGGTTAATAATTAGGGAGTGTTCTGCTGCTGGAGCTCAGTTTGTGTTCCACCAGCGAGACGGCCTGGATTCAAGATAAATTGGCTCTTTTACTGTCAAGTTGTTTCTATTTAATGCCCTCCACCCAACAGATGCTTGTGTGGCAATATATTTTAATGGTCCAGCCTTTCTCCAGGCCATGGAGAGAGTCTGGTGGAGACTACAGTTACAGTTTGTGAGGGAGAAAAGTCATTATTAACAACAAAATTAAGTTTTATTCATTGCAAATCCACAAAATAAAACATAAAAAAAACAAACTGATAGGTCACTGGTAATATTACAAAAATAAAGCTGATCTCTAACATGTTTCTGTGCCACCATATGGCATTTTGGACAGATAAAGAACATTAATCAGTAAAGTGTGGGCCCAAAATTCCTTTTATTTTGTCCAATTCAGGTGCTATAAAGACTACAAGTCTCTGTCTCTATCCTCTAATGTCTCAAACACACACATACACTCATACTCACACACATACAGTGGCCCCAGGCATGGCATGTGGGGCACAGTAATGTAGTGAACAAGTTTCAGGACACTCCCTGCTGGTCTCAGTCTGCGGTGCCGACCTCTGGCCACCATCTGTATCGCATTAGAGCCACAAGAGGGACGCCGAGCAGAACGCATGCACAAAAAAAAAAAAAAAAAAAAAAAAAGCCAAATTTTTCCCCACAAAGGCAACCAGCATTATTTAATTAATTAGCAACAACCC
>JAQMCX010000019.1:1037418-1056209 GCA_029814765.1 Acanthurus leucopareius | reverse complement strand
TTCCCCTCAAAGTCATCCTGCATTATTTAATTACTGAGCACACTCCATAAACTTCATGTTATTAACACAGTGGGAGCACATAAAAATATATTGGATAAAGGGACATAGAGGCTCAATCAGTCATTGAATGGTGCAAACAAGGGATTCAGGCCAATGCTGGTCAGTTATTTTTCTGCAAAACCTCATTGGTTTGTTTGGGTAATTAGTGCATCTTTTCAATCTCAAAAGGTATTTATTATTTATGTGCAACCTTTTGATAATTTATGTATAAGCCAAGGATGTCGGCTGCAAAGACAACCCAAATCTTAGTGTGTTACTTTGATTTTTTATGAAACATTCCCTTTTTTTTTTTTTTTTGCTGAAACTTGTTATTCTAAGTGCATTCACTGAAACAGTCAGATGTTTCACAGTGGAAATCAATGAACTGTTCCCCTGCAGAATTTCTTTTTAAGGTCTTTTCCTTGGTTAAGACAGCCAAAATAAATGCCACGGTGCAGCTTTATTCAATAAAGAAAAACATTACATTCCCTCAGTTTTCCTTTGTGTCTCTTTTGGTTATTTGCATTGTCAAAAGACTTTTCGCCTGCGTGTGGAAACTCTTTGCCAGCAGCCAGATGAGAGAGAGAGAGAAAGAGAGAGAGAGGGGACGCAGAGGGGATTAGGGGTCGCAGGTTTTGAGGCCACTCTGCATGACCTCAATCAGCGCTAAAGGGGGCGTCCCCAAATAGCTAAAACTATCCAGATGATGACCTTTGACCTCAGATCTGCACCCGCCAACCTCTGTGTGAAGTGGACGTTGCCTCTAGCTTTGGGAGAACCAAACACCTCTATTATGGCCTGAGATTGGAACGAGGATTATACTTGGGGGAACCAACCACACACACACACACACTCATACACAAACACAAATGCTGTCTGTTTTCATATCTCACTCTTTCACTTGTCTTCTCTCACTCTCCACCCTCTCCCTCACCTCCTCCCTTCTTCCTCCTCTTCCCTAACAAGCAATAAAGCTTTTGTGGTTCACTGACTCCTGCAGGCCGCTCAATTGGGGAAGTTGCCTGTCTCCAACACTTTATGTTGTTTAGATTTGCAGAAAAATAAAACATAACCTGCCACCTGCCTGCCCGTGCTCCGAGAGGCAAGCCAAACACAACAATTAGCCAGCACAGAACTGCTATAAATGCCATTATGATGTGTCTGTGTGAGTGTATGTGTTTGGGGGAGAGACAGAGAGAAAACACAACGCACTTGAGATATATAAGCCCATTTCCACTCCAAATGAATTCATAGCATGTGGGAAAACACAATAGCTTGACCTGAATAAATATTGGACGGGCTGTGTTCGCGTCCAAAAATGGAAATCAGCCGATTGATTTCAGGATAGTTGCGTGCATATATTCAGAAATGGCTTTTATCGGTGCCACAGAAAGTCATAAGAGGAAATCTAATGTTTCTGTAATGTAAATATAATGCCACTAATCCGAAGGTGCAAGGCAGCTTGAAATCTCCTCAAGCAGGCGTGCAGGGGCTCCTAAATATGTAATACCGTTAAATCAAATTAGAATACCGCTGTCTGACCAGAACAGAAACCAGCGTGCACCTCACACTGAAAGATAATTCAGCAGGAACAGAGAGAGGAAAGCAGATTAATTCACACCAAAAATTATCCAGTAGATTGTTTCAGCGAATATTTCCATTTTTCACTTATTCTCTCACTGCAGGCTTGGCAGCCGAGCGGCGCAGAGTATGTCACACCTCTTTTGTCAAACTAAATACATTTTTTGTCATTTGCCTTGGCAGACGAGGCCTTGTACATGGCATTTCAACCTCCATGCCAACCCCTGCGGCAGGCAATACAGTGGTTTCTCAGCAGCGGGGGCACGCCGCCTTTGATTGAGGCTGTCTGGTTCTGAGTGGCACAGTTGGCCCAGATTGGTTTAATACCCAGCATCGGCTTTTATGTGTGTGTTTTCGAGACCGTGTCTCCGACATTGAGGACACAAAAGAATTTATATACAGAAATCGCAGCATTCAGTGTGGAAGACCACATGTCAGTCAGGTTTCCCTCAGACTAGTCTGCTCCACAGTGCTGCGTCTGGCTTCACACGTTCTCATTCTGCTATAGGGGGAAAAACTTTTCCCACTTGTTTGGATTTGTTTAAACCAATCATAGTCGTCGCGGTGGGCAGCTCGAAGCCAAGATACAACAATGGCGTCCCTATGAAAACAGAAACAAGATAGCAGATTGGGGGGGAGAAAGCTGACAAAAATAGTCGCCCAGTCACATCAACATCTGGTGAGTCAGAGCTGTTTAGACCTTACAGCTCTAAGCAGCCTTCATCACTGGCCCTGGGTCAGCAGAAAGTGTCACAAAATTCTGTAATTCTTGGACCATCCTCCTGGATAAACGGCCATTTAGGTTCTTTACAAAAGGAGTTTCTGAAAACCTATATTCTCCCCCAGCTTTTATTTAGGGCAGGCCTTTATTTGTTTGTTCCTGTTGACCACATCTCCAGTATTTATTTGAGATGTGGCCATTATTTTCTCATCCTTAACGCCCACACTACATTTAGTATGGTAGGCGTTGTTAATGATTTTCTGTAGAGAATAAATTTGGTTTTCTCAGACAATGATAACAAAGTGTGGACCTCCTCCAAGGCACAAACTCTGCCCAGAGTGGGACGATTCGATTTTAAAAATTAAAATCTAAACATAATAGATGTTAAATCTTATCAAATTTTAGAGGATAGTTAGCCTTGGTACCCCAGATTCTGACCGAGGAATAAAGATTAAAATCAAATTTTAATTCAAAATTCATATGTGGCAAATTATTTGAGAATTCTACTCATTAGATCATTTCCCGAAGTTCATTGTAATTTAAAATTTCTTCTGTTTTGCTGCTTGTTTTTTTTCTCGCAGAACATCATCTTTGACTGCAGAGGTTTGGAAGCAAAACTGAAAAGTTTTACACAAGTTGATGTGAGACGCCACAGACGCACACAAACACACACACACACACACACAAACTTCCTCGGGGCCGGTCATATGCTTCGTGCTCTCTGTTCAACTGGATGTCTTTTGTGGTGAACTGGCCGCCTCACCCTCGCTGCCCACGCACACTCCCACACACACAAACACTCATTCACGCATATGCATAAAGCCCTGCATACACACACACACACACACACACACACGCACACACACAAAGACAAACAGGAATAGTCTGTCATGAGTGCATATCTGATGCATCCTTTTTGTGAGCGTTTGTGTGGAACAGATGGGAGTTAATAGTGCTGCCAAGTTGAATATCATGCAGAGAAATTTTGTCAGATTAAAACGTCACTTCAGAGAAGCTTCTAGAAACCGCCAACGTGCAGCTGTGACAAGTGCTGCTTTTTGATAAACAAATGTGTCACAAGAAACATAAACATGGTCTGAACTGCTGCACTGACACAGTGGACGATTACTGACCGAGTTCAATAATAGTAGTGTTTCTAATTAGGATGTTAAAGTTAAAGAGGAGGAGGAGCGATTGATAGGTTCATGGCCTGAAGAGGAAGGATTCAATTTCAGACAATCTAGCAAATTAATTTTTGAAAATCGTTCCCTCCTGCATTTGTAAACTTTGTCCAATGGTTGCGGAGCTTACAGGTCCTTCCTTTGTAGGGGTCAGCATCTTTGACCTCCAATAAGTGAAAACATCGCCATTACTGTCAAAATGGCTACCACCAAGCTCCTTTGTCATCTCGGGAAAGAGGCAGAAACATTGGGAGAAGGTGAGTAAAGTGAGTGGAGTGGCATGAAGGCTAATAATTCCACAGTTCTGACGTGAAATTTATTAATCATCCATAACACAAATACCACAAAGGATATTCATTTGCAACTGTTTGCATAACCACTCAGTTAAACTACACATGCATGCAAAAACAGCTGTATAACACATCTCTTTCTATCTTATTCAAAAAACTTATCAGTCACCTCTTGTATACATAACTTTATTTTGCTAAGGCTTATAGATCTTTGACAGATATTTCACACTAAATCCAGGGAGTCATTTCTGATTGGTATCACATAATGAAACTTAAAAGACCTTGGAATGCACAGTCGGGATTCTTAAGAGGCTTTGTTTATTTGTTCACTGTTGTTTTGGGCCTTTTGCACCACAGCCGCTTTTCTCTGTGCTGTGTGGTCACACACAGCTGGCAGTCAGCTGAGGTGTCACTACAGTGTCCTGATGTGCAAAATATTGGTGCCAAGATGCCAAAATAGTTTTTTTGATAGCATAAAATAGTACCTTTGATGCTCTGCAACATTTCCTTAACTCTGTAAGATCATGTAATCAATCAGAAGCTGCTCCACAAACTGTAATTTAATGTGTATGAGCTTGTGGAGCAGAAAATAGTCAGGACCAGATTTCCTTATGGTTTATGCAGGTCATAACACACTTGCGAGTGATGTGTGCCATGTACATGTGTTGCTGCACGTGTGTGATTATCTATAAAAAAGGGCACACCCACAGAACTCACTCCCTCACTTTCTTTACTGTGTGCAGGAGTCTGCGTCTCTGATATTTTTATGACATACAGGGTGGAGGGTTGAAGGGGTGCGGGGTGTTAAACCACAGGAATGCTCAGTCAGATTCTTTGCAGCACTTTGAGGCCACCGTCAGTCCCTCGGCACTTTGAAGGAATTTAAGATCCACAATCCTTCATCTACTGTGTGTATGAGGCTGAGTTTTTGATACTGACCCGCTTATGCTGTAAATTTACTGTATATGTACAGATTTTTTTGTGTTGATGAGCATTAAATTTAAAAGATATTGTGGATTTATCAGTGTGTTGAGTCATTAACCTTGTTGCTTTTTATTTTATCCTGCGCTGCACCAACGGTTGCTTTTATTATAAGTCTCATAATCTTCGTTTTTAAAGATCTATTACTTATTTATCTATAAAAATTCTAAAGATAGGAGAAAAACTGTCTTCACATTGCTTGTTTTGTTGTTTTGGAACAAGCAGTGCATGACTGAGAGATTTTTAATTATTTAAACAAAGAAAAGAACAAAATTCTCAGATTTTTAGAGGTTGAATCTAGTGAAGGGATTAAACCTTTTCTTTAAAAACTTATTTTTTTTTATTAATTAAGCATTTTATTGCTAATTCTGTCTTTACACTATGAAAATATACAAACAATTAATCTATAATTTGATCTTTTAGTATTAAAAATCTCCTTTTTTTAAAATTTTTTGTATTTATCTCATGTAGCAGCCTGCAGCCTGTCTTGCAGCTGGTCATATTTTGAAACACTATGATTTGTATTAAATTGTGCTGATTTATCAACCAGTTCTTCACATTGCACACAAAAAAGTCCGAAAATCTTACAACACAAAAATATCAGATCAAAAGAATCTGTTCAACAAATGTTGTTAATGCGTTTATTGAACTTTTTGTATGAACAGTTTTATTAGCCGTTTAAAATCTTTTGCAGCAAAAAAAAAAAAAAAAAAATCCATAGCATATGAGCAGCTTTACAGGTGTGAACAGTTCTCCATAAATCTTCTTACACATCTGCAACAAAGGAAATCCAGTTCACTCTTTCTAACCCCTGAATTCCATGTTAGTACATCATTAATACAAACATAAACACTCATAATTGCATGCCAACATATTTCTATAAGCCCCCCACCTGTGTCAATAGATTGTCAGTTTATTTAGCTCTAGCTTTGGGCTAAAGGTTTAGCTGTTTCCATGTCTGCAACAAAGCTGTGCCTCCAGGGTGCAAGTTGAACAAAGATTACATGTGTCATTATATTAAGTAGCGGCAGCTCTTGTTTCTGCACACGGTAATATAGAGTGACATACATTTTACATGAGTTCCACTGACCGGCTCCTGCTCCAAGGTTGCTCACTTCATTTAAAGCACGGACAGAATTAATTAGGTGAATGTCTCAGAGGTTAATCATTTTCCCTCCTCTCTTTTTTCAGGTGTTTTTTTCCTCTGCACAGGCTTTGTCTTTGCATAATTGTTTGTGTGTTACTTCTTTTCTTCTTCTAATATTTCTTTGCTTTGTCGTTAATAACTTCTTACTGGCTCTTTTGCTCGAATAACATCTTTATTTCTAAGTGAAAACAGACTCTTTGTTTGATTTCTAACACTATTGAGTTACACACACACACACTCCCACCCCCTTTTTCTTTGTCTCACACACTCACACACACACACACACACACACACGCACACACATACTGATTAGAGGGTGGTCTGTAAAGCCTGAGGTTAAGTTGATTAATTAACATTGATCTAGATTAATTAGCTGTAGCGACACTTTGATCTATGAAATCACCTCCATATGTGTAGTCAGCTACATCTTTAGCGCTGATGTAGTTGGTACATGTAGGCAGGCGACTGCATGTGGGATTTTGGTTGCATGCTTGTGGTTAAAAACTGGCCTCCTACTTCTTTCGACCCACCAACAAGAAAGACAGAAAGAAAGACAAAACAAATAAAACATGGATCCACAGATAATGACAACGATTAAAGGGCATTTTGCATAAGGATTGAGCACACTAATGTGTGTTATAAATGGTGTCATTGACTGTTAAATGTGTACACTTTGACATAAAAAAATGCAAACTAATTTTTGCACAGCAGAAGAGAATTGTTGTGCATGGTTTTGAAATGCAAACAAAAAATTAAATAATGTGTCCTAATTCTCCATATAAAAACTCTTACTACATTACTGTAAAGGCCAATTTAGATTAAATCAGGCATTGCCACAAAAGCCTCCACAAAGTACTCCAATTTATTTTACTCTAATGTGGATACGGTTTGATGCAGCCATGCTGACTGCATGGGACCCAAGAATACACAGTTGCCCTGCATCTAAGAGTCGAAGCGGAGTCAACTTTTTAAAAAAGTTTTTGTTGCATTTGCTAATCAGCTGATCTGCAGATCAGATCAAGCACAGCTGAACAACCCCGCCACGAGGTGACACAAAGACTTAATTTGCATTTGCAAATATGCCCACACTCCCACACTGTTGCAGAAAACTGCAGTGATCATCACAATGCAGCCACAGAAAAAAAAACAGAGAACAGAAGCTGTGTTCAGGCAGCTAATGCATATGCTTTTTATTTAAGACGGGATGGACTCAAATTTCAGCCATGGTCACGCTGCCCCTGCTGCCCTGTGTTCATGTGTGTGCCAGGAACAACTGTCCCATTAGATATGTTGTTTTACTGAAATGGTTAAAAGTTCTTGAGGGGAACCACACTTTCTACAACAACAAGACAAAAATATCTTGTTATAAAAAAAAGAAACAAATATTTGAGAAAGTGACCCAGCTCATCCATTCATCTTGACTTCCTTCCTTCCTTCCTTCCATCACTCTCTTCATCTCCACAGCACAGAGGGGTCTTCCATTGGCTGGCATCATTAAAAATCAATATGGCTGCTTATTTAGAGTTTGAACTGTGTGTGAATTAGAGAGGGGGAACTCTGACAATTCCCCGGTGCTAAGCCCTCCAAGTCACATGCGGTTTGTCAAGCTTTGTCAGAGGACAAAAAGGGAGAGTGAGGCAGGGAGGGAAGGGCTGTGTGTGTGTGTGTGTGTGTGTGTGTGTATACACAGGATAAGGGTGAGAGTGCTGAGGATGAGTGGGGAGGCATAGTTGCCATGGTCTCCATGGCGATGATGCTAGTTAGCTAGCTAGCACTCGGGGGCCCTGGAGAAAAGTGACAATACAAGGGACTTAGCAGCAGCCGCAGCTCAGCAGCCGCACTGCATTAATGAGATTTTTCACACTTATTATACACACACTCCCAGCTAGCGGCATAGCAGGAGCGGTCCAGTGGTGTGTGCTTATTGTGCGCACACGCAGGCCATGAGCTTGTGTGTTTGACAACAAAATTAGGAGCGACCCGTGATTGTTTACAAGCAGTTGCACAAACAAACACACACCAGCACACATGTGATGTTTTCTATCTCAATCAATGCCTCCATCAAGCTCTGCTTCCCATTCACAAACACACATAAACATGGAAGCAAACAAACAAACGAACGAACGAACAAAGAGCAAATTACAGAGATAGACTCCAGGCTGTTATTACACTCCTGTATGATATCGTATTGCTTCATCTCCAGCATAATGTTGTTTGTAAAAATCATTTTCCATCTTGTGTTTGCTTTTCCAAGTGCTTGAAAAGGAGACCTGCAGTGACATTTCTTAAGAAGCTTTAAATACCTCTCTCATGGTCAAACACTGAGGTTTATTCTACAAATATGTACAGACAGACAGACAGACAGACAGACGGATTGAGAGTGTGAAGATTTTATTTTTTGATCAATTTTTAACCCCATTTAATAGAGCTCATGAAAAAAAACATGCTTTTGGCCAAGAAAAAAAGAAAAGAATTCAACTCAATAATCATGAGATCAAATAAGATCAAATAAGATGTTTGTGTTGCTTCAAAAAGAGAGATCAATCATCAGAATTCCTCTCTGTCAAAGAAACACAACTCAATAGCTCTTTCTGACTTTTATTTTACTTCACTTTGACCAAATGTCTTCCCCTGTTTTTGATTTTATGCATATTTCTTTCATGTAAGCCTGTTTTTCAGTGTTTTCCTTAAAATACGAAGTTACAAAATTAAAAAAAAAACTAATTGTAAAATTGCATTTGTGCTGTAACTACAGGAATAAGCTCAAATTGCATGTGAACAGTCAAATCCAGGAAAAAAAAATGTTTGATGTTATTTGGAAAAGAAAAATTGGAAACAGTTAGGTTTACCGAGGTGGTGAACCAAGTTGTTATTATTTAAGAATTTTGTCATTTAAGATGACAAATAACAGTTGAATGATCCTGGAGCGTGGTCGGCTTGGCTCGCTTTCGCATGGCTGTGGGACTGTCTGAGAGTTTTTTAGTGGTGAAGGATACAGATGTCAAAGAATGTTTTCTCTTTTTTTTTGGCAGAATAAAAGTGACAGTCTCCTGGAATATTTACATGTTACTGTTGTCTTGTTTTCTTTTTAGACTAAATAAACAATCATTTAACTTAAAAACATTTTAAAAACTAACTGAAATTATCAACAGAAAATAAACTAATTACAGATATTACAGTGCCAATAACCATATTGGGTTCTTCAGCTCGTCCCAGTGGGTGAAGTGTTTTTGGTTCCTGTTGGAAATAATCTGAGGGTTTTACCTTAAACACAGCATAAAGAATTATATCTTGAACCAAATCTGAAGGGTTGCAATCAGAAACCCCTGTTAGAGGTTCTACATCTGTTCTTAAGGTTTTATCAAGAACCTCTCCACCTATTAGGAGACCAACAAGAACAACCTCCCACCATCACCACCATGAGAAAGCTCCCTAACATTTTAATTAGTAAGAGGTATTTAAAGATTCAAACATCTTGGAAGAATAATGGGGGAATAAGGAACGGAGATGAGTGTAAGCTAACAGGATGGGAAAGGTAGGAATTCCAGGGGAACAAATGAAAAGTGAACGTTGGACCTGTGGAATCAGAAACATGGCAGCAAGTAAATTTACACTGATGGTTACATAGCTGAGAGAGAGGAGAGAGAAAAAAATATCATGTCAAGGTCCACTTACTGCACCAGATAAATCACAAGTCATGTACCAACAACAAGGTAATGCAGTGTCCAATGAGAGCAGTTAGAGTATGGGCACAATAATGGCGACAGTGGAAGAGATTGAATAGGGCCGTCCTTCAACTGCGGCTGCTAAGAGCCTCGACCAGCACACCTCATTGTTTGTCCAGGCTGTATTCATTTCTACTTAAAAGCAAGAAATCAATAATGCATCACAATAGCACACCTTCCACCGTGAAAGTACTTAGCTGGACACAAGCCTGCTGAAATAAAATATCACATTTAGCTTTCCTTGACTGGTTCACTGGAGTTTCTGATCTTCTGTCATTTCAATTCAGCATCTAGTATCAGTTCCTTCACAGATGCAGGCTCCAGGTGATCACACACAGTGTGGGCAGCAGAATGAAGAGGCATCAACAAACTCATGGCCTAATCAGGGTAATCAGTATGTACTAGTGCTGGACACTTCTGAAATAATTTTTTTCAATAATAAAAGTTGAAAAAAAGGGGTTTGAAAATTTCAATTTGTGCACATATATCCAGCGTAGAAATTCAGGAGAATCTCACCAAACACAGCCTCAAAGTCCAAGATGGCTGCTTCATGCACCAACAGTACTGAAAGCTGTATTTGAAAATATACAGCTGAAAAGCAGTTCTCTCTTTTTTGCATCTCATCACATCAGTCTTACTCACAGTACTTTCCAGCTTTTATCTGGTAAATAGATTAAATTAACCAGTTGGATCTCTTATTTCTAAATTTGCATATTAAAGCATATATGTGTTGTATTGCAGAGATATCTACTTAATGAAGCATGCTAACAAGCTAGCCCTGATCCACCCTGTGTTTCAGTTCCAGCTTAAACAGCAAGAGTCAGATATTACTGCTCAGGTCTCTGATGCCTAACCTCCCTTCACTCCTCTGCTGCTTCTTGCGTCTCCTGTTGCCACCCAATCTATGTCATCATCATCCCCAGAGTCAGAGGTGCTGGTTGGTGTTGCTGTGAATCACCACAACACTGTTTTCCCTGTCTTCAAACTGGCCTCCGTCGGTCTAAGAGGCTGCAATATTTCTATGTCTTTTGATATTAAGATTATATCAAAGTTCTAATACTAAGCAGACCTCCATATTTAAGGTTATGTTGCTTGTGATTTATATCAGAGTGACCTACAGTATGTTCTGCATATAGACACAGTCTATATGCATGTGACGCCCGGCTGTGTCTGACAATAAGTCGAGGAGCAACACACCAGGAGGAAAAAAACAATTGTGTGCAAAGGAAATGAGAAAGTGGTTCTACAAAGGAAGTGTTCCTCCGCTGCCTGGCTGCTGGCTCGCAGATTAAAGCAGCTGTCAATTGATCAAATATTTGCATTTTCCTCCCCTTTTCTTATTGTGTGCATTTCCAATCGTGTGTGTTCATGCACGCACATATGAACCTACACACACACACACACACACACACACACATACGCTCTCTGAGCTCCATCCATTTTCTCCGGTGGAGATCTCTCTTGACACTGTGAGTGAGTGAGTGGGTGGGTGGGTGGGTGGGTTGTGGTGGGCTAGTGTGTGTGGGGGGGGTCCTTTTTCGCAGCATTGACGGCACATGCCCCCTCAGGGGTAGCAAAGGGCAGGGGCCACGGTGCAAAGGGCGCGCCCTTGTCGCCGTGGTAACATCATTCTCAGGGGGAACATTCCCACCAGTGTGAGGTTACTAAAGCCAACCGGTGATGTTTTATCACTTGTAAAGTTACGATTCAACAACGTGCAGCTCAGCAAGTCGCTCCTGTTCGACACAGTGAAGATGCTGCATTCATGGGCCCCGTAGTTTTCCCATTATTGTTGCCAGGCCCCTTAAACATTTAGCAGGATGTTTCATAAATCCGTTTCATTGTTGTTTAATTGTTGTCTTTCAGCGCTTTAGTGCCTTGTTTTCTTGATATCTCTCCTCTGTCTTCTGTCTTTTGTCTTTAATTGATGCCTTGTGGTGAAGCCAATTACTTGTTTTCCCCACTTTGGAGACAACAAAGTGGAAAGTTTTAAACTAAATGACAGACTGAATGGAAAAGTTTGTAATTTAATCCTGAAATTAACTCTTTTGTCATGAATGTGACTGCGGTGTACATGGATCACTGAAGGTTTGTCCCCATGAGTTCAAATGAAACGACTTCCCATGCACAGATTTAGATTACTGATTGTTATTTGTTTGGAATCTTTTCTGTAGTTATTTTATTTTTCTAACCTCTTACAGCAATTAACAGCAGAATTTTTAGATATGTAAGTTTAGAAAAAGTATTTCTTTAGCTGTGAACACAGGCTTAACCTCAGGAAGTTGTTTATTTTTATTTAGAAAGATGCACTTGGAGGTTTTAGACTTACAAGACTTATAGATGTGTCCGAAAAGATCACAGCATAATTACTAATTAGCCAGCCAAGAAACATTTCACTGGTGTGCAAAAAGACAAAGGAGCTAAAAATGAAAAACAAAGCTGATCTGAAACCAGAAGAAAGCTTGATGATTTCAGAGATTTGTGGGCGCCAACTGCCTCCAAGTTTAGTTCATGCACACAAACAAACAAACAATTAGATCATTTAGTCATCATAAGGTTTCATCAGCTACGATGCAAAATAAATAAAACTGCATCCCTACAGCCTTTCCTGTGTGTCTGTGTGTAGATACTAACACTGTAAAACAGGACTAATTGTGTTTAAGAAGTTACATTTGTCAAAAGAATAAAAAAGAGTTTACACTGATGCTCAAATGAAAACAGATCAGAACATTTAGTTTTTACTGAGAGCGAAGTTTCAAGAAAAAAAAAGGCTTTCAGGCTTTTTGGACTGAAATTTGAGTCAATTTGAATAATTATTTGGTAATTTATCAACTCCAGAAATGACAAACTAATGCTGATCCCTGGGTTTTACTGTAGCCCCTTTGTGTGCATACGTGTGTGTGTGTCTGCACGTGCGTGTGTGTGCGCATGCGTGCGTGTGCGCGTGTGTGTGTGTGCATGCGTGCGTGCCAGCAGAGAGGACGTGTTTACAGCCCATGTAAGTGCTTGTGTGCCTGCGTATGCATGTCTCACCTCCTCCTCACCCTGCTCCGCTGAGAGATGAACAGATGGACACAGTGGGGTGGTGGTGGTGGTGGGGGTGGCG
The DNA here is from genome assembly GCA_029814765.1 of Acanthurus leucopareius. Lineage (NCBI taxonomy): Eukaryota > Metazoa > Chordata > Actinopteri > Acanthuriformes > Acanthuridae > Acanthurus > Acanthurus leucopareius. The sequence continues at coordinate 1,043,438 of JAQMCX010000019.1, read as the reverse complement.
GTGGCGGTGGAGGGGAGGTTGGAGGACTGAGTCTAGCGAGGCACGGGGAGACAAAAGGGAAGGAGGAAGGAGTTTTTTGTTTTTTTTTTATCTCGTCTCCTCCTTTCCACGGTAACACAAGACACCAAGCTGTGCCGCAGACGTGTCAGACTAACAGGTGATGCAAAGGTGTCTTCGAGGAAGCGTTCGGGTGACAGCGAGACGAGGCAGAGAGCAACCTGGAGGACAAAGGTGACATTGTGTTAGAGAGATGACTCTGGAAAGGCATACAGGTGGCACTAATGTGATTTGCAAAGTGCTCGCCGGTGACACAACAAGGAGTAAACAAAGAGGTTTGAATGAGGAAGATAAAGCTGCAAAACTCACACGTGTGTATTTCTGTATCTGTTACATTTTAACATAGTGATTAAATTTACTGTGCTGCTCTATATGCTCAGGTTCTGCAGGTTGTAGAAGTGGCTCTCTAGAAAATGGAGCCGTGGCTTGAATTTTACGATTTTCCTGAGAGCGCAACTTAAGAAAACACATGTACTCACGGTGTGTTTCTGTGTTTGACTGTGTTTTCCCTTTTTGCAGAATTTTTCCTAAACGCTATCCATGTCCTGTCAAACCAGTAAAGATATTTTACTTTAGATGATTGTGTGTTTTCTTAAGTTGAAGTGCTTTCAGACCTCAGGGCCCTAAAATTCATGAGTGAACTTCTGTTGTCACAACAAACCATAAATCAGGCCTGTTAAAAAAAAAGTCAGTACGCACCAGGTCACATGTAAAAAAAAAGACATCAAACCATACATGAGATAAAATTTCTACAGCAATGACTTCAAAGTGAAAGATCAGATAGCAAAGCATATGATATGGAAGCCATGATACACAGCAGAGATAAGGCCTGTGGTGTAATTGATATGTTTCAGGTTTCTGGGGCATTTAAGGTGACTAAACCCCCTTTTTTTAAAAAATAGATTCTCTCTTCTGCCTGAAAATTTGAAAAAATAGAAAACTTTAAAAACACATGATTTGAATTTAAAAACACTTGACTGTGAAAGGAGTTCATTATAACTCTGAGTTGGACTTTGAGTTGTTTGTTTGAAGTGAGAAGGCTGCACTAATGAAAAGCATTAGCCATGATCCCTGGTTGAAATTAAGTTAAATTATATGAAATAGCAGTGTCATATTTAATTGGTCTGATTAGGCTGAGCTTTGCCTGAAATGCATTAACAAACTTGACAGCATTATTGAGTGAAACTACTCAGCATTCTGGTTCTCCTCATACAGCCCTGGACTTAGCAAATGCTGCAGTTCCCCAAATGGCCACATGAGGCAGAACTTAACAGCAGAAATGAACATTTTTACAGCCTGGTACAAAAATGGTTTATTGATAACATCCTCTTTCATGACAACTGAATCAGGGGTGAATTTTTATATAATTCACTCACCGAAATTGTATATTGGGGCTTAATTTATGAAAAACTCATACATTGGCCACTTTTAGTGACAGCAGCCTTTCGCTGTCTGCTAAGTGTCACACCGTCCTCCTCAGCTCCTCTGCATAGTACAGATATGGTCACTTATGACTCTACACAAACCAAGATGGCAACAACCATAATGCCAAACTCCAGACTTCAGAACAGGAAGCCATGAACCAATGGGTGACGTCATGGTGACACTACTTTTTAATTTAATGTTTATGGTGCAGACTCGGGGGGAAAAAAGACAGTCCAAATAATCTGTAACAGTAACACAATAAGAGTAATACAAAGGAAGTTATGAGCAGAAATTATATCTCTATCTGAGGGGGCAAAATTCTGAGTGACCCTGTTTCTGGGCCTAAATGATTGAAACCAGGAGGCTCTGAGCAAACCAACCAAGTTAGCTAGTTACATAACAAGAACACGAAACAGTTTGGTTTTATCTACTTACTAAATAAATGTTTTTAATTTAATTGCAGTGGAGAAGTTGAGTGCTTTTGGTAAACCATATGGGGACAACAAACTCATCATTTGATTATTTAATTTTGTTTTTAATTGGCTTCAAATCCCCATAACTTTTGCTCACACACTCTCCATATCTTCCTCTCTCCCTCCTTCACTCCCCTCCTAATCAGTTTCTCTCTCTCTCTCTCTCTCTTTTCTTTTCTCTGTCTCTCTCCATCCTTCTCTCCGTCGAGGCAGAGGAGTGGAGGATTGGCAGATTCAGCTGTGCTGCTCTTCAGGTCTTTTGCACAGCAGTGATCTGCAGACCAAGCAAATTGAATAATTGCATGGAGCATGTGCCATCAAGGAAGGTAATATTTTCATGTAATTGACAGTTTGTGTGTCTGAGTGTGTGTGTGTGTGTGTGTGTGTGTGTGTGTGTGTGTGCACATGGATGTGTGTCTTAAATGTCCCCTTTTGAATCTGTGCAACACTCAGTGTGAAACAGCTCCATGATGAGGGCATTTGTATCTTTCAAGTTGATCCGTGATTTAAATGTGAAGACAGAAAAATTGCACATGAATAATGAATCAAAACAGCAGCAAAAATCATGCATGTGTCCAGAAGAGTTTATATCAGCAAACATAAATTTTCTTCCAAACCAGAGCACTTCAGCGTCTGAGTCTATTTGCTAATCCAAACAAGCTGAAGCAGTTTTATGTGTCCTTGTATACGCTTGTTTACGCGCTCGTTGGCCTTGCGTGCTTGTCTGTCAGCTTTGTTAAATGGACAGACATATCCGGCGCCCTCTGTCTGCCTGGAAGTGGATCTGATGGGCTTTTCCTGTGACTGTGTCAGCTCCGCTTTGCTTTGACAATCTCTTCAATTTGAGCAGGAATTAGATTTACTTCCCTCTGCCGGCGTCGGCCTTTCATCAACAAACACAGGTCGGCTAGATCACATTTGACAAGTGCAGAAAAGGTAATATATGACCAGATCCATCATTTTAAACTTTTTTTACAGCTGGCAATGACAAGGCATAAATCTTTTTGAAAACAGTTAAGTGTTTGAAGGGTGTCAGTAGGCTTGGAGAAGTCTGATGGACACTGAAGGACAAGTACAGTAAGTAGCAACATGAAGTTCCTTCTCCTCCAGAGTTCAGGATGAATAAAGTTTTTTCATCACTTTTAAATATTATATTTGTGTAAAAACAAATGTAACGTTTAATTTTAATCAAAGGAAGAGTGTTTTTGACTCTGATTCAAAATACATGTTATTTTTTAACAACAAAGTTCATTTGCAAGTTAAGAGCAAGTTGATGGTTACATTTCTTTATTTCTCTCCTTTTAACAGGAAATTTATGGGGGGGGGTTTTCAAAAGTGTTTTTGACAAAAAGCAAACAGAAATTTTCCCTCATCATTCATGCAAATTTAAGATCTGGATTGTTTGCACCCTAAACAGCCAGTATATCAACTATGCTAACTTTAACTCCATGCTTGATTATGTGTGGGTATGCACCAGATCCATGGAGACTCAGGCTAAATGTTAATATTTAGTTTGAGCTTAGAATTTTCAGAATCACGCAGACAAGTCTTTGTGTCAGTTTGATGCTTCCTGGGTGAATTTTCAACTTTTCATTAATATTTACAACACAAGTATCCAAAAAAAATGCAAATTCTCTGTGAAAACACAGTCTTAGTGTTTGGTTTCTTTTGGCTGGCTGAATTTCAGGACTCAAAGTTGTCTCTCGCTCATTCGTTTCTAGAGTAAATGTCTTTACTCTTGCCAACAGTATGAAACTCTCACAACTCATTTGCTCAATAAGCAGTCACAAATTTAACAACGTGGTTAAGTGAGGCTGTTCAGCATTAGCTCGTTCTCACACCACAGCTTGATTTGTCTCTCTCGTCTCTATACAGAGACATCTGCATGCGCAAACATCCGAGAGCATTTCGGTTTTCTTTTGTGGTCAGTGTGTAGTCTAAGTATATTGACCAATCATGTTGTGTTGCATGATGGTAATGATAGTTCATGTGAGCAGGAAAGAGAACAGAGCACAATGACCTCTTTTGCACCTGCACACAGGCATCTGGCATCTTCTGTCATAGAATGATGATTTGGGTTTTTATAACCTTTTTTAATCATATTTTTTCTTATGCACCAGAGCTGATTGTATGCTACGATATAAACATTTGATCTGCCTTATAAAAATGTCACTTCAGTGTGTCTGGGCCCTATAGATGTTTATTTTTAAAAAAATTCAATTTCTACATTCTTTTTTCACAAATTAGTTTTCAGCCAGCTGAGAAGTTGCTCTTTCCAGTCCGTCACGGTTTCAATGTTTTAACAAGTTGTCATTTTCTCTACACAAGCCAACATAAAAAATAATATTGAGGCATCCCCACCGAAGCTGGGAGCAGTAAAGCAATTAACTTTGTAAATGTGGAGTCTGGCACAGTGGTGCAAAAAGCAACAAGAGGTAAACAGCCTTGATAAGAATAATTTGATATGCAGATGCAAACAGCAGAAAACAAAGACGTACAATGTGATTTCCTCACCATGCAGCATCCCAGCAGGTTCTGCTCATCCGGGGTCACGCATAAATATCTGGAGGAACAAATGATGTGAAAGTGAGTCATTTCATAGTAGGCTGGGGGGGGGGACAGGCTGTTTTTTTGTTTTGTTTTTTTATAATTCCTTATGCCATACAAAACAGCTCAGAGCAGTATGGGTATCATGTGTAAGGAGGATGTGCGGTGGTGAAGACATCCTTCTGGGCTGAAAACTGCTCCTCAGGGTCCTTGCGGTTTGTTTTACTGACTCACATTTCTTCCATTTCTGGCGTTTTCATGACACCTTAGCAAACTTCTTCCCCTCCTAACACCATACTTATGTTTAGGATTGTGATCAAAACATACTTTTCCTTACATCCGCCCTGGTATCTTTTTAACAAAGCCAGAATCAACACCATTACTACAGCCGCTCACTGCACCAGCCTCCACAAGGCCCCTGCTCTTATCTTGTTTTCCACAGGGCGAAGTACGAGTGCTGAATTGTTTAGCTCAGCCTCTATCTGATACCTATCATCTCTGACGCTGTTTGCTCGCAGCGCTGCAGAGGAGCCGAGATGGATGCATGAGCGGCATCTTTTTTATTGATGGGCGAAATAAAAGTTTACGCTTGACAGTCTGTCCCAAAATGGATTCCTTCGCTACCTGCAGGTATATCTGAGGTACGCTCATAATCCATCTGATGCCGTTCAAGCATGGGACAGCATGGCAGGTTTGCCTCTGGTGGTGAATTCCCTCTGAGCCCGCATGTATGTATGTATGTATGTATGTGTGTGTGTCTGTGTGTGTGATGTCTGTGTGCAACAATGTCTCTGCCTGTATGGGAAACATATAGAAGAAAACAAGATGCTCAGATTAGAAACATCTGTCCTGTTTTGTCTCAAATCATAACTCACTGCAGAAATGTATGTTTGTTTTTTATTTCTGAGCTTTTGCAAACTGTCTTTTTTATGTATTGTTTATATATGTTATGGTTTTAATCTGCAAGACACCCACACTGACTCATTTACACTGGATATGTTGAATCAAAATAAGATCAAGTGCAGTTTCTTATTTTACTGCCTCAAACAAATGACATTTAAATTAATATAGAGCATGCATTAATAGCAACATAATTAGGTAGGAGTGGTTGGAGTGACACGATGTATTGATTAGACCATTTTGCTGAATGAATTTCCTGGCAGCAGAAACAAAATGTGCAAGAAACGTCCTAATTCAAGCTAAATTGATCTTGGAAACAAAAACCACTGAGCTGATTAGTTGACAAAATGTGTGGTAATTATAGTGTGAGACAGTCAAATAATCAAACTTATACCGTTTTGTGTGTGTGTGTGTGTGTGCCATCAGTAAAGAGTGTGTGCTAGCATTTCATTATGCTAAGATGGAGATGTTAATAAATGCTGCCCACAGGCGATCATCGATTGATCACAGTTTCTTTACCGCTAGTTTCTTCAGTGTGTCATAGCCTGCACACACACACACACACACACACACACACACACACACACACACACACACACACACACACACACACACACA
>JAQMCX010000019.1:962353-1037318 GCA_029814765.1 Acanthurus leucopareius | reverse complement strand
ACACACACACACACACACACACACACACACACACACACACACACACACACACACACACACACACACACACACATGTGTTCAACACAGACATATATAAAGGCTTGAAGGTGCATGAAAAATCACCAGTGAAGACATGCAGAAATATAAAATCAAGCATCAACACACAAAAACCCACATCTGTAGACACACACTGGGGATGATAAATCGCAGTGGATGCTGGTTTTTCAAACAGATAGGCGTGAAGAATTACACTGATCATCGTTTAGCAATGCACAGTTTTTTGGGGGTTTTTTTTAGGACATGGTTCTCATTTGTTTTGGCTTGTAAGATCCAGACAGCAGCACAACATGCAGGGAACAAACCAGAGTCAGTGTTTTGGCAAGAAGAAGAGCTGCTTGTATCTCCGTAGCTGCTTATTTTCTGCTTGGCATTTGAAAGGAGTGTTTGTGCCTTGTTGAACGCCGAGGCCTCATCATGCTGCTGCTGCTGCTGCTGCCGCTGCTGCTGCTGCCGGTGGTGGGCCTTGTTTTGCATGCTGCTTACATGGCTGCGTGATCGCTGCGTGTTTGTGAACAAGCCCTTGTGCTTGTGCATTTTGCAAAGAGACATGTGTGTTTAAGGTGTGGATGAGTCACCGCAGAGGTTTGACATATATTTTCCTGTGTGATCTCTCACACGCACACACACACACACACACAGGATGTGAGGTGCAGCATGTGTAAGATTAAGGTGTTTAGATGCATTTAACAAGTAATCTCAAAAAGCTGTCTTAAAGGTGACAAAGAGGTTCTCATAGAATTGTGTAAAGAAGTACACACATTTAAAATCACAGACTTCAACAGGGCACATTACCTGTAAAAGAAATCTCATATTATTTGCTTATTACTAAATTTATCTGACAACATGAGAACCCAGCTGGCTTTGGATGTAAAAAAGACAATAAATACAAGGTTTATTTAGCACACTGATAATTTGCAGTGATGGAATATTTTACTTTAGTAAAAGTATTTTTACTATAATGCAAAAATAAACTGTCATGAGTTAAAGTCCTGAACACAAAATCTATTTCAAAATTGCAGTAATTTTTTGGGCCACTTTGGACAAGCCAAAATAATTTGTACACAAGTTAAATTACACACACATTTTTTGCAAATAGTTGCCTACAAGGTGCAGTTGAAACCCTCCTTAACTGCTCCTGTTGCAGACAGACAGAGTGCTCAGCAGGAACGTGCATGCAGGAGCTGCAGGCTGATACTTTCTTCAATAACAAGTTCAAATTTCATTGCTCGATCATCATCCATCACTCATTTATGTGTTTTTGTTACAATAGGTATGTGCACATTAGTGATTTGCTGACTCAGGTGCTGATGATGATCAAGTGACAGGAACAGGCTAAAGGTTTTTGGTTTCACCTCATATAGACACTCTGCCGTTAGGGAGCATATATGTGGTCATATATTCAGTCGCTTGGTAAACACACACGTCTGGTTTCACTGTTTTTAGCTGAGTTTCAAAATTTTTCAGTGGAGTATTTAACAGTGAATCATATTTTGTCAAAGCTTATTAGCATATTTGTGAATTTGTTTCCATGTTAGGTGCAACAACTGTTGATGCTGTAAGTCTTCAGGATGTTTAAGAGGTTTTTTACTTAAAATAAGAATTACTTTGCAAACTCTAAGTGAAGCTAAATTGAACTTTTTTCTCTTTGTGTTGAGCTGCTTTCAAATTTGCATCAGGTATCTCTGTGATTAATTCCTCAAGTTCATTAATATTCTCTGTGAATCTATATCTTAATAGTCTTAAAGTCTCATCATCGCTGCTCAATTTCACCACATTTAGTCCGGCCACCTTAGCCCCCTTATCGTATAGATTTACTGAGGATAGCCCATAAAATCCTATATCACTTTTCAAACTGTTATCATACACCAGTTGAAATAGGAGTCATTTAATGGGATGTATTAAACGGCCAATTGAATTGTAATGTGCTAAGGTTTTATTTCCATTGTAAGTGATGGTGACACGTGAGGGCATAAACCCACAGACCATTAAATGAGCTCAATGAATTAATTTTATGCAAGCACATGTGTGTGCACATGTGTGAGTGTCTCTAAATGATTGAATCTTTGGATCATGTACATTTGTCTGTGCATATTTTAAGCAGCGTGTGTGTGTGTGTGTTTCTGTGTGTGTCTGTGTGTGTATGCACTGCTTGGTATGTTGTGAATGTGTGTGTTTTTTTGTTCATGTAGGTGAAGTCTGCTGGTGTTAGAAAGCAGCACTATCCCAGAGCCAGTCGCTGCCTCCCCCTCATCAACCCGCTAATCACCGTGATTAGTGACTCATTTCATCATTACAGGTTTCATGCCACATACTGCTTACCTCTGTGTACGACCGTTCCTGGAAGAAACTTCACACACACACACGTACGTAGACAGCCACACACACACACACAGACCTGACTGTTGATCACACGCTCCTCCACCTTCACCCCTGCAGACTGCCATCCATCACCGCGCCACTCGGGAAAGAGACAGAGAAAGGAGAGAGGACGGGAGGGGAAAAAAACGGGAAAGGGAGGGAGAGAAAGAACAGAAGAGAGAGACAAAGGGAGGAGTGACCACGTCTGTCGTTTTACCTTGTGCTGGGCCTCTCTTAATCCGCGCCGTGCACACACACACAGAGACACACACACACAGACACACAGATCGAGATATGTGAAACCAGAAAGCCTAAAAGGCAACCACTTCCTCAAAGGGCAGCTCCTGTGTATGAGTGCATGCACGTATATGTGGTGAGGTGCACCAGAAGCTATACGAAGCTTTCTCAGGTCAGGTGTTTGTGTGACGGTGTGAGCCAAATGCATGCTTGAAAAGCAAGCCAAATCACACACACACACACACACACACACACAACAGCTGTAAGTTTTAAAAAAAATCATAGATTGAGAACATTGTATATCTGATTTTTTAAACTTTTTTAATTGTTAGCTACAGCACACACCGTTCTCTAGTGTCATTACTACAAGAGACTCCTTTAACTCATGGAGTTTACATGCACAGTTGCAATAGAGCAACAGTCAGAGCTTGATGAGGTGAAAATTGACATTTAATTTGACTTTGTTGTTGACCCAGGAACCCTTCCACTTTCACCTTTTCTCCTTGTCCTTGTGTACTGCCATGATGAGGCCTTTTTGACAATGTGCTGTTGGATTTTGACTTAAAGATTGCAATGAGACTGGCTCTGACCTAGAAAACATGCAAAGAACAAACAGGCCAATTTTGGGCCAACTGAAGCACAAACAAAGTAAATCAATCCCCAATCACATCATCTAATTTTGTTGGTCTGACTCCAAAAATTGACTTAGTATGATTTCAGTCTGGACTAACATGACTGAAATCTATTAATCCAGACGATCTTAAGACGATATTTAAACCTGCTGATTGTCTGCTCAAATATTGTTATTAAAATATTGATTAGAGCCTATTTTATTTTTTTAAAAAGTAAAAAGCCAGACTAGCAGACAGACTTTTTCGCCTTCTTTTCACTAATTTAGTGCCTCAGTGCCAGTTTCATACAAAGAAAGCAACCAAATTATTCTGGCACAAGTCAAAAGAGAAACAAACCGAATGCAAACTGCTCTACATTTCTACACTTGTGGGCACAGATGACATAATTCTTCAGCCTGCTCTGAACTTCAGAGAACTTCCTCAACATCTTTTCATAACAGTGGAGTCTACATGACCTGCATGCACTCATTCTGTACATATATATACGTATCTGCATGTGGGCTGTATGCATGTGCAAGAGCATCAGACTGTCTTTGTACATATTTCCTTTGTTTCATTTCCACCGCTCATGTGGTGTGTCACAAGCTGAGCCAAAACACCTAGTTAACTTTCTTTGATAGCTGATCCTACATCTGTGTTTCGATGGCACCTTGTCCAACCTGCTCCGAATGATCCAGCCAGGCAGGACGTGCACCGAGCTCAAACCTCCCCGTGTGCCAAGAGACTGTCGAAATTTTAATCCCACCCCGGGTCAGAGTACATTAACAGTCTCTTTTATGAGGTAGCGTACCCCGAGAGCCTTGCGGGGGGAGGGGAGGGGAGGGGGACCTTCAGAACAATGGAGAATGTTTCCTGAAGGCTCTGAAGCAAATAAATTCAGCATGTAGGGACCTTTGAAGGGCACACGGCGTTCTCACCGAGCTCCAGTAACTTCTCAGTGGCAGATAAGTGTTAAATTCTAATGCTCTGAATCCCTGCTGTGTATCTGCTGCCACGAAATATCCACACATACAGGGAAAAAAAACTGGGGGTTCAAAGGAAATGTAATAGCTAAGTATTGAGAGAGCTACTGTACAAATCAGTGTTAGAACAGGTGTGGAAGAAAGACACTAAGACAAGGAAGCCAGGTCCAGACTGTCGGGGCAAGGCTATAGGGTTGTGGCGAACTAATCCTAAGCAGACCTGCCTCGTCTGTCTTCAACCAGCGACACCTCGTAACACCGAGGGGAACGAGTGTTTAAATGTGTGTGTAGGAGGACGTATAGGGACTGGTCTGCATCATGTTACAAGTTAGAAAAAAAAGAAGGAGACATTTTGGAGAGCCTGCAGCCTCCCCCCCCCCCCTCTTCAATAACACAGTGTGTGAATGCATGAGTGTGTGTGTGTGTGTGTGTGGAAAGGGAGGGAGGGAGACCATATGGGCTGTTTTACCAGGTGACCCAGCGGACTGCATTACTGGGTGACAGAGATGCACAACGAAGCCTCATCCATCTCCACATCTGCAATGAAAAAGGGGGGGGGGGGCAGTCACTGGAGGTAGATAAGATGCAAATTGGTGTGAGGCTCGCGTGCAGAGAGTCGGGGTTTTTTTTCTCAAAAACGTAGCAGAGCGCATGACATCAGCTCAAAACTCCCCTTCCCCGCGTGCAGCACCTGCCTGAGCAGCCTGACGACGTAAATGACACAAAACAATACTCAAGTTTTCTACTTTATTTTAATAACTGTTGTGACTTTTTCCACTTGTAGTAGCAGTACAACTCATTTAACAGTTTCTTTTCCTCTTCGGTTTTTCTTGGAATGAGCATTAATTGCACTGCAGGGAAGAAAACAACACATGCACACACACACACACATTCACACACATACACACACACACAAACATAGCCCCAACAGCAGCTCTCTTGCCTCTCTGCTCGTCTCTCCCACGCTTACCTTTCACTCCTACACACTCTCTACTCCAACACCACATGAACATACTGTAAACATGTCAGCTATTTAAAACAAATGGACGTCTCTCTCGAGTAAAATTAGCCGGAGTGAACGACGGATATTTTCCTCAAGGATGAAATAATGCAAGTTATTGTTTCAAGGAACAATTTGGTGATTTTGCGAACAATTAACATTTCCAAATCTTGACCCTGTTGTAACATTGAATATAATAATTTTGTCTGTCAGCTGTTATTTTCACTTCTCAGTTAATATTAGCCAGATCCATACACATTCCTCCTGTGTCTCCATTTGTTCAGAGCTGGAAAAATGAGGTGACTGAGAGTTGTGAGTGGACTTTTCAGTAGCTCGGCGGCGTGGCAGCCATCAGCCCAATGACTTGAGCTCGTAAATGCACGGAAAGCAGGCGGAGATGTTCCCTTTAACCTTACAAAGTGATCCTCATCACGGCTTTGCCTTTTTTTTTTTTCCCTGCAGCATCTTCAAAGTGTGCTCTGAGTTTGAGGCCTCGTACTGTCCTGAACAAAAAAAGTCCAGAGAGCAGAAAAAAAGAGAAAGAGAAAGAGAAGGAGGAGGAGGAGGAGGAGGAGAAGGAGAAGGAGGAGGAGTGGGGTGAAGGGAGTGGGGGCATGTTTACCTCTGTTCTCTTGGGGCACGGCTTTAGGGATGGTATGGAGGGGGTTCGCTTGTTCTCTCTAAGAGGGATGGGGGAGGACTTAAGAAAGGGGGAGAAGGGGTTAAAATTAGATATTTTGGGGGAGAACGAAGGGTCTCCACTTCCCTCTTTTATCGAGGCTTGTTTCTTATTTGTCAGAGAGCAAATAAAGCGTGAGAAAACATGCTCACAGTCCAAGCCAAACCACCTTATCAAGTGCAACCATCCTGCCTGCATTGATCACTTCCTCTGACCACCACACATTCGACTCACTTCCACAAACTTTTATGAGACTTCCACACTTACACTTGAGCAGTGTGGGGTCACTACAAAGGAAAGGTAGGTAATATAGTGGCTGTACACCACTGAAAAAAATAAAAATGGGGTAAAAACACACATTTATTCCTTCTAGCTTCCAGTCAAGTTTCTCTTCTCTTTTTTTGGCTTTCATCCTGTTTCTCTCAAATAAAAACTCAAAAATAATTTCCAAAGTGCTGCAGAGATAAATTGTGAGTGTTGTGAGGAATTCACAGTAAAGAACTGAGTCTTAAAAAGTAGTTTTTGTCAGCAATGGACTTCTTTTTAATCTTGTTCTAACAATTATCATGTTTTCAAATGATCTGCAGCTTTAGTGTGGCTGTGAAGTGAGTGTGTAAAATAAGAAAAAAAGGGGGGGGAGAAAAACATGAACAAACGCTGGAATGTGAGCTGCTTGTTTGTGATGCTCTAATCAAATCCATGCACATAAACACCAGAGCAGAATCAAACAACTGAACCACATTAAACCCCCGGCCCACACCTCCGATAACCCCCGTAACACTCCCTGCAACTCCTCACCCCTTTAACTCTCCCTCTCTGTCTCATACACACACACACACACACACACACACAAACACACAGACACACACACACCGAAGGCCCCCATCAACAAAGAGAGGGGGCAGCAGAGGAGCGAGAGAGTTAAAGAAAGGGAAAAGAAGGAAAATGCACGCTTGACTAATTCTTGTATTCAAAATCGGTAGTCCCTTCCCCTCCCTCTCCTCTGGCCATGTGTGTGTGTGTGTGTATATGTGTGTGTGTGTGAGAACTGGCACACTCTAACCTTGACATTTTAGCATCATGGGGGCGATGAATGAAAATGACCACAATACACTTGGGAGGGAGGGAGGGAGGGGGGCTGAAGAGGAGGTACGGGAGGAGAGGATGATGATAAGGGGGCGAGCGAGGTTTTAAACGGTGAAGGAGTAGAGAGAGAGAGACAGATCTGTTTATCTATATATTCATTTATGTGCACGAAGGCAAAATTGCGTAGTTTACGTCGGCAGTCAGCAGCAGCAGCAGCAGCAGCAGCAGGGAGGGAATGAGATCTCTGTTCTAAACAGCCTGACGGTTATTTAAAGGCCTTGGGGCCTGCGCTAGATTGATGTTGTTTTCTTTCAATCAAGGAGCCGTGTGGGACGCGCTCATGCTGCAGACCGCTCGCATAAACACTCTTTACTGCCAGTGCAGGGAGGAAGACAGGCCGAGACACTGTGTCTGCATCAGACTGTCTGTGTCTCCATGTCTGTCTCCATCCATGAAGTCTCCTCTCTCTCTCTCTCTCGCTCTCTTAAGGCCTGATGGGAACTTTTTCTCAAACTTTCTGTAACCTCTGTGTCTCTTGAGGTTTTTCGGAGTGCTGCTGAAATATGCTGTACGGGTCTGCTTTTAATTAAAATGCACCTATGCATGGTGGATTTCATGATCCGCAATACAAAAGAGGCTAATCCAGACTAAAATTACACTCATTTAGGATTCATCCTACCTTGCATTCGTTCCAGGTTTCTCAGCAGCTTGTTAAAAGACATAACCTGTCTGCCCTCAACTAGAAATAAATGAATTTAACACAGTTTTCACTCCACTGGCCTATAGAGAAACTTTATATTTCTATTTTTACATTTACTTAAGTTCCAGCTGTTGTACTGCTTCTTAAATATTCTTGTTTTACTTTTGAAATCTGTCAATATTATTGAAATATCTGTTTTTCTGCTGTTTCTCTTTGATGCAAAGCAGTTTGTAGTTTTTCTTTGTTTAAACAAAGGTTTTGCAAGTTCACTTTAATCATCTGTGTACATATTAATTATATTCTGGTTCTTTGATGTGTATTTTTTTGCAGTAGTATGAAGAGTGTAATGCAAAGAGCGAAAAAAAGTCCTCTTTTGCTAAAATTTTTTATTTTTAAATGGATCCCACACCAGACTTTCATGTGGAACATGAGGGTTTGAGTCCTATGAGGAACAAAGAGCCAATGCAGACTCTATTTTTAGACTTAGATGACATTAGTTTCACTTTTTATTTGCAGTCAGAGGGTGGTAGTAACTCACTATGGGTAAAACAACTCGAGTAAAAGAGTAGAGTTTTTACACATTCAAGTACTTTTTTTTTTCTTTTTTTTTTTTTACTTTACTTCTACTCCTCCTCCAGTATAATTTGGAACAAGGGATCTACTTATTACTTTGCTTAACTTGCCAAATACTTAAGTTTCAACTAGTCTAAAATAGCTCAATATGTGGAGGTTGGTTGTAGGGGGGGAAATGCACAATGTAACAAAACTTTTTGGTTTGGAAATGTACAAGCTTTTTTTAAAATTCAAAATAAAGATAAATATTATCTCATGTCAGTAACATTTGGGTTTTTGAGATCAAATCAGGTCAGGATATTTTTAATCTTTTGAAGACTTAAACTGTCATTGCAGGTCAAAGCTGAATAGAAAAGGATGGTGCAAATTTAACAGCTCCATCTAGAGGTGTAAAATCACACTGCATGAACCTTTTTTTTTTATTCCAAGTGTGAAAAAACTACTAAGAAAGTGTGAGCCACACTTAAGGAGGTCTTTGTTACTGGTATAACAAATGTTCTCCTCTCACCTCAGCCTGGTGTGATATCTAGCGCCCCCCTCAGACCACAAGACAGTATAGTGCAGATGACTTTCAAGATATACATTAGAATTATGATGTTTACATCCAAAAGACATGAGAAAAGAGGACTAGAATAACTAACTGAGACAGCTACATGGGTGCATTTGTGTTTGAGTAAACCCACAGATTGACTGCTGTTTGGATAATGCTGGTTGATTTGTGCGTTTGTGTAACTATGAGAAATTTGTTTTGAGGTAGAAATCATTCACCACACTAGTGCCCTCAAGATTTAAATGCAGTAAAAAAAAACAAAGGAGAGTAAGTTTTAGAAATATCTTGAGGTCTGTCAGAAACAAGGCGTTTTAATTTCCCCACCACTAGATTTCCTGTGAATACATTGTGAATTATATTTTTAATTTCCCCAGGCTGTCCCAAGTATTCAGAATCTAAAACAAATTGCACATATCCAGCCTTCAAGGCAAGGAAGAAGCACAAACTCTCCCTAGTTTCTCCCATGAGTGAAGGGATTCATGCTTGCACTTTTAAAAGATAAACAATCAATATACCACACATCACACACACAAATGCTCCAACCCAGCCACTTTCTGATATTTTATACCAACAGATACCAAGGGGACATCGGAGGAAAAACATTAAACATTGAAGAGTCCAGCTCTCTCTGGCTCACTGCTGTGCAGGAGACAAACAATTTCATCTCCTGTGGGCAGAGAAGCGCCTGAATCTACGACCTGAATTTCAACAAGTGTATTTGCACAGAAGATCTTTGTAAAGGAAAGTAAAGCTTTAAATATATAAGGGGCAATGTATTCAGCCTGTTATACAGCTAAAAAAAAAAACACAAGCTGTACATTGTAGTGAGTTGATTTGCATTTTAACTTCGGTGAGAGATATCCAGTGTTCAGTGTCTGTCAAATGAAAATCACAATTGCTGAATATATGAAGGAATTTTCACATTTCTCTTGTTGTACTGAAATAAAGGGGAAGTAATATAAAATTTAGGGTCTTTGTATATCATTTCCTTTCACATTTTAATTTTTAAATTTGAAATTCCTACATGTAGTTGTGCAATGATGTTGTTAATAATGTATCTTTGATGATTATGGTTCCACTATACTGCAGTCCTGAAAGAAAGCATGTATTACATTTTTTTGTTATTTGTAATATTAGAAATTTGAAAAAGGAGCCATTTTTTGTTTTATTTTTTTATTCTTTTTTGTGGGAAAAATGTTGAACTTACAAAAAACCCCTCAAATTTAAAATCTCCTATTTTATCCAACAAATGCATTCTCACAAGGGTTAGGGTTAGTTATAATTAATTAAATATCATCAGTGATGTGAAACATGGACATCACAGGACAATTAACATGCAGTTCAATGATGGATCAAAGTGTCATCCACCGTCCTGTAAGCTAAGTGTTCTCATGTTTTCTACAGTGTTTGTTTTCTTTTACATCCTGTTTTATTTTGTCAACACTTTTCTCAAACCCTCAGTCCCCTACATCCTGTCAAGTTTCCCCTGTATGTGATCACCTCCCCCCGCCCTCAAATGTTTCACCTGTGTTGATCACCCCACCTGTGTCTAATTACTCCAGCGCACACAGTCTCTGTGGTTTCCTCTGTCTTTGTCAGTTCTTCTGTTTTCATTCCCTGGTCTTTTTTGTCCTCCTTGGTTCTGTTTCTGTGTCCTTGACTCCATCCTGCCTGTTCTCCATGTGCTTTCTGGTTTATTGTTTTATTTAGTTATGTATTTTTTCATTGCCTTTCCCATGTTTTATATTCCTTTTTTGCTATATCTGCTCCTTTAGTCTCAGTCTAGTATTTCAGCTTTTGTCATTCAAGCTCACCCTTAGTTTTCCTTACCTGTTGTGTTGAGCGTTTTTGCTTTTGGGTTCACTTTTTGTTTAAAACCTTGACACAATGACATGTCGCTACAGAATTTGCTAAATAATTCTCTATGCAACGTATGTGATTTAGTGTTCCATCTCACTGTTATACATATCACACTTTTCCATTACTGCACCATGGCCAATTGTTTTAGGTGGAAAACAGGATCAATTTCCTTCCTTCACCATCCATGTGAAGCCCGGAGCTGCTGTCCTCACTCCATATGTATTATCACTATTTGCACTAACAGGATGTATGAAGGGACTCTCTGCTGCGCATACACTATTATTAAACTGCTCTGTTGTTGGTGACAGAGACAAAAAAAGATCACACCCAAAGGTTACTGATATAGTGTAAAAGATGGGCTTACTTCTAAAGACACGGATATTTCATTATTCCCATCCTTTACATCGCTATGGCAACTACACCCACACACATGTCTACACGCACGCACACACACACACATACACGGTAGTCCTTAAAGAGCACAAAGGAAGTGAGTATATCTCAATTTACTTTTGAGCTCTCTGTACTTGACTCTACACCACTGAGTCTCCACGTTGGCCTGTTGTGATTTCCAGCCAATTAGGTGTCTCTGCTGCAGAGGCCAAATGAGACCTGTTACTATTATCTAACAGCTCAACTTTAGACAGACCTGCATGTTATAGTTACTGCAGGTGGAAATCCAGAGGAAATTATTACGGTCATGGTGGAAAATAACTGGAACAAATCATAGGATGTGTTGGATGAAATGGGTTGGGTGGAAGAAAAGGTTGGTAAACATGCAGGCACACACACACACACACACACACACACACACACACCTACACACACACACAAACACAAACACCTCCGACACAGCAGTAGCCTCTGTGCCTTTTTCTTTCTCATCGACCAGAGCTATTGATGTACTGAATGTTGGAAGGCTGAGTCAATAAACAAGAGGAAAAGCTTTTTGAGAGGAGAGTGACTGAAAGAAGTGTATCCACATGCAATCCATCTCTCTGTGCATTTATATACCTGTATACGTGTGTGTGTGTGTGTGTGTGTTGGCTGCACGCATTCATGTGTCAACCTGCACATTTCTCTCTCTCTTTCTCTCTCTCTCTCTCTCTCTCTGAAGTGACTTTGTCTCTTTGCCTCCACTCACATCTCCTGTCCTCTCGTCTCCCCTCTCCTCTCTCCAGACTCACAGAGCTGACTCGTTAATGTTTAATGCTCACTCAGGAAGCAGACACGCTCAGCGAGGCTCACACGCACACACATCTACACACACAAACACACACCCCTAATACATCCCCCTAGCGACGCCATCCTCATTACCAGCCTGAGATTTGACCTTTCACCCCTCGACCAGATGGCTTATGTTTTCATTCTGGAAGGGAGGAGAAAGGAACCAGGAGTGGCTCCACATAACACATCGTCACAAAACAGGAGAGAGAGAAAAAGTGATGGAGCAAAGGGATCACATTGACCTATTGCTGAATCAGGGAGAGATGTTGTGCTTTTATATTCTATGAAAGAGGAACTGGGCTCCCAGGAGGCCAAACTGATAAAGTTACTGAATATCATAAGCTGAAAAAAACAATTTGATACAGAGAGAAAGAGGGAACTGCTAGCTCATCAGAATTGTGGATTTTTCTGGCTACCTTGTGCAGGTGTAAAATAGGTTTCAAATTACCTAATTTTAGGATGAATTACTCCTGAAGTTAGAGTCCACTGGCAGTAAAACTGTGCCCTAATGCTCTCTCATTTCTTTCGCTGGTCTGTGGACTTTGCTGACTCCACAGACTGTGACAAAGTCCAGATCAGGCTGCAGGTCTTTGCCACTTTACACATCAAAAGGTTCCACAAATCACACAGCAGGAACGAGAGGCAGCATCCATACAGGATTGAAACTAAGCAGGCGTCAGTATGTGAGAGGTGGCATTGTGTGATAGAGTGTGTGTGTGTGTGTGTCTGGGTGTGTGTTGTGAGAAAGAGACCCAGTGAATGAGGAGAAAGCAGTGATTTCACAGGTCTGTTTGCGTGCCTCAGTTCATGTTCGTGTGTAGTAACCGATACACCAATGGCACCCCCAGCTGGTGGTGGCTCCTTGATGGGTATGTGTGTGTGTGTTTCTGTTTGTGCAATTGTGTGCCTCAAGATTCAAATCAAGGTAATGAGTAAATTTCAATATAATTTACAAAGTCTCTATTGGCTTTAGAGAGTAAAAAAAGGTATAAAACTTAAGTTATGGAAACAAAGAAAACCAGCAAAAATTAAACCTTAGAGAAATGTGAAAAATCTAAGAAAAGAGGGGGCCAGACTAGAGACAATGATTTCTCAATAAAAGATGAGAAAAAATATACTTATATTCAGGCAAAGGATAAAAAAAGTCATCATCACCTTATGAAGGGACCTATTTGGCAATCCGGGAGTTGTTCACATATTTAAAATGTTGTCTGGAGAATAAGAAGAGATAAGATAAGTACTGGGGGGGGGGGGCTTGATATGGAAACAAGTCAGTTTAGTTGGAAACAAACTGCCATTGTCATCAGGTGTTATTAGCAAGTATGGCCATAAACCTAAATATGTAAATTTGTGACTAAATGTATGTATTGGCTGTGTAAATGAGGAAAAAAATATGAAACCTAAAATGGAGCCCTGGGGTTCACCACAAGTGAGATAGACGACAGAGAAAACAGTTTTTTATTTTGAGGTGCAGCAGAAAATGTTCTTTGTTCAACGTGGAATCAAACCCACAGTAGGACAGTGTAGGATTGATGACACTTTTTCTGTATTTTAAATTTTTGCTTCGGCTGACACTTTTGTACAAAGTAAAGCACAAAGAGTAGATCAAGGGGAAGTTATTGAGATGAATATCACGATCACTTTTTAAGTTCCATCTTGCACAAGTGCCACATGGTTGCAGGTGCATGAAGTTGAAATGCATTTTAAAATAGATATTTGTTTTTAAAGAGAGACAAAAGAACCTATTCAAGAAAGAATGTAATCTGATAAGAAAGACGTCTTCAAGGCCAAATGAAGATTTGAGACTTCAAGATGAGGAGTGGTACCACCAGACTAGAGCAGTCATCTGCATCACATGTGCAGACATTTCGTCCTCTTTTCTATACAATGGCAGCAGATGTGTGGTCAGCACTATTTAACAAGTCGCCCCCATAACCGAGGTGACAGCCTTCTGGAGAGCTCCGGCCAACAACGCCACATGTGTTCACTTCACTGCCTGTCTTTGTACCTCCTCCACAGACTCTCACCATCCTATTCCACCTCTTTTTTTTCATCTCTTCCGTCTCCCTGTCTCACACATTGCTACTAGTTTGAGAACTATGCAGCAGGAGAGAGAGAGAGACAGAGTGATGGAAACAGAAGAAAAGATTACTTTTCCTCTGCAACTTGCCTTGCACCTGTGTTTCATTTTGTCCAGCGAGCACACGAGCCACAGAACACGGCTGGAGAGTCCGACAGTGTGTCATGACTCCGTGTGATCCAAAGAAAAAGGATGTAGCCACAGCCGACGCAATGTCTGTTCAATACGACCCGAGTGCTGAGATCAGTCAGAGAAGCATATGAAGGCAGTATATGTGTGTGTGTGTGTGTGTGTGTGTGTGTGTGTGTGTGCCCTCGTTTCTCTTTAATCAGAGAGTGAGTGGAGCAGAACAGAGCGGAGGGTCGAATCAGGGGCTGACTTTAGGCTGGCACTGCTGCCGTCTAAATACCCTCCCATAACCAGCTCCGCATGTTCCTCTGTCTTTACACAGAGGATGGATTACTGGAAGTATCTTTTCATCTCACTGTAATCTTCTCCTCTCACATTACCACCAGAGGGCCACCTGAATTCAGACATATGGAGATGGATTAAAACCACACGCTGCAATGAGGTCTGAGTATAAAGTGACTGTCTGCCATGCTCCTCATTACCAACGACATCTTGTGAGGAGAGGAGCTGCTGTCTTAACGTGGAGATTAACTCAGCCTCCATGAATTTTTTTTCCCCTTTCTACCTTTCTTTTGTCTTCGTCCTTTATTCAGTCATTATTTTTACTTTTCATCTGTTTCTATCTCATTAATTCTCTTGTCTCTTTTCTACCATGTTATCATCAATTTTCACCTCCTCCTTCTTCTTCCTTTTGCTCTTTCTTTGTTTTTTTGTCCTTTTTCAGCATAGCGATGTCAGTTAAAATCATTCATTCACTACCTTCACATCTATCCGCTGATACTGAATCAGTGCTTATTTAAGAGTCTATTCAACAAGCTTCATACGGTCACATACTGAAAAAAATTTAAGAACAATTTTTGTTGTTTCAGATGAGAATGATTGCTTTGATGGCCCAGTAATCCAGACATTCAGATATATAAAAAAGAAAAAAAACATGTCCTTAGCCTGACTACATGCAATGTATGTAAAAATTTTATTAATTCTTTTACACAAATGTAAATAACAAATCTTAGAGTATTTTTTTTTTTGCTTTGTTTTTCTCCACCTCCCTTTTATCCTAAATTTAGCATTCATCCGTCTCATCTCACATCCACACCATCAACCTTCCCCCATTTCTTCTCTTAAAAATCATCTGTCGCTGGGAACCAGAGGAAAAACTGTTTTTTCTCAGAGTCTGTTTTCAATTTTTTAATAAATGGAAAGTCTGGTTTTGGGCAAAAAGATCATTATATTCTCCAGTTGAGAAAAAAAAATCTGTGGGAAATATATAAATATTTATATGCATATAGCATGATCCGATGCCAAAATGTTAAATGCAATAACTCATGGAACCAACATATTTGGGTTAAAAGTGAAGAAATATGCTTTGTAATTGTTGTGTCAGCGCTCTTTGTGCCTGACAAAGCATTCTGCATCCAGGCCTTTGAGAATATTGAATGCGTGTTCTATGGGTATGTACTGACCTCTGCTGGTCATAAGAGGGACTACAACACGGAGGAGGAGAAAAAGAAACGGTATCATTTAGGCTTTATATTGTATTTGATGGTCCCATTGAACTCTCACACTAAGTCCTAAATATCACTGAGTGACTTTCAATTGGTTGAAGAATAAAATAAAGCTCAAAATGTGTTTTTAAAGTGTCTGGTTCCAGTTTACCTCTGTAAAGACCCTTTTTTTTTAAAAAAAACAGAGGTGCATTTAAATGCAAAGTAAAAACAGAAAGGAACGGAAATAATTTGAGAGGCACTTTATTTTATACACAACATTATCATATGTTTATCAATAACAAGTTATCAATATTTAATTTCTAAATATCACAGTTATCATCAACACTCCTGTTTTATGGCTCGGTAATTCTTTTTTTCAAAAAACCAGTGTCCAGCAAATTTAATGTCACTCCACACTGTTGTAAGAACCAAAAACCTTCCGGGGTGCAATACTGACATTGTCCTTGGGTGGGCGCCTTGAGCTTGACTACAAATTGGAATTGGCATCCACAATGGACCAAATCATATTATCAGATTCTGAAATACTTAAATGATCTCTAAGGGAAAAAGGGGAAAAAATGTGCTACAATACCATCACAAAAAAAAAAAAGCAAAATAAATATTGTGGAAAGGAAAACTAAGAATATGTAAAGATATTTGCATTAATATATATTATGTGTAGCCTATATTTTATTAATAAATATCATAAATAACATGTAACATAGCTGATCTAATACATTATATATTTTATGTTTTATTTATATTGTGTTTTAACCAATAATAACACATCAGCAGTTGTGTTTTTTTCTGTCTCATATCATTTGTATCCTAAATCTAATATCTTTGCATCTATCTTTCACTGTTTGATGCAGCGTTGATATAATTTAAATAAAATGCTATTTATCATCAAAAGCTGTCATAAAGTCATTTTCAATAGTTTGAGTCCAGTTTTATTAGTAAACTATTTACTTTTACCTACTTGAGAGATAAAAGTTAAATCTACAACCATTACTGAAATCAAAACATGAATATTAAAATATCGAAGCTAAAAATGCCACAGAGTACCACACTGGGAACACTGGTGTGCCTTCAGTGCTTAGTGTTAGAGTGAAACGAGCATCTGACCATCTTTCTTCAATCAGCTGACGTGTACTTTGTGGGTTTGTAACTGGTCAACACATTCCTGTAGTGAGTAAACAAGCGATGGTTGCAGCTACTGGGAGGCATTGCAAACTGCAGCTGTTGTCCGCAGGCGGCTTCAAGGGGCCCAGGAATGTTGTAAAGCAGGACAGCAGTCGGTGATATTCATTTCCCCGTGTTTCTCAAAGCCTCTTCCACTGTGGGTGTTGCTTGTAGTTAAGGGTAACTGAGGGATGCATCAAGAAAAAAATCTGTTTGCTCTCTTTGGGGGAGGGTTTGCCCTGCAAACATTTATTAGTCATGTTTCAGTGATTAAAGCATACCTGCTGCATTTGGAAGCCATCTGCTGATCAAAGTATCACTGTCTACTTCACTCTATGGTGGTTCAGAGCTAAAGGTGGGCTGTTGCAATGTTAAACCATGTAAAAGTTTTGTTACAGATTACATTTTTTTTTTTAAATGAATCAGAAACATAAACCACAAAAATAAAACTCTGCTATAAGCAATCACAATTCAATTTCATTAGGCTAGCTGAGAGTTTTAAAGAGTGAACACGAGTTGTTTCAGTTTGAATTCATGAACAAAACTAAATCCATGTTGCTTTAAATGAATGCATATCCACCTGCCCTGCTTGACGAGCCGAGCAGGTAGTTGCAGATAATGATCTGTTATCTTCTCATTGTGATTCATGTGGCAGATCACAGAACAGACAGGATATCACTAATGTGAGAGACTTGTTTTTGCTATATTTCAGTATAAGTTGTGCCTAAGTTCTCATTTTCCAAAGATCACAAATCAGTCTAATTTTCTTGACTTGTTTGAAGCTGTTTTTCTCTATTTTTTAAAATAAAAGGGAAAAATGTTGGTACCTGCACACGCACATTCTTGATTTGATGCTCCTGCGCAGCCTTTGGTTGCAATGTTAGACTACATTGAATGGTAAATGAGCTTTATGTCGATTAATGCTCTAATTTGTTTCAATTAACATCTTTCTTTACAATCAACTTTTTGTCCTTTAAACTAGAGGCTTTAAAAACACTTGTGTTAACAAAGGCGTCCTCTGGCGCCCTGGAGGACCAGTGTAGCGTGGTGCCAACTTCAGGTACTGTCGGAAATATTAGATACTATCAGTGAAGCGTCATATAAACTGCTTAAAATGGATAGAGGTGGCTGGGTGAGTGTGAGTTTTGTTTATTTTTGATTACTTTACCTTCTTTGTGAACCTGAAGACACTTCACATATTGTGCGTCACATTCATTTAAAGATGCTGGATGATGCATGTGCCATAATTTGGACTACCTCATTTATTTTACACTACCTTCAATGCCAAAGTGAACACTTGAGAGGCCTAAGTATGTATTTAGATCGCCGGCAAGAGCCATAAATACATTTATTATCTAATAATAATCAAGAATGCCATGTTTAATTTTTGTAATGAATTTCTAAATAAGCTGTGTGTTTGCTGTTGTAAGTTCACGGGCTTCTACCTGCGACAATTAGATTCTGCTACCACGTCGTGACCGAGGATACTGGAGATTACGAGCAGTACTTGAAGGCCTCATCGGATCCCATTTTTTAGGAGAGCTGATGTCATTTCAAAACTTAACTCACACTCCCAAGTCAGCACGGCGAGTTGCTCACCTCCTCTCTTACCGTGAAGTCCGCTCTTCTGTCTGGCGGAGCAAAAAAATTTTTAAAAACTCAAGGAGGTGAAATAAACCAAAGAAAAGACGAACTTCTTTATCGGAGACGAAGCAGAGGGATTTTTTTTTTTACAGCAGTAACCCCGGGACCAGAGCCCCTCTTTCTGCGGGCAAAGGCGGCTGAACTTTTTTTTTTTTTTTTTTTTTTTCAAAACAATAACCACAAAAAAAATGAATCGGAGCTTTAATAAATCGCAACCTCTGCGAACTACGGACTGTAACGCCGTGGAAGTGAAAAGCAAGGTGAGTGTTGGGGGGTTTTTGGGTTTGCAGGTTCTGACGTTAAACGGGGACTTTAGGCAGAAAATAGGAGTTCACATGGTCGTCCCGTAACGGAGCTTGAAGCTGCTCGGACAAACTGTCTGCAAACAAACCACACTTAGTTTTTCCTCTTAGTATAAGAAAAGATCTCATGTAGTTCGTGGACGCTTCACTCTCTGCACGTTTTTGTCATTTGCACTGATTATTTGCTTCTTTACTGTCGACCGTGCAGATTGTGCTGATTTGGCTCGTTCACTCTGTGACACGAAGCTTTGATGGGGGGAAAAAACTGGTCTGTCATTGTTTCTCAACAACCTTGTTTTAAGTATTTGTTACAATTATGGGATTTCTATTTGTTTGGTCGGATGTTTTCGCTCATGATCTGCGTCGGCTGCAGATATTTTCGCTACATAGTTTCAGCCTCCTCGTTGTTTTGGGTAGATTGTGAGAGGCTGGTACGAGTGGCTGTATTAATTAGTCAACCCAACAAGTTAAAGTACAGCAGTTATCTGCTCATTTCAGGAGCTTGTAATGAAGATTCCGAGTTTATACAACACTTAAAGTGACATCACATGAATTTGAGCAAACTTTTCCCTGCTGAAACTCATCAAATGCATTAAAACTGCCTTGTCTGCAGTGTAAAAGCGGTGTAGTTTGGTACAGAGTTGACAACAGTTGATAGAGTATGTTGACATGGTGAAAATCATCCTACATAAACGCATGGCTGTGTTTAATTCTGACCACAAAACTGAACAAACAGTGAACTGTTTTAATTTTTTTTTTTTCTTTTGCCACAGCCTCTCAAGGACTTTTTAAACCAACATTCTTCTCTAAATTCCATTAGCAGGATGACAATCTGGAGTGGCATTCATATAATGTGTTTACACATACCAACTGTGTCTGCACATATATGAAGGATGACTCCTCGGCTGTGATTGACGTGCCAAATTGAGATGGTGCAAACGGTGCAAGAGGTCATTTAGTCCACCCACAGGTCTTCTGACTTGTAGTTTTGGCTGCCTGGTTTCAGGAGGGAGGGTGCCTGTGAGGAGGGGGGGATCACAGATAAACTGATGGTGGGTGGGTGGAAAAGAAAAGAAAAGGAAGGGGGGGGGGTCACATCTATTCCAGGATGCTCATAGAAACATGACGGGAGAGTGGCAGCAGGGTGGGTTTCATGTTTGTTTCACAGATAACAGGAGTGGTCATTTTTTAGAGCTAACCAGAGATTGTTTGTGGGTGGGACTGACATGCCAGGAGCTGCGTGGCTGGAACGGGCAGGTTTAACAACGTCATCGCATCCCCGCAGAGGTGACTCACTGTCACACAACGTCACGTTTCCCTTTTTAAGATCAGATATACCTCAGCACTCCCATTACGTCAGTTTTGTTCTACTTTTTAAATCGAAATAACCATGTTTGGTTTCACATCACATCACATGCCCTGGGAAAATGTCTGGGTGGCAACGAAATTGTGGCATGTAGTTAAATTTTTCAGCTGATTAAACCAGAGTGACGGTTGAAAGCATTTGAATATGTGTAAAAAGTGTCTTATCAAGCTGGTAACTCCACTGCTGTCGAGTCTATTTTTGAATGTGTAAAAGCAACAATTAGGAATTTCCTGAACAGGCAGCCTCTAGTTTCACTGCTTGTGATGGGTTGCAAGCTGAGAAAGCATAAATAATGAGGGGGTTTATCTCGAGCTGTAACCAGAAATGGCACTTAAAAATGAGCGAAATGAATCCTTCCTCCATGCACATCTAAGAAGCAGAAGTAGCTGATGGAAAGTGGCAGACTCCATCACAAGTTAAATAGCAGTTTATCTTCCTTCAGCTTCTTTAAATGCAGCAGATGTGAAGGAATCCATCCATCCATTCTTGTGTCAGATGCTCAATTGATAGCTGATTGAAACTGAAGCTTCTATCTTAGAAACATTGTCAGTGAAGCCTCACTTAGGCTGGAATGACCCAGAGGTGCTAAGTTAAAGAGAACATGGCTCACTGTATTAAGTCAAACTACCTGCGACACAGCATTTATGGATGTTTTAAGACCTGTAAGACTGAAAGAAAGATTAAACTGCTACTTGGATGCTTGAGTTCACAGATCTTATATAAATCCTGACATAGCCATGTAATGTTGTAGGAATATACCCCAAAATTCTTCAAAATATTTCAGTTCTAATAAAAAATATACCAAAAATATAAGGAGAATTGAACGTTTGGATCACCTGTATGGCCAAAGAGAGATACTGGTGTGTGTACTCTTTGTATATGTGATCATAGCACATGTTATGTGCCTGGTTCTCACTGGTTAGCCTTTGGTTTTCTCAGGGGAAATTGTTCCAATGATAGGCTTATCAGGGATCACACTGGAGGTGTCTGGCTGCCTGTTGTGTAGCCTCGGCCAGGAGCTGGTTTCACTCACTTAAAGCTCTTATCAGAGACAGAGAGAGTGTGTAGGGATGTAGGGGGGGGTTGGAAAGGATTGTTGTTGTTTCACTCCCTCTGCCCTCTCTTTAATTAAAAAATACTCCAGGTACTTTTTATTTTCATAAAACTACTCATCTCATCTTTGAGGCCTGATCCAGTCCGACGAATCAGGTCAAATATTTTATTAATCAATCTCTGATGTCCCTGAATCAAAGGGTATTAGGTAAGAACGAAATCAGCGTTTGGCAAAAGACGCAAGTCAGTTATCTTCCATTTTCTCAAGTGTGTCAGAGTTTAGTGTTTCCAGACATGTTGCAACCTGTTAACATCATTCTCTGCCCCAATAGGCCAGGAGGACAGGTGATGTCATGTTTGTAGTGATTTATTCTTAGGTTTGGGGTTAGAGTTAATGCTCTTGATTAATCATACCATGTTCAGACTTGCTGATACCAGAAGGCCGAGTTCTGCTTGAGAAAACATATTGTTCAGACTGATCGCGGTGACGTGCCAAGAGAACATTCAGGTTCAGGGCAGTGACGGAGCTCGCTGATGTACAAGAGTGTTATGATTATTATTATCATTTGGTAAGTCAGGTGTAGTGCGTCGAAGTCTTACTGTGTTAATCACACTTAATTCATGTGTAGATTTCACTTTCCAAATGTGAGATGCGCCTAGTGAGCGCTGACGGACCTGTTTATCAACTTCTCGTGTCTTCCTCAGATGAAGGTTGAGAGACTTTAAAAGCCAGTATCCGGGTTGGGTGCTTTAAAAAAAAAAGAAAAAAAAAAGCATGTTCATATGTTGCCCATGTTTGCTTTCAGTGAATCTGGCAGCAAACCACTCGCCCGCCTGGCATCCCCGTGGTCTCCCGACACGCCTCCTCTTAAATTCATTTGTCGTCTTCTAATTACAGAGCTGGTTAATGTAACCCCCCCCTCCCCTTCCCCGTGCTCCTCTTCTCTCCTCCCCATGTACACTGCTATTCTCCTCTCCTACTCTGTCAGCACTTTTCCTCTCCCTCCCTCCTCCCTCCTCCCACTGCTCCGTGATCATGTCTCCGCTCTGCTTGTCAGCTTCCCTCCGCTGTGAGCTGATGATTACAGTAACAAAAAGCACCTTAGTCTACAAATTACCACTGTGATTCAGACACCAGGGCCACAGCAATTGTCTGTTGTTGTGGTTTTATCGCGCCGTGCTTTTGTGCCTCCGTTGTATCTCTCCTCCTCAAGTCCTTTCTTGTCCATGAGTCACATGATGATGACCCCACCGTGACCTTCAGCCGCGCTCTCATTGGTGCTTTGGTGACCTAGCCGGGAAAAAGCTGAAGCACAATTGTTAAGTCTGTGCTCTTGTGCATGGATGGTGGGCGGGAGGTGGGGTTGCCTGCCGCTGTCTTTATACAAGCTGAGATAGCTTACTCATCTACCTGTATTGTTCTATTGTACAACAACCTCCTTCCCTTTTCCTGCCGCTTTCTTGTTCAAAGTTTCGCATGATCTGCAACTGCCATTTGCTTTTGTAATATGATCTTGGCCAGCTGCGTAATACAAAATTTTGCAGGGTTTTCAGTGGAAAATTGTTTAGCTGAGGGTGTTAGACGCACAGATCCTGATGTGTCTTGTGATCAGTTTGGCTTTTGGAAAAGCCCCCAGCCTCAAACACACATTTACCAAACATTTAGGGAAATGAGAAGTTATCCACTTTTCTTTACTTTTATATATTCACTTTCTTAGAAACAGTTAGATTAGAAGATTGAGACCCCTCATGTGCATGAACACTAAATATAAGGCTGTGGCCAGTAGCTAGTTAGCTTAACATGGTGTAGCATGGAGACTGGAACAACAGCTAGCCTGGTCGGTTAGCATATGTACCTAAAACAGCAAAATGGCCTGAATCAATCAAAACAAAGGTAAAAAAAAACCCTCTAAACCTCACCCATTGACTAATATCAAGCATTTTATGACAATATATAAAGCTACAGCCACCAGTCTTTGATATTTTTGCTTTAACTATAGATTAATCAAAGTTAGGGTTTTGGACATATCTGTAAGTTGTCAGTAACAGTGTAATATGCAAATGTTTGAACAGTGATAGTGATGTGGCTGTGTTAAAACCAGTTCTGCAAAGGGTTGCAGCTGAGATCTTTTCAAATTTTGCTTAGTAAGAACTTCCCCTGTGCCATGTTTTTTACATAAGTTCATGACCTGTGGCAGAGTAGCGGATGTCCACCCTATTAATTTTATGTGTGCCAGTCAGATGATTAAGATAAGTGCGCAAGATCGGACGTCCCGGTTTCCTCTTCCTGTTTGCTCGTCCCAGTAACTGTCCCTGAAATGGCCTCTCACTTTTGATCTTTCCTCCTCTGCAGTATGGGGCTGAGTTTCGCCGCTTCTCTGTGGACCGGGTCAAACCTGGAAAGTTTGAGGAGTTTTACAAGCTCATTCTGCACATTCACCGCATCGCCAATATGGAGGTGATGATCGGCTACGCTGACGTCCACGGTGATTTGCTGCCAATCAACAATGATGACAACTTCTGTAAGGCAGTGTCAACAGCTCATCCACTGCTCAGGATCTTCATACAGCGACAAGGTATGCTGTCTAAGATTTCTCTCATTTTTCACACAGCAGGAATCAGACTTACTAATCTATAAATGCTCAGTGGACCGTCTTTTCCTCCACAGCGTCCTTTAAACTAGTTTTCAGTATTGCATTTTAAAATAGGCCTTTCCTGCAATTGGTAAACCCCTGAAACAATCATCTATTGCAATAATTGCATCATGGGCTGCAAATATTCTGCTGACTTGAACAAGGTTTCCCTGCAGAATATCTCCTTATCCAATTATGTCTGTCTTCCCACAATGAGAACTCAAGGCCTTTCTGTTTAGTTCATGCGAGGCTTTTCTCTCTGTGTCTGTGTGTCTGTTTGTGTGTTTCCTGCCCTCTTATTGGCTGGATCTGTCTCAGTCTGTGTCTGTCTGGGTAGCTAAGTCCTGTGTCTTATCCAGAGGAAGGGCTTGCAGGCAGATGATCGCAAACACACAGACACACACACACACACACACAGGCTGGTGCCTCGGCAGCCCCATAGAAATCAGGTCATTGAGCAAAGCCTGTATCCCGGCATACCAGACATTACTGAGAGACAAAAGATCTGCATGAAAGAGAGACTCCTTACTGAGCTCCGTCCATTTGTGTGTTCGTGTGTGCGTGCGTGATTGTGAGTGTGTATTTGTTCAAAGACAACACCACGGTACCCTGAATGGGGGCTAGTCCTGGTCTCTCTTTCCCGTCTCTCTCTTATTGATCCCGACTCTGGAGTGGGTCTTGACTGACTGCCAGCCAGCCAGCGAGCATACAAATGAATCTATCACCATTCACATCTATTCATACCCTCAATCCTTCTTGGAATGTCCCTCGCCCGGTTGTGTAATGAACATGTACACTCCAGGGTATTGTTTTAATTGTCGTTCAGTGGTTCAAATACAAAAGCTAGCCGCAGTGCGGAGAATTATCTTGTTGCAGATTTTCAGCTAGAAAGAGGGTTTTGGATTTTCATGAGGCCCCACCAGACTCTCCCTCTCTCTTATTGTCTGGAGCTGAATTATTTCATTGTGCATTAGTTGACGTGCCAGAGATTTAAAATGTATAAATAAAAAAGTTTGGATTGTTAATCAACCAGATTTCTTTTAGGAAAGGGCAATTTATTTATTATCCGTGGCCTTTGGAAGCAAGATTAAAATTTGTGTTCAGTAATTGTTTGGTGCAAAGAGAGACAGCCAGCCTTTTAAAGTTTCTTAAAGGTTTTCTTTGCTCTTTAAAACTCTCATAAAAGCAGTTATTTGCCTGTAGCAGTCAGTTCAACCAATATGTATGCTCTTAATTGTGTACCAGAAAAAAAACATTCCTGATTAAATTTTTTTTTTTTTTTTTAGAAAATTCTCATTGACAGCTCTATACCCATCTCTTTCTCTTTTTGTTAATCAAGGACATAATATTATTTATTATTCAAGAATTTTAACTTTGACATTGCACTAATCACTCACTAAAGGTAACCTGATGGGTTTTCCCAAGAAAATTGAAGAGGCAGTTAGTCACCAAGGTTGCGACACAATATGACAGCCTAAAAAAGGTAGCCTTGCTTATCAAATGCATGGCACAACTGTGTAAAATAGAGGCTCTTTAAGCCTCATTGTTACTGCTTTAATTCCTAAAAGTATAATGATTTTTTATGATAAAATCAGAGGTTTTGTAAAGTATTGGGAGCTAGCCTTTTCCATTATAAAATATCGCATAAATCTTAAACTTATAGTATCTGCATGTTACACAGTTAGACATTCTTGAACACAGATCATGTTACTTTAATGCCATAATTCATTCTTAAGACCTCAGTCTGTTTTAGTGGTAGAATCACATGGATGCAAGGACTCTGCTCCTGGCTTTTATTTTGAGATGTCAACCCATCTGATTTATCCCTATTCCATGAGCCCGATTGTGTCCCATTCCCACTCCAGTTCTCCTTTCTACAAGGATACCTAGAAATGAAAAATATCATAAATCACCAGAGAAACTGACCCTTGTTGAAGGACAGATGCAGTAGCCCTTATGAAGGGGCTCATGTAGTGTTGTTGTGTTGTCAACAGCCTCACATGGTGAAATGCACTGTTCGGACAGATGCCAAAGCAGTCTGAGCATCTTAAGCCTCACTGCAGTCTATTGTTAGTCACCAGACAAAGAGGTGTGTGTGTTTGTGTGTGACTGCGAGTGCCTCACGTCTCAGAAGTGCTGCCCTGCGCTCAGTATGGCACATGCTGGAGAAAGTATGTGTGTGTGATAATGACTGTAACAGTCAGTGCCAGCCTGTTAGTGCAGGTCACTGTGTATCGTCTCCATCCCGGTCAGCAGACCACCCCAGATGAAAGGCTTCACACACACACACACACTCACATACACACACACACACACACGCACACACACACACACACATAAAGGCAGTGTGACTCATTCCTCGGTCACAGTAGGGACGTTCTGTGTAACTTAAAGTGGACTGGTCCTTTCACATGGTTATGAGTTTGCAATGAAAAACAACACATTAAGCCGGGCTGCTCCCCTGACAGCTCGGCCCACTGACTTCAAAAGGAAAGAAAATTAAAAAGATAATCTCACAAAGTTATTACAATGTATAAAACATGCAGTTGTTTCAAAATAAGCTGCCGCATGGAACATAACTCTCAAAACTCCCAAGTTCATGGATACAATGTAAAATAAAAGGCTTTCTCAAAGTTAAAAAAAAAAAACCAAACACTGAACGCTGGGAGGTGAAAGGGAGGAAGGGAAAGTTAAACTAGGAGAGGAGGAGTCTCTGAGTTTAAATAAGAGTAGGAGAAAGTTGAAGAAGACAGAAAAGAATAAAAGTCCATTGATGCATCAAGGTGTGCAGATAAATCCGTGTTTTGTTCCACAGGATGAGTTGACTAATACCTTGGATCAGTAAGACAGAGATTTGCCTTCACCTTGAGATCAGATAAGAGTGTCTTTGTCTGGCTGCGGGATTCTGTGTTTGTGTGTGTGTGTGTGTGTGTCTGTATATATACTTTTTAAGATGTAACAATGGGTATTCTAATGCGCGCGTGTGTGTGTGCGCGTCTCTTTTATCTACCTGACACCTCCCTTCCGGGGCTGAGATCGCCATTGTTGGTTAGATCACTCGAGCGCGTGCAGCTGTTGTGTGGCAATACCAAAAAAATCCTGCTGATGATATCTGTTACTACCTGTGAGAAAAGACGGCGGCTTGTTTCATGATGACTTCACCTGAAGAGCAGAGGCTTACACTCTGCGGTTTTTCTCAACAATACACAATGGCCCCTCAGTGCAGAAGACTGCACAGTATTCATCTCCAGTCAGAACAAGAGGAAGTTAAAGGATAATCCCTGTCTTGTTTTGTGTTATGAACCAGGAAATCCACTAATGTTTGAAAGATATATCACAGTAGAGTCACTTACAGGAAAGAACAAGGGGATTATTTTCAATTACAGGTAAGTTATTACTTAAAGATGATGCCTCTGGTCGTTCTGGAGTGACTCTCCTGTATTTTAAAAAAATATGTGGTGCTTCCCATCCTGCAGTTACTTCTGGTTGCGTTCGAACACAGTATTGAACTTAATAAACGACCTTGAAAGACTTGAAAGTTGCAAAACTGAGATTTTTTAAACAGTTACGTCTCTTTTATTCATGATTCTTTTCTTTTAACATGTCATAGAACATATATTTCCTCCTAAGAGATGATCCTCTAAAATACACTCTTGCAGCCCCAAGCACGTATTACTTTGTCCACATTGCAAAATATTAAGGAGGTGCATTGAGCTGTAACATTTTTCAATGTAAATATCTTTCACTTTAGGAAGTCCACTGTATTAGAATTCCAATGTAACTGTGTTCAAAAATAGTCATGAATCTGGCTGCTCACAGTAGAAAAGATGTGCACTGAAACAGCAGACAGTCTATTTGGGATTAAATATTTAACACAAAAAATAGATGAAGAGAAAACTTGGATCTTGGAGCACCAAGCTGTGCAGAAATGTTTAAATGGATAAATAACCGTTTTTCATCGAGTGACCAGTATGTAAATAACAACAGGGGACATGTGCAGTGTTCAGAATGTGCAGGTCAGTTTCTGTACTTTTAACTTCAGAGATGAGATTTAAGGTGATATATAAAGTGGGTAGTAGAAGAGAGATTTATCCTAACACTCCTGGTAGTAGTCAAATATATAAAATGAGATGTTATGTATGATTTACATGTGATGAAAATCCAACAGCTAAAAGCAGATGAAGAAAGACTGTGGATGTGAAGGGTCCCTCCCTCTCTCTTCTTGTGTGATATGACAGATCAGATTCAGTGTCACCTTACATTATTTCTGCATCACCCTCCTCTTATTTTAAGCTTTTAAAGATGCTCTGAGTAGCCAACACTAGCCGTGCGTCCGTCAATTTAATTTGGTATGCGCATTTTGAAGTATTGCTTGAGAAAAGGTTAATGGAATTGCCAAATTTGGGGGGGGGGAAACTTGCCACTCTTGCAGAGTTTTTATGCTCTCTTGAAGTTTTTGTGTCATTTTGAGTTAATGTGCGTGACTGGAGATGGTAACACGTTTTCTGAATAAGTTCTGAGACAGCAAACATGACTGTTTCTGCTCCTAAAAAAGAAGCTTTTTCTGTTGTCATGTGATTCATGACGACCTCTCCACATTTTCTCTAGTAGATGGCCGAGGCAAATTAAAGTTGGCAAATTACTGGTTTTATTTCCAGTTCACAACGTCTATTTCTTTCCTTCTATTTTTTACGGCAGTGTAAAGCACAGCCTATAAATCACCCTCTGACGACATGCTCTGCTAAGCCTAATTCATTAGCGTCAAACCAGTCAATGCAAATGCACCATTTCATTTTTTTATTCTTATTAAATTTTCAAAAGTTTGCTTCCACTTTGCTTGACAAAGGAAACATGGCTGATGTCAAACCCTGTGGTGGAAAATGCCAGTGTGTAGAAAAGGGGGAGGGAGGTGGGGGATGCGTAGTTCGTTCACCAGGGGAAGTTTTGTACTGAGACACTTCTGGGCTTCTTATGGAGGCACATCTAAGTGGGGGAGGGGCACACCAAGAGTTTTGTGAGCAACGAAGAGCAGAGTGAACCAGCTCTGTATGCGGAGGTGGACTCCTTCTCTGTTCCTGTGTATGTGTGTGTGTGTGTGTGTGGGTGTGTGCAATTATAGTAGCTCAGTCATGTGTGATAAACTGATGATTAATGTTAGATTGGGGTCACATGCATATTCCCACCTTGAAATTGGTTTGAGAGTTTCGACATGTTGGTAAAAAAAAAAACTAGGATATTATTTGACCATTTTGTACCAAATTTGTACTCATTGATTAGCCTGCTGCATGAGACGCATTGTGATCAGGCATGTTTAACACACACATCTAGGTAGTCTGACATGCTATCAAAGGTTTATGATATGTTTGTCCAGAGAAACTGCTGCTACTAGCTTAAGCACCAACTGTCCATTCATGTTCTGCTTTTTTGTGCAGACTGATGCAAATGAGGACACAGATAAGAGCGGGTGAGCACCGCCTGCCTGCACAGTTATTCTAGGCAAAGATAACTTGGACAGGAAACCGGCAATTGAGCTCATGGATTTCCACATTTCACCGTCATGTTTTGCTGTTATGAGATGAAAGACAAAGTATAAATGACCCCTGTTTGCAGTGGAAAAAAAACACTGGAAAGGCTAAATCTCTCTTATTCCCACAAATCCATTTTGGGAGTAGAATATGACCTGTGAATGGAGGCCGTTAATGTGCTGAAAGGCGTTTGGAGCTGGCAGACAAACAAGGTCTAGCAGGCCCTTGTGCACACTACAGTAATGACTACAGCAATCTTGATGAGTTTTAATGGTAGTCTGTGCACAGAGGAGGACTAGGGTTCAAGCGAGGATATGTGTATTAGATTTGATTCAGATTTTACCTGTAATTACACTAATGGTAGACAAAACGGCCCCGATCCAAGCAAAGCACAGACTTGTTTTTCGAAAGCTCAGTTTTTTGGGGGGGAAAATGGAGTTGTTTTCATAGACAGTGCCAGTGGCCTGCACACAGACTAAACTTTCAACAAAGAGAAGAGACCTGCGTTTGGCAAGGGGCTAAAAGTTTAAACAAACAGAGCAGACGTGGTCGGCCAAGGACGACTCTGCGTGGCCTCATATCTCGGGTTTTGACTGCTTCAGCAACCCCGACGGCTCTCCACACCTGTGAAAACCAGAGGGCCAGATACCAACATCTGCCAAACCAAAGAGAGATGTGGCACCAAAGCACAAGAAAAAAAACCCCACCAGAATGTAACGGCAGCTGCGCCTGTTAAAGCTGACACCCAGACAGGGGCCGTTTCTCAACAAGTTGGACTGCATAGTTGCTTAGAGATCAAATAAATGCTAGCATTATTAGTCTCCTACGGCTGCCCCGACTGTCTGCACTTTGCTGACTTTCCACGTTTGGATCTTTGCTTTTTCCTTTTTTGTTTTCAGTAACTTAGAACAAATGCTATTTTAGCGATCATAGCTTGATATGCTGTGAATCAAGTCATTAACATTCACAACAGTTACACAAGTTTAGCAGAAAACTAATGCAGCATGTTGAAATTTTGGGTGAAAAGTTTATTGTTTCAGCGTTTTAGTCCTAGTTGGAGGGCGTTAGTTGGGACGGCTGTAGCTCAGGAGGTGGAGTGGGTCGTCTACTTATCAGAAGATTGGCGGTTTGATCTCCAGCACCTCCAGTCTGCATGTCGAAGTGTCCTCGGGCAAGTTACTGAACCCCAAACTGCTCCAAGTGGCTGTTTCAGTTGTGTGAAAATGTGTATGAGATCTTGATGGTCGGCACTGTGTGGAGTAACTACCTGTAATGTGTTTAAATGGGTGAAAGCTGACTTGGATTTTGGATTCAAAGTGCCTTAAGTAGTCAGAAGATTAGAAAATCGCTATTTAAATGCAGGTTATTTACCATTTATCACTGAAAGTGTTGACAACCAAACTTGACTTTCAATCACACAGAAAAAACACTTGCAGACAAATCAGAGGTTTTCTTTACAGTGGTGTATTCTGGGCTATCAGGTGTGTGCACGGAGATTTAGGTGGATGTGGAAGATGAGCAGAGGCGAGATCTTAACCAGACTTGACCCGCCCCCTCCAACTATCCAATCACATTGCCTGAGAGCAGGAGACTTTTCAGTCCATTCACCTATAAATTTCAAGAAGATTTGCAAGTAATTCAAGTCTTTTATGATTCAGTCTGTTGTTTCTTGGTGTTATTAGAAATAATCAGGAACTTGTCAAGAATATAACATAAGACAGAACGAAGAAAATAAAAAGTCATAAAGGTCTGTGAAACAGAGACTGCTGCCATGGCAGTAATCTAATGCCTGAAACGGTTACAGTCCAAATGCTGCTCAACTGGAGAGGAAGTTTGGTGGGATAGTGTTTGTTATTTTTGTCTGGTTTTCTGGTTTTGCTGAAGTCCATTTGCTTAAATTTTAATAACATCTTATTTCCTCTCATAAAAAAAGAGAGAGATTGCAAGCAGACATGTAATTTCTCCAATTCTCATGTTTTACTTTAAAAGTTTAAATCCTCCTTTTTTTTTCACATACTCTTGTTCCAAGTGGATATGCTGTAGTTTATCAATCACAATATTTTTTTCCTGGTGTTGTCATTATGATTAGGGACGCACCACTCTGACTTATTTTTCCTGATAATGATTTGACCCCAGCTTGAGGTTTCTGCTGATACTGAAAGAAATTTTGTCACCAGTATTGACCTTTTCCAGACTTTTGAGTCATTTCGTCTCTTCTGATTGGGATCATTTTACGCAGGATTACATTTATCTCAGTGTTACAAAGACAGATAAGGAACTGGACTGGTTGCTGACTGATACCTGTCCTGCTGAATAAGGTTATTGTGAGTGAAAATACCAATCTAGAGTGTCAGATCAGGGCGTCCTTAGTTGCATATGTCATTAAATTACATTCAGTATTTTTCTGTGTCTCACAGATGCACAGATGTAATGTAAAATGTCTCTATATGAATCTATAATGCAGATTTTTAGACCCACAGTGTCTGTTGTGCTCCTCTCAGTTTGTGTGGCCAGCTGCAAGAACTCTGTCAGCACATCTGGCCACTTTCTCGCCAAGTCCACAGGGCTTCAGAGAGCACGTGTGTGTCTGTGTTTTGTGTGTGTGTGCGCGCGTCCACATGCCCTGTTCACTAGCTGGGATTGTGCAGCAGATGCGTCAACATGCCAGTGCTCAGTCATGGTAGCTGTGGGTTAAAGCTTTGACCCCTCAGCATTTGATCCATGTCGTCGAGAGGAAGAGCCACCTCAGTAATTAGCAATGGTTCTTTATCCCAGTCAGACCTCATAAAGCTGATTTAGTCCTCGGACACTGGATTACAAAAGATCCCTTGATTAGTGTAGATAATTTATGACATATTCATGCCAATGTGCAGCTTTGGCTCTTGTGTCCACTTCGCTCGCTTGAATTTGAGCGCTGCTGGGTAGATTATATATTTGCATGCCAACCAAACAATCAAATGCCATGAGAAGCAGAAAGCATCCTTTTCCTCATTCCAGCGGATCTATTTTAGTCATGCAAAGGCACTGCCTTGTTTCAATGCCGCAGTGCGCTTTTGTGACTGCCCTCACAAAACATCCGAGTTATTAAGAGTGATTTTGATTGTGCTGGGGACTTCCACTACCTCCAGCCTTTGTGCTTGGTACCAGAGAGCCGCCTCAGGCCGTGCAGAGAAGAAGCTGGTTAAGGAAAATGGATTGCCATGAAACAACGGGCCTACGCACTGACTGCTGCTCCTCACAGGGAAAGAAGACAGCAACTGTCAGTTGCAGCCCATCTATGCTTTTTTTTTTTCCTTTTCTCTTGTGCTTCTGTTTTCTTTGTTACATCTCCACCCTGCTTTGATTTCTCTTTTCCTGAGCGCGGCGTTGAAAGTGTGGAATTTCTGTCAGAGGGGCGGCAAGGAACAGTAGAACCAGTCCGTCTGATCATCTTGGTCCCGGTTCAAGAATGCTGTTTTAGGTAGCTGCTTAGACCGATCCTCATTCTTTTTGCATTAGAGCTCAGGCATGACTCAGTTGTCAAGGGCAAAGGGGGAGAAAACCACGGCAGACAGTGGGGAGTCAGCCTGACAGTAAGAAAGACAGACATGCGGAGGGAGGACTGGGCAGGTTGAGTCCACCTCCATCCTGTGGTCTGGCTCTTATCCCCCTTGCAACGTGAGCCAGTAGAAATCAGGAATTTGCTGAAGAAGAGGGGAAGCCCGTGCATGTTGGCACAGGCAAACGTCGTGTACGGCATCAGACAAAAAGCCTTTTATTAGAGCTTATTGTGAGCTCAAGACAGATACTTTGATGACACATCTGGGTCACATTCAGAAGGTAGCAGCATGGGAAAGTGCCTTTAAAAAAGGCCTCATCTCAGGCAAGTAGGGTGTTTAAGGCCTTTTCATTGTCGGAAGTTTCTCCTGCTTGTCTTGTGTGCGTGTGTGTGTGTGTGTGTGCGGAGTGTGTCAACACGCATCTCTGCGCCATACCAAATAAATCCCTGTCTCTACAGGGGAAAAATCTTCCTGTGCTGTAAAACCTTTTAGGTAGTGTGTGTGGGCTTCTCAATAAAACCTGTGTGTGGCCTTTCCCCCTGCATGTCATCAGACAATGCCAGCCGTAGTTTAAGTGTGATGGAGATGCTCGGTGCCTGCCAGGAGCCGGACACAGCGGCAACAGCCATGTCTGATGGGGAGCTGCTCCTCTTTGTGCCTCTGACTGCAAACCAGCTGGAACGATGCTATAAATTATGTCCGCTGGCACGAAAGTAGACAAACAATACAAATCCACACCCATATTAAACACGTAGCCAGACACCAGCATGCATACACACACACACACACACACACACACACACACTCTGTCCCATTACATCTAATTTGTGCTTGTGTTAAGTGCTTTTGAGTTGACACACTGCATAATAATTACACCACAGAAGTCTGTTCACTATCTATAACAAAGCCTTGCAGTATGCACACATAATTGTTTTAAACTACTACATGCACTTGTTCATATGCGTCACAAATCGCAGCTGACACACACGCTCAACTGTTCTTTCTGTTGTTGGGGCGTAGGAGGGGAGGTCCTTTGTTTTAATTAAACTTTTAAGGGCTGTTGTGTTTGGCAAGGCTATATTGGTGTTTGTGTTTCCTAAGTCCCTGCCTCCATTTTGGTTTACGACCCCGCTTTGAACTGAGTCCCCCCGCTCCCCCACAATGAAGTTTCCAGACATTGCAGGATTGGAGCGTCTGTGTCAGGGCCCTATTTCTATCATCTGTTTGTCACTCTGATGAGCATTTCTTGGATTTATTCTTGCGTGTTTTAAACCAAGAGTCGACAGTGTTTCCGTTCTTGGTTTAACTTGATGACAAATTGTCCAAAAAATAAAGGAAATGCGTTCCTTTAAACAAAACCGCTCAGATGTCTCCTCCAGTGTTTGTCATGCATGTTTCCTGAAGGATGCAGCTGATTTGCAGGTCGTCATACTGGTTTTTTTTTAAAAAAAAAAGAAATAATAACACAGCTGCTCAGAGTTCATGAATGCCATCACATCTCAACACATTTTCATTTTTGACATCTCTCATTCCCAAAAACCAAGTGGCAGAGCTGAAATTGACCCCATTCTTTATCTGAGTAAATAAGCCCAGAAACGAAGGCGCTGGAAGTCGAATCCTAGATGTGATGAATATAGCTGGTCCTTCAGGGACAAACAAACAACTTCCTAAGCCGCCGCCACCACGGCCACTCCTCAGCAGCATGAAAGAGAGAAAATAAACTTGAAATACTTGTGTGCGTTATTTCTTTCCTCGGTTTATGGCTTGAAAGGGGAATGTGATCCTGTGACATGTTCGGCTTTAAATTTCCAACTGTGTGTAGGTTTTTGTTCTTTGTTTGTTTGTAGGTTGTCAAAAGAAAAAAGGGACACGATTTGTTTGGAGATTTTTTTCCTGTCTTGATTTGGTAGAATAATTTTAACACGTCTATTTGCCTATTTAGTGTGATGTTACTTTATGTTGAAGCTATTTTATGGAATTTTACATTAGATTCCTTCAGTAAATTGTAATTTAACAGATAAACCAATTCTAAGACACTCAAATTTAAAACATATGATTTCTTGTATGGTTAAAGTAAATTATTCTTACTTATTATGCTCAGGTCAAATGCTTTTACATGATAAAATGTCAACTTTCTTCTTTGTAATAGTTTATCAATGTTTAATAAGGCAAATCATCTTGAAAAGAAGTGTTTTACCTTTTGATGGTATGGTATAAAATTTACAGTTTTCTTTTACCAAATAGCCAAGTTTGTTCATCTAATTCCTCAACTTCAACATAATCCAATTCTTCTGTCAGTCCCTCAAGATAAATAGTTTTTAAAAACCTCAATAGCTGCATGAATAAACCAGAAAAAGTAGAAGCAAGGAAATCTGTTTTTTTTTTTATCATGTTCACGTCATTCTGGTTTAGTGTTCATGTTTGTCTGCACACATTCTATTGAAGTGGTTAATTCTAATTCTGGGATATAAAGGATGTCATTAAATTTGCATGACAAGATGAGGGATTAACACACACATTTAGTATTAAAGTAGCACACATAATGCATTAAACATCACAGGTGAATTATATATAGAACTGTGTAGGGATGAATTTTCCTTTAAGCAGGACAGAGACAATACTGAGAATGGTCAAATAAAGAGCGTGCAGTGGAAAATTCCCAGGCCAAGTTTAGAACCAAGAAATGAGCACAGTGAGGGAAGAGGGTGAAGATTTGGGGTTAGAGAGAGCAGGGAACATGGACGCTTGGGTGGATGTTAGTGGGTTTTCGAGGGAGGAGTTGCTGGTTTGTGCACAGACGGCTCACTGCAGTTCCTCCTTAATTACAGCTCTGCTGGAGGACAGGGCCAGGCATGCTCTGTGTGTAGCACTGGAAATCTCGCACAAATTCACACATGCAATTGAAACGAACACAAATGCGAGCTTGAGCGAAGGGTTTGCGTCCCTTTGAGGAAATCCTCGTTACCTCACATTATCAAAGCATGGAGCTTGACTGGAAAGAGCGAGATTGTCGCTGAAGCACACACTGCATCTTCAATCTGGTTTTCTGTAATCTTACATGAATGTCCTAACATATCGTGGTGTTGTTTTTTTTTTGTTGTTGTGCAAGTAACCTCTATCTCTGGCTTCTCACAGTCATCCACTGAGCAGAACTAAATCTTCATAATTTGAAAACAAATAGCTTTCTAGCTTAAGCGCGCTGAGAAGTGCTTGTGGCTAGCACAACATCAACCTAGAGCTGCCTCTGCAAAGGGTTATTTTAGGAATCCATAATTACAAAGGAGGGTTACTTTGCTTCTCAACAGCTCGCCCACAGCATACACACTCACTACTGGCAAGGTTGCCTCCAGAGTCATCCGGCTTACTTTAGGTTAAAGGTGTTTCGGCCACAATATCAGTTTCATGCTAGCAACTGGTAGCTAGACTTAAGTTTAGTTGATAAACAAGTAAATCTATCAGCCTCTCTTTAAGTCTCTAAACTTGCCACATCACTTTGAAATGCGTGGAGTTTGTTGTTGTGCATGCTGCTGCTGATGATGCACATGGTAAGTGCATATGCTATAAATACTCTACAGTGAAAACACACAAACACTGCTTGTCCCTTAAAACCAATCAGATTTGCTTGACCTTGTAGCATGTGATGTCATTCATTTCCCCCGTTTGATGACCCTGGTCAGAAGTTCAGACCCCGAGGAAAAAAACCATCAAGAGCTAAATCCATTTAATATGAAAGCCTGTGCAAACATTGACTGTATGGGCTGGATACAAGTGCACCTACTGTATGACCTCCTCTGTCATTGATCTGTGTGGACAGCAGAGCGTCTGTCTGAGTCAGGGTCCATGTTTTTATGCGTCAGGGCTGGCGATACCCATGACAGAAGGTATTTTGCTCTCAGGTTGTCCATACGTATGTAGAAGTAGGGTCTAGTGAGTAATATGTTCAGTCCAAGGCTGAACTGAAAACAAACACACCCTTGGGGTTTGCACGTGGCTTGCTAGCTTAAGGCAAATGTACTGTTTTCATGCTGTTTGGGGGAAAACACAAATAATCCACAACAGTAAATGCTAACATCAACTTGGGATCAAAGAACTAACTGATTAGATTTTGATTGTCAATGGTTAAAGTTGCTCTATCTTTACAAAACTTTGTGTCTGAGATTCACTCAAATGATTAAATGCAGTACTTAGTATTCATATTCAACAGATGAGGCCTCTCTGGAATGACAAAACTGTGCTGATGTGTCACATTTTACAGATGTTGCCTCTGTTTTTTTTCCCTGAAATAGTATGATCTGGTCCGCTGAGAGGGAGGTGATTGTTTCTTTAGGGTTGTTTACTCTTCTGGTAGTTTCCCTTGTGGCCCGGCCACGCTGACAAAATAAGAGCTTTTTTATAGGAAAAAAGGAAGCTGCATTTTAGGGTTATTTATGACTTTTCCTGATGGCATTTTCTATAAAAAGAAATCCTTGAAATCCTTACTTGATCAGTCCACCTCATTTTAAAGCTCTCATAAGTACAATGATGAATGAGCGGGTGGATAATTGTCTTTGTTTAAAGGTGTTATGAGTAATTATTCTTTGAAATAAATTGAAAGAAATAAAAAGAAAAGAGAGAATTTAATCTTAGCCTGTTTTACCAACAAGTGCTTGGAGTAATTTTTGTATTTTATTTTTTTTCTGGAATGTGAGACTTGTTTGTGCCTGTGCTTCATGGAACATTTGATACGTGTGGACTAGTGTGTGTGCATGTGTGTGTGTGTGTGTGAGTGTGTGTGTGTGTGCGTGCATGTGTGGCTGTGTGTGCGCGTGTGCTCAAGGAATTAAAGGAACAATTACAGCCAGCTAAAAGACCGAGTAAAGCCATATATAGGTCATGAGGCTAAAACAATGAGACAAGCTGTCATGCCCCTCACCAGTCTGGCAGTTGTTCAGCCTTAACATGTAACCGAGGGATTTGATTGGTTAGAACAGAGCCAATGTTATTTATGATTGGCCATCACAAATCACCAGAGCTGGCAATGAGCTTAACAGAAGCCATTTTAAACTTGATTTAATATCAAAGTAAATCAGTTAGATGAATGCAGCATTGGTGCATTATGCATGAAAACATAAAATTTTAATAAACTTTCACGATTAAGTTTTAACCTAATGCCTTTCTCTTATGGTAAATGCGTTCCCTTATGAGCACCTGTATGAGTTCTGCAGAGTTGTGGCAGATATAGAAAGACACACATGTGAAGATGCTGCCCCCTCCTCGACCCACCGTCCTCCACACGTTTGGGCCACGAGTTGGTCATTGAATCAGGCCAACTCAGCAGTTCAGGATGGGAGAGG
This sequence comes from Acanthurus leucopareius, assembly GCA_029814765.1. NCBI lineage: Eukaryota > Metazoa > Chordata > Actinopteri > Acanthuriformes > Acanthuridae > Acanthurus > Acanthurus leucopareius. The sequence goes on along the minus strand of JAQMCX010000019.1, from coordinate 999,121 downwards.
AAGGAAAAGAATGGAGGAGGGGAGAAATGAGCCCTGGCTCTTATCCTGATATGAATTGTGTCCTAGAGACTCGCCGAAACAATGGGCACTGACAGCTCATGTGGAAACACTCCCACGAACAGTTTTGACTTTGTGTGTATGTGTGTCTGTGTGTGTGAGAAGATAGAGCAGCGGTTTTGGTGCAGTGACTAGATAAAGTAACCCACAAATGGAGTTAGTGGAGCAAAGCAGGAGCAGGAAGAACCAAGGATATGTGTCACTGCACACAGGAAGTGCTCTGTTATGCTGTGTGTTTGCGTCAGAGAGGGTGTTGGTGTTTTCAGGTGCAGGGGAGGATGGGACCGAGGCCTGTCCGAGCTTGCAGAGGATTTTACCAAATCACAACCGTCAAATGGAGGCCCTCACCTGGAGGCCAGGGACGGGGCTGTCAATGACCTGTGTTCATGACTGAAAGGAGGTCAATAAGGGAGCTCATCTTAATGGAAGAGTTCACATACCAGTGAAAATCCTAATGCTGGACCCCTCCCATCAAAGGATTAAGACTGGTTGAAGAAAGGATTAGGAATGTCCAAATGGATCAACAATAAAAGTGGACAAGAAACCCGCACTGAGCCAAAACAAGGGTGTAACAGAACATAGGTGATTCATACAGATAATCCCTAATGGCTCAGCATGCATGTGAACTGCATATTAATTGTAAAATTTAACTATTGTAGGTTGAAATACAGTTTTACAGCCAAAGTTACTTTTCAAAGTGGTAAATTGCGAAATATTGATGAAGAGCTGCAGTAAAAATGTAGATAAGACAGATGCATGCAGTGTTCTTAGGCAGCGTTTGTGGCAGGGAGGACGACTGATATAAGGAACAACAACAGCTGTTGAGTCAAAGACATAAAGATTCAACCAAAGTGGTGACTACAGACAGAAAAGTGACTATATCTGAGCCAAAATAGCAAATTTTTGAACTATGTAACCCATCTAGTCCAAAACATACTCCTATCCATGACCTGACACACCTGTGACACAGTTGGATTCATGAGTTTGATGAGTCATTGCACCCCAAGCCCAAAAAGTCATGCTGATATATTAAAAAATGAGGTTCACTTAATTGCCAGAAGGTCTTAATAGACAAAGAAGTGTGCAAAACTGTGTATTTGTTTGCCACAGGGCTGGAGAATTTCTTCATATTACACTGATATCATAATATGAGACTATTTTCTTGCACTTTTTAAAATGATTATTATCATGATATGACATAAGCGTTGTCTTTTCCTGGTTTTAAAGGTTCCATTACAGCGGCAGAGTCATTTTCTGAACTTACCAGACTGTTTTTAGCTGTTCTAAAATTTGCCTCCATCAGCTTAGTCATTATATCCACATTACCGATGTTTCTTTATCAACAATCTCTTTGTGTTTGTATTTTCTGAAAGCACCAATAATCATCCCTCCGTTATTGACGTAATATTGATTTCAAGCTATCTGGTCCAAAATATTGTAATATTTGAGTTCACTCCACGTCGCCCAGCCCCGGTCTGCTTGTATAAGGATAAAAAATGATCTCATTCAGCTTTTGAAGACAACATTTTCTCTGGCCACTTATGAATCGAGTTGTAACCCGATGGATTATTTTTCCTGCCCACAGTGTGAATAAGATGAATGCCTCTAGGGGCAGCTTCATAACAAAGGATCATTTTTCCTTGTGGGTTAATGTAAGACCCACTCAGCAAGGCGTCTCCTATGAGACAGACGATCTTGCCCTTTCTCAGCCTTTCTGTTTTCCCTTCAGCCGGCAGTTTAATACAAACAAAGTCGAAATTGGCTCAGAGGCAGTATGATAGGTTGCCACTCTTTCCACCTGTTTACAGAAGGAAATTTGTCAATTTTCAAGTCTGCATGTGTGTTTACTTGCTTGGTTGTCTCATTTCCTCACCTGTCTGCTTGAATGTCCCAACTGCCAGCATTTTTTGGCTCGTCTGTCTGCGTGTGTGTGCATGTGTGTGTGTCTGTATCTGTATGAATGTGTGCGTGTGTGTGTGTGACAGTGAGAGAGCCAGAGAGATCCTAATCCCTCCAGTCTGCTTGTTGTCTGTCACCTGCAGCTGATAAAAGATTAGAAAGTTGCTTAAGCTCCAGGTCAAAAGCTTGAGGACGGTGAAGGTGGAGGTTACAGAATGGGATACTAGCAGAGGTCCTTCAGAGTTCATGGAAGTGAGAACTGAACTTGGTTTAAATTAGGTCTAATTGAGTCAGTTCTCACTTTACTGTCACAGATGTGTCAATAAATCTAATACCCAAGTAGATATCAAAATAAACTCTGACTGTATGTTCAGAATAATCACAATAATCACTGTTGCTGTCGAGTCTACAGAATGTTTTTACTATTGCTGCAGCAGGTGAAAAGAAGACTTTTATTATAGTTACAAATTATTCCGTGAGGAACATAAACAAACAAAAAAAAATTGGATAAGTTTCTATGATTTGACTTTCACTTTGCTTGTTTACCACTAGGGTTGATTAGGACTGGAAAATACGTCACTTTCACATCAGGTCCAACATTTTTTATCAGAAAAGACCTTCTAGACAGGAATGAGGATGGACAAAACAAATAACAATCAGAGAGCCAAAAAAGGCGACTGATATATCCTTTGTAAGTTTATTACTTATACATAACTGCAGTATTAAGATGTTTCAGTTTACATATTTGACGTCCATAGATTGAGAATATTCTCATAGTAAAATACACACAGCCGGATTTGTTTTTGCAAGTCTCTGGTTTAGTTCAACTCAGGTGGTCTTTTACAGTATAGTTAAAGTTTCAGTTCACCCTCTCCTCCTCACTCTGCTCCTTTCACTTTATATATGGGTTTATTATTTTTTAGCTCTCCAGTATGTCAGTAAGGCTAATTTTATGACAATTCACTGAACCTGTTTTCCGCTATTTAAATAGCATGAATAATTTCATCGCTGGATGATTATTCCATAAAACTATCTCAACATACTATCACAAATGAACCATAGTCCCCCCGTAACACTCCTGAAGTGAGCCCACGTGAATAATGTTCACACAGGACTCATAAACATTGTTCTCTTCATTAAGCAATGCGAGGCAAATCTAATTGAGAGCAAATCTTGTTCAGCCTGGGGCTCATTAAACCTTATTTGATGGTGGAAGAGGCCGAGGGGCTGCCAAGCTTGTATTTTGTTTTGCGAGTGTGTTGGAGGAATTGTGTTTATACAGCAATCACTGTTATGTTAGTCACAGTATCTCAGCAGAGTGTTGACTTTGAGTGAGAGAAGAGGAATATACAAGGATAAATTGGATGTCTTTGTTATCCTCAAGTCTACCCTCCTCCTTCACGCACTCACTTTATTACTCATATGGGCTCTCACACACACAAACAGAAGGCCAGACAGGTGGCAAGGACACAAGTCCAAGTCTGCTGCTGGGACCTGTACACTGCCAGAATCTATTTCCCCTGATCGTTCTTTGCCAAAAATGCCTGCAAAGTATATCATTTATCATATGATTGCAGGACTTGGGTGTGCTTCTGTGTTTACACTTGAGTCTGGCTCTTCATTGCTCTCTTTTGAAATGAAAAAAAAAGTCCTTCCTCTGCTTATGGTTCAGTATAAGTGAAGCAGAAAAGTCCAAGATTTCCATTAACTTTGTATTCCACAGCGACGTGTATTTATCTTTTCACATGGGCGGCGAGCAGCGAACGCAGCTCGGGTACCTGCGGACCAGATGGCAGCAGGGACTCTGTGGAGCTCAAATCAGCAGCATGTGTTTTCTTGGTCGGAAAACATGCATATGATCAGCGTCGAAGCAGCTGGATTAAAACCAGAAGCAGTAGTTGGTTATATTCAAGAGAAAGAAGGTGGGAGGAGGCAGGAAGGTCGGTGAACCCATTCGACAGCACATTCTTTTTTCCTGAAGGTGGGGAACTCTTAATGGAGTAGAGATTTTTTCTTCTGGAGCAGTTAGAGGAATGCAAGACTTGTCCGCTCCGCTTCTCTCCTCTACCTCGCTCTTTGATGTTCCCTACTCTGGTGTACACCACCCCCATCACACACATACACACAGGTTATCCTCCCCAGTGTGCACACACACCGTCTCCCACTCCTTGAATACCTTTTTCTGTGGTCATAACCTCTGTTTCCTTTGTGATTTGGCGTATTAACAAAGTTTCTGGGGGTGTATGGGGTCGTGTGTATGTGTGTGTGTGCGTGTTTTATGGGGATGGGTGATACCTGCAGTGAATTTTAAACCTGTGACTGACTCCCTCACCACCCCACCCCGCCCCACCCAACCACACAGGCCGAGCCAGAACGGAGCAGACAAGGCAGCTCCATTTAACTTGTCCCAGATGTGCAGCCCGGCCCCTGTGTGCCGCGCTAACTTCTGGAGAAATGAGCGCAGGGAGTGGGGGGAAAGGAAGGAGGCGGGGTAGCATGCAAAGTGCTACCTAGCACATCTACGCATGTGAGAGTTTCAGAGCTTAGTCATTTTTATCAGGAGAAAAAGCCTCTGCTTGATCTTATTCTCTTGCAGACAGATACACCAGAGTCTCATTGGTTAACAATCCCAGGCTTTTTTATATCTTTTTCTTCTATTTTTATCAGAGGGACTTGAAACAATAGAAGTGCATATTAAGATAAGTTAAAGGTGAAATACTCAGAACTGTACTCTCAAATACAGTACTTATGTTAAAAGGTTACATCCTGGCTTAACAATGTTGTTTGCAATCTAATGTCTCAAACACTTTGAGTATTTCTCTTCAGAGTAGATCAAGATTTAACCCTTGACTTTAAAACCATAATGAAATAATATTATAATGAAGTCAAGATCATTTTAGCAAATTTAAGGTTTATCAGGAACTTTCAATCAACCGAGGCAGTTTATAGATGAAACCACTCAATGGTTCTCTCCCAAATCACCTAGTATTGTCTGATAAGTGGGTTTAATACACACTAAAGTGTTAAAACCACTGTAATCATTATACAAACAAGCACTTAAAACTTAAGACAGTGAGGCATTGCCTCATTTTAAAGAGGCATGTCGTGCTTAGCTGGAAAAACCTCATCAAATACAAAAATGTCTGTCTAGTTTATGAGATTATGCATGGCTTTGCTCCTCCTCCTCTGTCTGGTTTCATCAACTTCAAATCTTCCTCAAACAAAGCTACTACGGATGCATTTGCCCCTTAGGAAGACTGCATTTAATACCAGCATCTTTCTTCAAAGCTTCCCTTTAATGTAATGCAGTACTATAATCAATTAAAGAGCCCCTGTTGTGGTATTTTTTAAAGTGTAATGTCAAGAAATGGCTTGTTCACAAACTAGCATGTCAACACTGAGGATGTATTATCCAACTTTTACATAACTGTGCTCATACTGTCCCTGTGTCATCTGCTGTAGGATCTTGCAGGCTTAAGTTAATTAATATGCTATTTGCAAATAGGTAGTATGTTTTAACTGTTACAAATATTGTGTAATTGTTATTTTACTGCCTGACAACATCAGGCAAAAGAACTGCCAATGAAAACAAGCCTTTACGCTAATTAGGTTGCATTTATTTTTATTCGAATGCCACTTAATGTTTATTGTTCTTCTTCAAATAAAAAATAAAATGAACTTAGTTACATTCTTCTCTGTGCAGTTTGGATAAAAAAACAGCATGCACAAGATCACAGAGACTTTCAGTAAGTTCCTACTCAGACGTTCAGTGCAGCTGTCAATTTATAACCACGTAGGTTTATCAAGCTTCTCCAGATTTCCATCCCGGCCCTGCCTCAGCCACCCCTGCAAGAATGTGAAATATGTTTGCATGTTTAAAAAAAAATGTTCTTCTTTATTTTTTTTCCATGTTAGTGTTAGCTGAACGTCTTGGCAGCAGTCAGCCACTAAACACACAGATAGACTTTCCAACTGTCTCCGATGGGGAAGGGACGTCCAAGAATACTTATTGTTTTGGTTCATTCCTTACATTTATGTGTGTGCGTCCAATCGGAGCAAACCTCCGTGTGCACTTCTTCACTGAGAAATGTGAAACCTTGACCTGGCAATGCATGAGAGGAGAAATGCCTGTTTTTAGTATTTGCAGCAGCTTATTTACATGAGAGGAATGTAGAAATTTGCTATTCAGCTCATTTTGCTGTATTTGGATGTGTTGTACGAAACCACCGGAGAGTCGTAAAAACCAGCTATTTCTGAGCCCACGCTATGAGGAGAGAGAGCACTACAAAGCACTCTGCATTTCATTAAATTGTGTCTTTTCTAATGCAAACAAACAGGGAAAAAAATGCAAATGTGGCTAAAGGGGAAATGTTGGGAATGGATACACGCTCTTACTGCACTGCATTGTATGGAACCGTGGCGTTTTCTCCTGCGTGGCCGTGCTGTCATGTATTGTTTCATCCCGTTCTACTTTGTGCCATATTCTTGGTGGTTTTGAAAGTGAAGAGCTTCCATTTGTGTGTGCCTCTGTGTGTGTGTGTGCCTCTGTGTCTGTGTGTGTGTGTGTGTGTGTGTCTGTCTGTGGGGCCCAGGAATGAAGCCCACTGCCACAGCATACAGTGACCTAATGCAAAAGGCAGCAGGGTCTAGCACTATTCACCATTCTCTCTTGTGAGCCTCGTCTCTCCCTCTCTGCAGCGATCACGGCCTCTCCTGTCACTAAGCACTTTGTCACGCTTGGCCGAAAACCGTGATGGGGGCTGGGGGGGTTGTTGGGGTGCAGGAATGTCACTTGCATAGATGGACCGTAGCTGGACGGAGCAACAGGCCGTAGGTCACAGGCTGTGGTCTTAGCATACAGTCGTGAATTGATGTGTTGTGGCTGACTGTCATGTGAAAACTGTTTATCTTTAAAATGTCAGCATTCAATGAGCCAAAGGAAAGTAGCCTGTTTATAGTTCTCTGACAATACATTTCTTAGATTTATTTTGTTTAAATCAAGAAGTGAGAGAATTTTCCTAAACCACAAAGGAACCTTTAGAAATAGTTCATGGGTGCAACTAGCTTGGCTTTGTCAATAGCTAACGAAATCAAGCTACCATCTCCTCCAAGCTGCGATATTAAGATACTAAAGCTGGTTTGTTTGGTCTGTTATTTAATTCAAATCTAAAAGCATCATGTGTTTGTGTTTAACCGTGAGTTTCGTGCCGGACTCTTTCTCGGTTCAGATTAGCTGCCAGGCACCCAGTGAAGAGTCAAGGAAGTTATTGCTCAGCCAGAAATAATTTTGTGATTTTTCTTTTTGTTTTTGTATGTATTAAGCAAATGTTAGAAAACTTGCTTATTTCTGTAGTAGACCTATTCGTAAAATGGAGCCAGGCTAGCAACCTGTTTTAAGCATTCATGCTAACCAAAGCTAAACAGCTGCTAACTGTAGTTTTATATTTAACGTACGGACACGACATGGCATGGTATTAATGTTTTCATCTAACTTTATCTAACAGTATATCCAAATATAAACATGTCTGGTTTTCATTGACAGTTACGTTGCTTGTGTTAAGCAGACCGAAAGGATTGTGTGTGTTTTTAAGTTCCTCAGCTGGGCGGCTCATGTCTGCGTCATATCACTGGGTAAAAATATCATTACCAGAGGTCACACCCCTGAGGGGCCACCACTAAAGCTGTTAGCAAGGTGTTGATGCCGTCTCACATGCTGACAGTTTTAAAACCAGAAACAATGAAAAGTCAGTCTTTGAAAAGTGGGGAAGCAAAAATTATAAACCCACTTGTTTCAGTTTAATTTTTTTGCTGCCTTTATTTTTAGTTAGATGATTGGAGCGTTTTATAAAAATGGATGCAGTATGTCTCTCCATTTACTGCCATCCAAGTACAAATATTTCCATTCATAAAGACACGTTCGTGTCTGATGACATGCAGGAACTGTGGGTTCACAAACGCTAACACAGTACACACAACACTAACAAATCATGAGAATTATACAGTCTGGCTCGTGTTCCAGCTGCTGGCTGTGTTTTTTTTCTCCTCGTAATGTTCCTTGCTAACACAGGTATACTAAAAGTAGTCAACACAGTGTGCCAGGTTTCACAAAGCCCCGTGTGAAATATCACACATGAAACCACCGGCCTCAAACACCTTTTCAAAGTCCAAACCTCCGCCCAGTGATTGTGGTGCCGCTGAGGTGAACTGAGAAGCAAACTAGTTGTGTTTTGGCTGTGGTGCTGCAAGTTCATTTGTGTAAATCAAAAATCTAATATTTGAATTTGTAGTTGCCTTTCCATGTCAGTGCTTTCAGAATGGAGTGCACACAGAACACATATCATAAAAATCCCCATTTCTTGAATTCCTCCTCAGTCCACAGTTTGTGTATGTCTCCCATTCCATTAAATGTTAAATTACCCAGGCATAAGAAGGACTCGAAACTCTTGGTCAAAATAGGAGTGTGTTTTGTTTTGGTTCGTTTCCATCGTCTCTTCAGTCTGTGCTTACAGTTGTGTCGAGTCTGTAGTGAATGTCTGAAGACCTGCCAGGAACAAGTGTGCAGAGAGGCCCTAATGGTTGATCATAAAACTCTTAAGATTCCTCTCTTTTATGGGAGATGGTGGAAAAGCAGTGGGACTTTAAAGGGCCCTCTCTTCACAGCTTTGCTTAACTAGAGGTGGGTTTCGGTGGAACAAAACCTTCTTTTCCTCTTTTTTCCTTTGCTGCGTAAGCACAAGAACAGCATGAGGCATTCAATTACAACTGAGATCCAGACACAAATGAGCTAGCTGGCTCCTAATTGGCTTCTGGTTGGTTTTTTTCCCCCAATGCAACAGAACACATTCATTACAGGATAAATTTTGATGATCGTCAGGTAGTTCTCAGTTTTCATTCAAGTAACAGCCATGTACAGCTGTTAAAAAGAGAAATAGTATGCCAGTGATGAGAAGCATTATTTGGAGGTATAATATACAACGTAACCACATTAATATCTGATGTCTAAGAACATCAAACGTGTAAAAACAACTGGATCAACATGTCAAGTTTCGTTTGGTCACCTCACCTGCATGGGGTTATGTCCCTCTTTTTCTTACCATTTGCTGTAGCATCAGTGGAAAGACAGGAAACACCAGATGATGCATCAGAAAGTGAAGAAAAGTCAGGTGAATGGGACTAAATGTAATGTGATTAAGCTTTTAATGCATTACCTTGTCCATGAACATTTCTGTCTGAGTCACATCAGATAGATTTTTAACCGCCATGACCCCACAACGTCATCAGACTACATCTTTTGTTTACATTTGTTTGACAGAGAGACCTTCAGCAGCATAATCTACTTCCTGTACGATTAATCAGTATCATGGCAAACTTGAAACAGCCAGTTGCTTTGGTTCAGAGCAGCCTTTGCATGTCTTGATAAGTAGTATGTCTTCAACCTGCTTCGACTTATCTTCAGCTACATTTACCACCACATTCCTTGAGTGTCATGCACACACACACACACACACACACACACACACACACACACATTCACAGACTCGGGCACAAGGCCACATGCATTAGCAGCAGAGAGCTGAATGTAGAAGTCACCCAGAAGCCAGGTTTTCACCTCTGACCCCTTCCCTCTGACCTTGTGTGGGTTGTGGGTTGGAGCCATGTTAGTTGGTGTCGTCTGACATCTTCAGCTCTTAAGCTCCAGTATATCTCAATAAAACATTTCTAGATCATTTAATCCTACTATTGAAAGACAGACTTTAGGTTTCTAATGCTGGGAAACATAGTGATGTGAAATGTTAATGTTATATAATGGGTTGTTTTTCCATCCCTGTCAGCATTTAGCCTCATTATTAGCTTTATTTCCAGTAGAATTCCCTGACCTCGAGTTTAGAAATTTTAGAGTAAATGCAAATAGCTGTTATGTGTATGCGTCCTGTGTGGGTTCTTACAGTGTGCATCCCCTTAATTGTCATTTTATAGTCTCTTATATCCTCTGATCAGTAAATTTCATTTGACATGAAATAACATAATGAGATTGTAGAAATGTTAAGTAACAGCTAATTGGCGTACCAAGCTTTTCTAATACGCTTTGATCTGAGGTGCTGTTTATCTTGCACATGCCTGGCAGTGACCCGACGGTCTTTGATTAACAGGTTCACATTGGTTTACCCATCATGCTTCAGTGTAGAAGGGATTATGTTTGTCAGGACCAGTTACGATAACCTTTGTTTGATCGGCTGGAACGTGCTCACAGAGGTCAGCTGTGCACCGGTATCCCTCTCTGTATGTGTGAGTGTGTGTGTGTGTGAGAGACACCTGATAGTTCATGGTAACTTCTTTTATATAATCAGTGACCTTTACCAGACTGGACTTGTTTATAAAAGTCCACATTTGATCTGCAAGTTAAAGAGCAAAGTGATTTTCTTGCATTATCCTCGGGTTAGGTAATCACATTCAGTTAAAACTCCAGAGTACAGCAGTGGAAGCAAACGCAGGTTTGCTGCAAAGCACACACACAGTTTCTGTTAAAGGGGTGTGTTCAGCAGGGTTTTCTTCTCCCACAGTAGCAGAGAACATGATGTTTAAATTTGCAATGGAAAAACCCTTTTCAGCCTGATGAATGCAACGGTCCTGAATGTAACAACCCTCAGGCACACACACACACACACACACACACACACACACACAGAGTTTTGCTGACACAGTCTGGTTCTATGACTTGACATCTTAATTTTTTTGGTATCTCCAAATGCCGTCATCCCACGATGCTCCAGCGGTTTTACTTACCAAGGGAATTTGAACTTCGGCCTAGTGAATCTGAAGTTTCAGTCGTGCTTGTGGCTGAAAGCAAAGTGCAACGGAAGGATGCAACCAACGATTATTTGTATAATTACTTACTTTTATTTCTCAATTCAAATGATTTATGCTTTGATGAAAAATGCTAATTATAAGTTGGTGTCCTCAGACTGCCAAAAGAAAATCCATTTAGTACTGTTAAACACGAAACTACTTCTCGCATTCAATTGACTGAAAAAGAAACAGTTAATTACTTAAAGTTTTGGCCAATCAATTTTTCTGTTGCTCAACTACTCCGTGAAAGACCCTGTGGGTAGAATTTAGGGGGATCTTTTTCTAGAATATGGCAAAAAGAGAGAGATAATATTGGTAAGTATGTTTTCATTAATGTAAAAACACCTGAAAAGGAGTATTGTGGTGTTTCTTCACCTTCAAATGAGGCTTTTGTAGCTGCAGAAGGAGCAGATCTGGTTCTTCGAAGTCCACCATGTTGCATCACCATGTTTCTACAGTAGCACAGAATGGAAAAATAACAGAACAGCTGGCTCTACTAAGATCCTTTTGCAATATCAGGAGTTTCATGACCACTGTTGGTTTTCCTGCATGCTTAGGAGAAGAGGGTGAGTTGAGGGATACTCAGTCTGTGCAATCTGCAACTTCACCACCAGATACCACCAAATCCTGCACACTGGACCTTTAATTCACTTAATCTTGCAGTGCCTTTAAAGGGACTGGATATATGTGTCAATTTGTGTCATATTTCTCCTTAACTGAAACCTAAAATGACTTCAGGGTTTACTGTACAGCTTCACCTGTGGCTGTCTTACTTCCTTACTCGGAACATGTTAACATTCTTCTGTAAACTATGTGACACTACTGGATGTTTGGTAATTACCTGGATGGCTACTTGACATATGAAACTTAAATCAACTTGGTAGTTCCTCCAACAGTCGTCATTCAAAAGTTAGTGCCTTTGTAATAGTATCGGTTGTTTTACACTTGGCTTGTGTTAGTTTTCTGCTCACTACAATTTCTTCTGGAGTTGCTTGTGTTACTTTTATAAAGAAAATTCAGGGGAGAGATGTGTATTTTGATATGAAACAGACCTTTTAAAAGGTAGCACAAGGTTAGCACAAGGTGTCCCAGACCCCAAATTTAACCACAGCTCAGTTTAAATTAATTTTTTCCTTTTTAGTTATTCGCTCTTCGATGTATGAAACTCATCCTATGTCCTTGTATTTGTAAGTTTCTTTAAACAAATCACACCAACATGGGCTCCCTATGGGGTGTCGCAGGGCAGCTGTGAGACATTGCAAACAGAAAGCAAAATTAAAGTCGCACACACAGAATTTCTTCCTGGAAGATCATCTGTTCTCCGTAAATATGCTCGTGATGTCGAGGGCGTTGGTTTCAGACGGAGGTGAGGGTGTGGAGGAAGGAGGGTGTAACACCATAGACCAGTAATGAGACTCTGCAGCTATTCCCCCTCCAGTATGGTTCCCATCAGGGAGACTTTCACTTGTGGCAGAAATTCCAACCTTGTCTGGATTCAATCAAATCAGCTTCTGCCACAACATGCACAGAACTAAGATTACCATGCATATTTTCTTTGATTTTATTCGGAAGCTTCTGGTCAGAGTTCTTTTAAAAATACTCATTCCAGAGAGATTGATAAGAGACATTTTCCAGACTGTTTCTTTATCTAATAGAATTCACTTTTGGCACAGCAGTTTGGCGAAGTCTGTGAGCACTTGACATCACTGTTTCATGCTGTGCCAAGATATGCCAGTTTACTGTTTTATACTGAGTTTTGTTGAGTGAATCAGATGTGGATGTTCAAAATGAATTTTTGACAGTTTCTTTTTTTAAGTTCAGCCATTTTTTTCTGATATCAGCCTCATGTAAGACTCACATTTTAACGCATTTCTTCGTCATCTGTGACATCAAAACATCAGATTTCCACACAGTCAGATAAAAAGTAAAAGAGTGCATCCTGCTCAAAGTTCAGTTATGAAATCCCTTGGCACCACAGAGCATCTCCCTTACCCTGCCAGGCTGCTGACAGCGCTGTCAGCCAAAGAGTCAATCACAGTGGATGGCAGGAGGGGAGGTTGTACCACCGTGTGGTTCAAAAGTGGTTTTGTCTACTTCACCGACTGTCAGCGCCGGAGCTGAGCTGGAGCAGCCAACACTCACTCTGCCCACCCTTTTCTGCTTCCATCACTTATTTTTGTGGTTTGTGTCCCGTTGGGCTCTTGAACCATCAACTTTTAGGAGGTTTGTCTTTTTAACTCGCTCATTTATCATTTAGAATCATCTATAATTAGGGTGTCACCAGTTCCCAATGTTCGCTTAGCTGTGGTCGGTGTCGCTGCTGACACCCACAAAAGTTGCTTCTTTTCTCCTGACAGTGAAAAGCTCGCACCAAATTCAACACCATTCTCCCCTTAAGACCCTTCAGTTTTGAAGCTGTAGTAAAACACGCTGCTTAGTCAACATTCTGCTCAGGAGGAGCAGAGGGGGGGGGAGGTGGTGGGAGAATAAAACACATATTAATGATGAGTCAGCGATGCATAGGGAGTCGCATGGCAGACGTCCACAGGGCTCCGAGGCTGGAGGGATGACCGGCCAGCTGGCTCTGCTGGGAAACTGCATATTCTTTTCAGCTCCCTCCTACCACAGCCTTCTTTGAAGAGGGGGCCAAAAATTACAGTGTGCTCACCAACGATAATTTCATAAAGCAGGTGTCCCAAACAGCAGGGCAAAGATGATTCACTGCCGTTGCCATGGAAGTGAATCAGGAGCTGATGGCACCCGCCTGGGGACCCTCACTTCCTATCACATCAGGCTTTGCTCTGTCCAGATTTCCTGACTTCCTGAGAAAGGAAGATTAGAGAACTATCGAGTTATTATTGCTTTCATCACGGAGCACATGCTGCATCGCTTTCTCACCATCTCACACTGTGTCAGAATCATATCTCAATGAACACATTCAGACGTTTTTCTCAAGTTTGACTCCCCAGAGCATATTATTTCTCAACCCTTCTTCCTTTGTTTTATTTTATCCAAGCCAGTGCTTAAACATGTTTGGCAGCAGCTGTTGTTCTGAAAAAGCCACTCTCTTATTTCGAGGGTGATCAAGTCCACCTATGAAGTGTTTCATTGTTTTATTGATTGCTCTAAATCTCTGTCTGGAAACATCATGTTTCAACTAAGATTACCAAGCTAATCTTTCCCTCACAGTTCATTCTTTCCACACTGTATTATATCCTTTTGTGGTTTCTTCGTAGTTCAGCTCGTAGAACTCCATGTTTGTGCCCAGGATAGTATGTACATGTATTTGCCTGTATATCTGGATGAAAAAATGCACACTTTAAATTCCTTCCCCTGCTGCTGTCTGGTAGCAGAGGGGTGGTTCACCTTTGTCAGTACAGGCAGAAGTTTTCTGCACACTCAGCAATTTATACAAACATGCACAGAGAGAGAGAGAGTCCCAGTATTTAAGCGTACGAGTCTAGTAAACATGCCTACATGTCATTTTTAATATATATGTTTAAATCACCGTAAAAATGTTGGCCTCATACTGAACTGAGTTGTAAACCAGCAAGCACTCGGGCCTTGTTTATGGATTCAGTATAAGAACTGTGTTTTGCCACATACGGAATGAAATCTCTGTATAAATGATCAGCAGGTTTATCACAGGAAAGGTATTCTGAAGCACATCTGTGCATCGTTTGATCAAGGAGTTTTTGAGTTTGTAAGGCAGGTGGTTTGATTTAAAGGCAAAGTGTGTTGATGTACAAGTTTTTGTGGTTCCAGGATGAAAACCTTTTCTTTTGTCAGTTTGTTTTAAATTTTCAAATCCTGCTCTCTCGACTGTGATGGGCCTTTTTTTCCCCCTGTTGCCTTCAACATTTGGGATACACATGGGAGAAAGAATGTTCCTCAACCCCCCTTGAACTCGTTAAAAATGATGAAAACCTGACACTAAAGATGTAAATTCTAAATCTTTCTTTTTCTCTGTTTCTCTTTATTTCTCTGCAGAGGAGGTTGACTATGCTAACTTTGGCACCAACACAATCACTCGCAAGAAGAAGGCAGTGGTTGCACTGCGCAATAATGATGTCAACCGCAAACGGCCACAAATCCGCATCGGCATGCCCCAGGACTTCCGGCCCGTCTCCTCCATCATCGATGTGGACATCCTACCTGAGTCTCACCGCCGTGTCCGACTGTATCGTCACGGCTCGGACAAACCCCTGGGCTTCTACATCCGCGACGGAACCAGCGTGCGGGTGACACCACACGGGCTCGAGAAAGTCCCAGGCATCTTCATTTCTCGGCTGGTGCCAGGAGGGTTGGCGGAAAGCACCGGGCTGCTGGCGGTTAATGATGAGGTGCTGGAGGTGAACGGCATTGAAGTAACTGGAAAGTCCTTAGATCAGGTAACGGATATGATGATCGCCAACAGCCACAACCTGATTGTGACAGTCAAACCTGTGAACCAGCGCAACAATGTGGTCCGAAGCAGCAGGATCTCCGGCAGCTCAGGCCAGTCGTCTGACAGCAGCGGGTCCACTGGATACCCGAGTTTGTCAGTGGCCTCAGCTGGGGTGATACCCTCTGGAGCACATGGGTACCAAGACGATCTGGAGAGCGACGAGGAAACAGACATCGTCATTGAAAGCAGCCTCAAACGGCCGTCTCAGAGGTCCAACGCTTCCCTGGCGTCTAGTGTGTCTCGCACGCACCAGCAGACGCCTACAACCGCTTCAGGCCCAACAGCACCTCCAAGCCCACCCACACGTCCTTCATCAGTGGTCTCCACTGCCTCTTTCCACTCCCAGCCGAGCCTCAACGGAGGGTCCCATCACCACCAACACAGCAGCCTCAGCTACCAGCTCCACAGAGACCTGAACCTCCAGCACAACCCTCACCAACAGTCCCAGCACCGTCACCACCACGCACAGCCTTCGCACCACAGCAGCAACCCAGCCCTCCGCCACAGCAACGGCAGCCTGCACAAAATCCTCAGCTCCATGAAAACGGACCCACGACACAGTCTTGCACTGCCCAGGGGAGGGGTGGAGGAGGATGGCACCGTCATCACCCTATAATACTTAGAAACACACATGGACAGAAACATCCCGACTGCTCAGAGACTAAAACTGGAACACCAGGCCGGATAAATATGAGCATGAATATGTCTTGTCAAATGCTTAATTTGTAACTTCTGTTTGTTTGTTTGTTTTTTTAAAGATAATTGATAAGAGGAAGTTACAAGCGAGGAAACAAGGAAAACATATTGTATATATTTCCTGTATTTTTTAAGTTGTCTTTGTCTTACATCAAAAGATTTGTAAGTATGTATGTAAAAAGCATCAGAACAAACTGTTTTTAGGTGAGTCCACTGTATCCTAGAGTTCTGAATGTGCCTACAGCCTAATATCTTTTGTTAGTGACCACTTTTATTAAGACCCTTTTCATTATTATTACTGGGACCAACTTGGGGTTGCTTATGGATGTTTTTAAAGAGTAAATCTATATTTCTTATATTCTGATAAATGCTGTGTAGAGTATGATTTTTTTTTTTTAATAGTTCTTTTATGCATTGATGATTGTGATGAAATCCTTGTACCTGTTCCAATAAATTATTCAAAGTCTTACAATTTTGTAAAGTAGAGATGTGATTTGATTTAGAAATAACATTAATGGTTCCTAAATATTTGGGCTGTCTCTTTTAAAAGTTGCTAATTCCTTTTTGAATAATTGTGTGTTGGATGTGGTTGAATATACTCTACCACTAATGCACTTGTGAGGATGTGGAAAATATTTACATTTTGGAGATGAACAACCTCATAAACTTAACAAATGTCATAGCTACTTTTTCCCACCACTATTTCCTCTTACAGAGCATTTTAGTCAGTAATATAATGACCTGTATAGGAAAAAAAGGGAGAAACACTTGAATCAAAAGGTAAAAAGTTATCAAAATGTTTTACAGACAGATGAACATTTGTTTTATTCAATTTGTCTCAGTTTAACTTAATTTTAAAACCTCGGTCTTTGCTTATTGCTGGGTGCTTAAATCAGCTATAACTCAATTTGTTCCACCACAGTTTTGTAGCAAAGAAAACCTTTGTCCATAAAACATATAGTAGATACCACTTCAGTTGATAAAAGGGTCCAAACAAAGACAGTGGAACATCCTGAGATGATTTCCAGTCATCTTAGTTTAAGGGGGGAAAATATAAAACAACACAAAACCTAAAGTTTTGGTTTCAACCCCCTAAGAGCCAAAGGCTCTTCTCTAGAGCCACAGTTAATAAAGCAAAGAACTAAAAAAGAGGTTGATAATCTAATTTCATCACCAACAGCCGTGTCTTTAGATGAGGAATGCAAAACCACAGGTTATTTCGTAATGGGCGTGAAATTACTTGCAGTGTTATAACCATTCTGAGCCTCAGTAATATTAATATGTTTTCAACCTCAGTACCTACAGCAAAAACGTAAACCACAGTGATTACTGATAATATGACTATTCACTGATGTTGAACAATTAAGACCACTTAAGATCCCGTTTCATTGTCACTTTAACCTAAATCTAGCCTTGTAAATCTGCAGCTTAATGCAGCTAGCCCGCGCCTGTTGAAGGCAGTGGCAGGGTGAGCTGAAATAAGTACACAAAGGTCAAGTTTTGTCAAAAAATATATTTTTTTAGGGTACAAAGTTTCCATCTAAACGTTAAAATCCTTTTTTCAGATACAAGTCTTAATGATCCCATGGCTGTTGGCCACAGTCAATAGATTCACTGGCTTGGGGAGCAGCAGCAGCAGACTCCTTTCACTTATCTGCTAATGAATGTTTGTCTGCTGTGTTTGCTCAAGATGCCACATTGCTTAAACATCTAACAGATCTTTGACACCCAACTGGTCTGTTTCTTTAATTGGCAAGGCTAGATGTCACGCAATCAGTCTTTGCTATGAGTGTCTTTAGCAATGACTTTCAGCTAATATTCAGCCTGCATGTCAATTTTAAAAGTAAATATCAGCAGAAGACATGCACATGAAATAGTTTTAGCAATAATTATGTGACAGTCTTTTAGATAGCAGTTTTGAGACTTCAAGAGATTTAAGTGTAAAGCTGAAAGGTCATGTTAAGACTAGATAAAATAAAGAGGACACTAAAATTAAGAAATTTTAGATATGCCAAAAAAACACTTGTGTGATTCTTTTCCTGAACAAATGGCAAATTCCTTGTTGCATATCTCCTTTAAATAAATGGATTTGACGGCTTATCCATTCTGTTGTGTTTTTAAACGTATGATAAACTATCATAACCAGTGCTGTGGTTTATGCCTCTGCATCAAAGCTCGGCGGACAACCCAGGTCCAATGTCATGCAGTAATTGTTGTTGCCACCTGCTGGCCAAGATTACAACGACATGGAATTTCATTGAAAGAGCAAAATATGCTGTGAAAACCAAAATACTGACGTTTGCATACGCATCAGGACATTAATATACCGAGAAAAGTCCTCGATGCTTTTTGGTTGAGAGAGTAAGCCAACGTTGTAAAGTCATAACCATACTTTTTATAGTAATCAGGGCAAACACCACAATATTTCGCCCCTCTTGTTTCTTTCTGGGTCGACTTGCATTGCAGTAAGGAGACATATCTTCGTTTTTTTACGTCAATCATACTCATACTTATACTTAAAATTTGCAGCAAAGTAAGGTGGGCTAAAACCATTGGCTAAAACTAAAGAGGAACGCCTTTGATTGTACACTGCATCTGCATTGTTTGATCCTCGTGAGCCACCATCCGCTGCACAACACACGTGACTCAGTCATTTGACAAGGCAAAACACGGCAGTAGATCGGTAAGACAGGAGACATGGACCATCATCGAGTGGACAGGGTGGGCCTGTTGTCTCCCCTGGAGGAGTCCAGCGCCGAGATAAGCAGAGACAGCGGTATCGTTTCCCAAAGTGCGAGCAGTTTGTCCATGGTGAGCGAAATCCTCAGCAGCGGTACGGTGTCGCAGAGCCCTAGCTTTGGCGCAGCAGCTAACGTTATCCCTCAAAGTCCGAGCCTTAACGAAGCGGCAGAGCCCGGGACGACCGACCAGAACCACTCAGAGCAGGACGACGAAGTCCTAAGACATACCGCCCTCAGCTACTCCTCCTACATCAGGGCGACAGCTGGAGAAGAGGTTTGTGCTGATGGTTTTTACATAGGAGAGTCACCAAGTCGTTTAGAGCATTGTAACGTAGTGACTAGCTAAGTGAAAGTTAGCTCTTTGTTTATGAAGTAAGATTAGCTGTAGCCTAGCATACATTTGTACAACTGCAACATATGTGGTTTACAAATTGTTTTGACTTACGAACTACACAGTTCTGACCAACGGCTAAGTGGTTGCTAGGCAATACCGAGGTCGTGACATGATTGGTTAGCCGTCAGCGATTCGAGTTCACCATGACAACACCTATGATAATTTTGCAAGCCATGAAGTTAATTTATGACAAATATCACGCAAAGATATTGTTCGCGTTAATGCCATTTCTTTGCTATTGCGACTCGCGAGTCAAGTCCCTCGTGAAAACGGGTTGGTCTAAAGTCAAGTCGATGGTCTAAAACTTGTTTTGTTTAGTCCTAAACGTCAAGACGGACATAACATTAGCTTCTTAAGCCTAAGTCATGTGAGGAGAGTTCACAACCTTCAGCTTATAGAGAAAAAAGTCTTTATTATAGGAACTGACTAATATCTGAAGCTTAATTTATAATGTGTGACTGACCAGATTGCTGTCACCTCCCAGTAATTAAAAGGAAGCTGAGTTGGAGTTTTGTAAACAAAAGCCCTTTGTATTGGCCATGTGGTCCTGCTGACTCCATTTAAAAATATATAGGTTAATTGAATTCCAGCTGCAGCTAGTGTGTTTGACTTGATAAAGTGCAGATAAACACACAAGTTCTTAGCAGGCTGTGTTCATTAGAAACATTTAATGTAGCTTTGGTACAATTTTAACAGTCTTTCCTCTCTATGATATCTGCTCTAGATCCTGTGTTTGGAGAAGAGCTTGGAAGAAATGCTGACTAGAGTGGACGAGTTTGTTGGAATGCTTGATATGGTAAGCTACGTTAGGCCATAATTCAACTTATCAAGTTTTTATTTAGTTACATAGATATTTGTCTCTTTCATCCTCTTTCGTTTCTCCTTTAGATCCGTAATGATACGTCCCAGATAGTGAATGAAAACCTACCTCAAATCCAGCAGAAGTCTGATGAAATGAGACGAATATACAGGAGAATTGACAAGTTAGAGGTGAGTGATCATTTTAACTCTACAAGATTGAGTGGGTTAACACTACTTTAAGCTAAATTTTAATTTTGTGTTTGTGGAATGCAAACTTAAGATGACATAAGCAGAAACTCTAACTGATGGTTTGAACGACTATTTCTTTCATCTAATAACGGAAGCAAATACTGGTCTAGTTGTGCAGTAAGTTCCTGATTTCCCAATCCAAAAAAAATTCACAGCTACTGTGTAACTTATTACGATAAAAACCTAAGATAAACACAATAATCTTAAATTATGTAAGCCAATGCTTTTACAAGGGGTCTATTTGTCTAACCGTCCATTCTTTATCTAGAGGAATTTTACAACATTTCTCTTTTTGTTATATTGCTACTTTTGATTATTTAATTCTCCTGAACATTTTTCCAATTGAGCTATTCCAGACCTTTTTTTTAAAGTTAAATCAGCAATTTATTTGGAGAGTAGCTCAGTTAGTCTTTGCATAAAAACAGGTGTAGGGGGTCTGGTAACTCCTTTAAGTGCACAGCACCACATTATCAACTTCTAGGAAGTACTTTTTTACATGAATTCAACATAAAACTAGAGCATCTGCATCAGTATGTGTATGGGTGATCTTATAAGTGAATTGCATTAGTATTGCACCCAGTACAGCTTTTGAATTGAATCTTTCCTAGCTCTACGTTTAAAAATTATTCTTGCTTGCCTGCAGGCCTTTGTAAAAATGGTGGGAGCCAATGTCAACGCGATGGAGGAACAGGTCACACAGGCAGAGGGAGATCTTGGAACACTACCGAGTGCTTTCAAGAAGATCCTCCGCACAATGAGTGTACCAGGCTTCTTAAATGTGAGAGCTCCATCATGTACTAGTAATTCTGTACTTTTACATTTTCAGTTTGTTTGCTTGATGGTACAAAAATGGTTTGTTCTTGTATGAAATATCATGCAATAACCAGTTTCTGTACCAAGGCCAGAATAAGTGCTGCATAGTTGAACAGAGACACTTTTCCAATAAGCTTTTTAAATTTCCCAAAGCAATTGTTGTCATTGTACTATTGGATAAAAAGGATTAATTTTTGTCCTTTCGCTCACAGAAACCGGCCAGCCCAAGAAGACAAGCATCACGTCAGCGTCAAGAGATCCCCAGCGTTTTCCGGACAGATGATTATTTCACATCGCAGCCAGAGCAGTGACATGCCAGAACATTTTACACATAACTTAGCTCTAACCTCAGAGGCCTGTTGGATGAAACTGTAGGGACAACTTTTACTGCCATCCGTTGGAGGAGGATCTTCTGGTGCAGTGGCCTCAACAAAGCAATAGCAGCCTTTCTGTACAAGTCACTGGAAGTCAAATGAGAGAAGACACTCTGCATTTTTGAGTGTCATTTTCCTGGCAGCAACAAGCACTGAACTGTAGCAAAATTATTTTAAAAGTGCCTGAATAGGTCTTATTTCTGTCAGTCTTTTTTTCATTAGTCCTGTAGAAATAAAAAATGGAAGATGTTGGATTTATCACAGGTCAGGAGGACAAAGTCATCCCAGCTGCCAATAGGACACTGTAAAGAGGGTTAAATAGGAGGACTTGTAAAAATCTTAATATGTATTACATGGAGAATTAACCCAGATTTTTTTATAAAGTACATTGGTGTTTGTAAAAATCTTCTCCTGCTATGAATTATTCTGTATTTCTAATGTCTCTAATCACTCTATCCAAGCAATATTGGTCTCATCCAGTTAAGCATTTAATGTCTTCCATTTCAAAATACTTACTTTATTGCTAGACCAGACATTACTAGCTACGGATGACCGTCGTCTCATTGATATGGGGCTTGTTCACACCTTTTCAATAAAAGCACACTATAGATGAGTGGTGTTAGTTTCTCAAGTAACTTCTCATTAACTGGAGGAATCTTCAGTTGGCGGTCTGATATGACCCTTACACACACCATAAGGTTTAACAATGCAGCCCTTTTCTGCATGAATATACCACCTCCTTCGCAAGGATCTGTGTATTGATTTTGTTGTAGGTGTTACATAGTTGGGGAGGAGGAGGCCATAATAACTATCCACACATAATGATCTGTTTGTTAGCTTGCAAGTAAAAGGACTGAAGGGAATGTGGCAGAAACTGTGAAAAAGAAAGGACAAGGCAATGGTTTCACAGAGTCAAAAAAATGGAAGAAAAAAAAAGCTTGTGTAGGAGCGGGAGAGAAGAGACCATATCAAGACTCAGATTTGGACACAAGAAAAGAAAGAATATTATTCAAGTACAGGCAGTGTTACAGTTCAATCAGTGTGACTTCAGTGGGCAAGAAGAAACAATGGCACACCATCTAAATTATAAGACAGGGAGAAGGCATTTGATTCAAAATCTCAGAGAGACTTGAGTTAAAAATTGATCTAATAAACATGCCACGGCGGAACTCAAGAAATAAATGTTATTGTTTCATTATTCAGAATCTAAGAGAAGCCAATTAATTGTAGAAGATGTGATTTTTTATTAATTTTTTATCCTTTCGGTACTTGGTATTCTGACACACACTCTTTACCAATTGGTGGCGCCCATTCACGGTTTACCAAATGTCAATAAAGTTCGAAAAAGAAAGAAGAAGAAAGTTGCACGCAGCGTCATACGTTCGTCATGATTTAGAGGTAGCGGGAACCTATTCAGCCTCGATTTGACTGGATTTGTATCCACGCTGGCTCGTCCCACAATTGAAAAAGTAAGCAAAAACTTACAAACACGGTAAAAAACTGATTTTTGAACAACAACTTGAATAGCCCGTACACCTCCGTTTGTATGTGAAACTCCTCTCTCCGTTATTTGGTCCATAATTTACTTCGAGTACCTTTAAAAAAGTACTTTTTCCGGTTGATTTCAGACAGACCGTGTGCCACAGCAAGTTAACATACATGAACTAGCTAACAGAAAAGACCGCTGTAAAAGTGTAAAAGTTCATGAATGGTGGTTTATACTGCTTCAAAATACTTAAAGTTCTCTTAAATAACTCCCCATAAACCTGGCATGCAAACTTTTTCACTCATTTGTCGCTATTATCAAGTTTTTTTGTCACGATAATCTTGCACATATTTGCTGGACGGATTAGCATTTTTTCCAAGTCCTCGGGAGGAGTTTTTTTTCCACAGAGAAAGAAATTCGTGCATCGGCTTACTTTGTAACTCATATTGATTTTCCAACCTTGGTTACATACTTGGTCAACTTGGTAAATTATATTTTTCACCGGGTTGTCCTCATTTCTATAACCCACTTAAAATAAGGTGAAAACGCAAGGGGTGAAGTTTATCAAATGCGTTTTCAGGAGTCTATCTTCAGAAGATTGTAGTTTCATCACGACAGATCCACACCAAAAATATCCACATAATTACAAAGCCTTGTGAAATTCAGCACTGTGTTCTGATTTGATAGAGATTTACTGCGCTTCGCCTGGAAAAAGGACGTGAACCGGTTAGACACAAAGTGTGTTCAAATCCACAAGACCTTTAGTCTGTACACTGCGTGACAGAAAACACGTATACTTTGTTTGATCTGTTTTCGATATGTTATCGAACATTTATCAGTTTTTGCGTACTCTTTTAGTCAGAAGTTCCAACTTTGTGTTTAATTCCCATTTAAATCATCATCGTATTTGTTTGCTGCTGTACATTTATCAGCTGTGCTTACCAATCCTTCCATACTACATTTATAGTTGAGGGCATTAATATTCAAACGCAGGAAACAAATGCAAGACAATTACTTTCATCATCGATCTGTCAGAGACTGCCAGGGCTTCACTTCTGTTGGCCTGCCGATATTATTTTATGCATCCATATATCCCACTAATGAGAAGTTTGTGTGTTGCTAAATACTTATGTAATTAAATCAGTTGAATGTTAATATATACAACTGACTACAACTATATTGCAATTATGTGTATTATATGTATTCTATCGCACTGAGTACTAATTGCCACTGCCAGCCACCCAACATGTTAACAGAATAAACTTTCAAAAACAGACCAATAAAATCAAAATGTCTGAAATTTATCAAAAATTAGGTTTCAGTTAAATGGCATAAAATTGTATCACTATCTGAACCAATCAGCTGTAAGATCAAATGAGAGCCATGATTTACCATTGTGCCCTGGGTCTTGTAGTCAGTTAGTAGAGAGCAGCTGCAGGTGCCTGGCTTTGAAAACTGTTGCCACCTCAATCTTTTAAGGTTATGGTTGCAAGTATGCCACAGAGCAAGTTGGGATCAAGTTTGAAGCATATCTAAGTCTCGTATTCTTTGTGTGGCTATCTCTGAAGGATTCTGCACAGGCCTGGCTCATCTTGAACAAGCCTCTTGTCATTTCATAAGCTTTAGGAATTCACTGTGATGTCGAGCAGAAAACTAGCAGTTACTGTCGCTCAAAGCTGCCAGTCACTCTGTCATGCATAACTTTAAGCCATTTTCTATCATTTAAATGAATAAGCTATGTAAAAGCTCATCCACCATACAGTTGACATAGATGGGGAAATTAGCCGTAGAGCTACAACTGGACTGACCAGAAAAAAATATTTTAATGTGTTTACAGTGTCAACAGGGTTTCAGTGAACAATCTGCAGTCTACTGCAACTTTAACTGCTGTTAACAGATCTTCTCTTTATCGACAGATTTAAAGCTTCACACATGGCTGCGGAGAAAGAAATATGGCAAACGATTGGAGAGGGCTTTGTTCAACAATATTACCACCTGTTTGACAATTCCAACAGGGCGGCCCTGAGTAACCTTTATGTAAGTTTGTTTAGGGACCATTTAGATATTTATTGTTTTAGTAAGGAAAATCATAATGTGTTAACACTGTATAAAACAAAACTGCATCAAACTTAACAGTCATAGTTGAAGTTACTGTTGTAAAAAATATGATGCATCATAAAAGAAATTGTTGTGTGCATGGATTTGAGGCAAACTCTTTTTATTTAGTCCCCCGAAGCCTGTTTGACGTGGGAAGGATCACATTTTCAAGGGAAAGAAGCCATTGCTGGTAAATATGCGGTGAGTATGAGTTTGTATTGATTACAATCTACACAAAATATGGGAAAAGTAGACTTCCCAAACAAAAAAAGAAGCAGAGCAATTCACATGCATCTTCTGGTATAAATGTCTTTTTGCTTGTTTGTGTGGGTGAGTGTGTGGTGTTGTAGATGCTATTAATACTATTGTTTCTAATCCACAGAGCTTGCCTTTCAAGCGTATTAAGCACATTATCACAGAACAAGACTTCCAGCCCACGATAGATAGCTGTATCCTAATCATGGTCTTTGGACAGTTACAGGTAAGCTAGTACATTTTTGTTTATAACTATGGGTCTACACTTGGGTCAGTATCACAAAGGGAGTTCAACTTTGTACTGTCTTCTGGTCTGGGTTACATAAGTTATGACATGAAGTATCACAGAGGGTTTTATTGTTTTTATTTTTAATAACATCACAAAGTCACCTTTTTTTTATCCCTTGCTGCAGCAATGGTGTAAGAGTTTAAAGCATTAACATTTTCAGGAATGTAATCGGTATATTAAACCAAAAGAGATGCATGGAAACCCTGTAACAGAAACAGTGAAGTGATTTCACTTACCAATAAAACATTTATTGCTCTTTATTACTTGTCCCTCTCAGAATTCTGCAGGGATGATAACTCCAGTTTTGCTATTATTCTGACTGGTCAGTAGTGAGCTGATTTTCTGCAGTCCATGAGCAGACCAGTTGTGCTGCATAGCAACTACAGCAACTACATTAGGCATACACTGATACTAAATCTCTCAATGGTTGGATTGGGTATTGGCTGATCTTGAATTGGATACCATTTGTTGAAGGAAATAAAATTAAGTACATTAATGCTAATGTGTTTGTTTGTTATTTGTTTAATTCATTTGTTGTTTACAAAGTTAGAAAAGTAATGACTAAGTCAAACCTGTTGTCTTACAAATTAAAAAACATATATATCTTAGTCTCCTTAAAACAGTGAGGTATACAGCTCATGAAACACTGGTATCGGATTGGTACCTAGCCGGTACACAAAGCCTAGGTGTTGGTATCAGGATTATAAAAGTCGGATTGGAATTTGATAAATTAAACCCCATGTGATGTACAGTGTATAATACACTTATGCCTTAATCAGTATTGTAGTTTCTTCTCATTATTTTGCTAACAAATATTTCTAAAACCTCTTCTGCAACAGGTAGATGAGGATCCACCACTGGCCTTTCATCAGGTGTTTATGCTGAAGTCCCAAAACTGTGCTTGGGCTTGTACAAATGATGTGTTCCGGTTGGGAGTACACAACATCCCAGTGTAGCAATCTGGACCGAATGGCTCACACATTTTGACACCCAGCTCTTAATCCATACATTGGTCATGCTATAACTAAAAACATAGGGAATTGTATGATAAATTCCTCAGTGTTTACATAAATAAAAATGCATTTTTTGTATTAAAGATGTTAAATTACATTCCTGTCCAATAAAAGATATTTCATTATGAGTAAGTGCACTGTTTCCTTTCTTTGCTAGATGAATGTATTCACTTGTTTCCTCATTTTTTCCCCAAACGTTGCAGTATGAATCATGTGTGTGATATGAGAAGTAGTAGTATCGTATGTAAAGTCTAGCCAATAGAATTATTTTGTTTTATTAACATGACTCGTGTGTGGCCGCTGGAGGCGCTACAGCCCCTTACGAGGATGTCAGTTTAATAGACTAACATCCTCGGCCATGGCATACAGAAGTAACTAAAAAGACCAAACTCAATGACACCGATGGTGATAAAATGTCCTGTCAGGATATGGATCAAATACACATTAATGGGCGATCTGATCATCAAAGAACAGTAAGTAGTGTTGACACATCTTCTGTGTAAATTTGACTTAGGTAACCAGTGGGACGACCTAGCTACAATGTTATGTATACGTGTGTGTGTCCTCTAAACCCGACTTATTTCCATGTAAATGGCGTTTCGACTTAACTACGTCAAAATTTTTACTTTTTCGATATAACTGTGATACTTAAAGTGGAAAGCTTTGAGTTTAAGCGGATTTTAAACTGCCCTTGTCTGGTCATGTAAGTTACCACGTTACGCATACGGGGGTGTCGGATTGAACGCGAACATGGAAAACAGCTTTTAAAATCGTAAAACTCTCGATGAATCGTGGCAAGATAGTCATTTGCAACGATAAAAACTTCTAAAAATATATACCATACAGCCTGATATTTGACACTAAAATCCGTTTTGTCTGTTTTGTAAATATTGTTAGTTAATGCGCATGCGCGGTGGCCTATTTTATAATTAAAGGCACAAAGACAGTTGACCACCAGGAACCAAAACAAGAGAAATTCTGTCTGGTTCTTTGTAGAACGGCTTCAAAGATAAAGACCCAGACTGCCAAAATGGTACAGACACAGAGGACGAACCTTTGCTTCGGGAGAACCCCAGACGGTTCGTCATCTTCCCCATCCAGTACCCCGACATCTGGAAGATGTACAAGCAGGCACAAGCCTCTTTCTGGACAGTGGAGGAGGTGGGTGTCCCATTGATTTTTCTCAATGAAAAGGATCTGAATGTTTCAACTATCAATCACAATCATTGAAAACGTGCAGTATTTTTACAGAATAAAGTTTTGTTGACATGATGTATTTTAATGAGTGCACAAACTTATTAGTTGCAGTTTATTTGAGGTAACCTGAATTCTACTATTGATAAAATAAGATATAAAATGTTTGGGGTACGGGTGCATACTCTGCAAAAACACAGGTAGCTAAATGAAAAACTTGGGTATCCACCACAGCCTTTCGTCATATAAAAACTCTGAATAATAAGACACATGTACTGTTGATGTTGTGTTTTCCAGGTTGATCTGTCCAAAGACTTGGTACACTGGGACCGTTTGAAACCTGGGGAGAAACACTTCATCTCTCACGTCTTAGCCTTCTTTGCTGCAAGCGATGGAATCGTCAACGAGAACCTGGTGAGAAGGGGGATACCAAGCAGCTGTTACAGATGCTTTGTGCCTTGTATGCCTTTAAAGAGAAGTAACATTGTAAAGCCCAGTTAAATCATAATTAGTTTTAGTATTAATATCAGCATGTGTGTTTTCTGTCTTATCCAACAGGTGCAGAGGTTCTGCCAGGAGGTTCAGGTCCCTGAAGCACGCTCCTTCTACAGCTTCCAGATCCTTATAGAAACTGTTCATTCAGAGATGTACAGCATGCTCATTAACACTTATATCAGGGACCTGAAGCAGAGGTGAGTTTGTTGTTATATTTCTTTGGTTAAACACCTGCTTGTGATGCTCAGTGGCCCTGTTAAAGGTGAATTCAAGAAAAAAAAAATCCATTTAAATGAGCTCAGTTTTCTGCAGTGTATGAGAAGAGCATGAATTCTAATGCCACTGCACTCTGCGGCTACAAATTGCTTTATTTGTGGCTGAAATAGTGACAGCAGAGATTAAAATTGATTAAGGAAAAATAAAAGAAAATCAATTTTATTATATGAAAGTTGTTTCAGTCAGTTAGTGTAAATAATTGCTCCAGAGTGTAATGTTTAAACAGCGAATTTGATATGCTTTAATATTAATCCCTTTGGAGCAAGTCCATGACCACATAGAGATCAATTATATCTGTATATATCTAATCTTCTGAAAACAAACTGTAAGACTTGCAGCTGTTCTTCATAGGTTAAGTCTGCAACACTTTGTGGTCATTTCTGTTGCATTCCCAGCTTTGATGCACCAACTGACAAGGAACTGTTTTAGGGCACCTGCATCATCTGGCATGTTGACAAAAAGTTTTCAAACCCCATGTTTAGTTTTCTAAAATATGTATTTTACCGCATTTGTTTTCCTCTCTACCTTCTTTCTACATCAGCTTCACTTTAATAGACTTTTTGAGTTATTTTTCATGCTTATTTTCCAGCAGATCTATTTTTTAAAGTTTTTTTTTAATTCATTAAGTTTAATTCGCTGTTGGTTAACAGTAAAACCTAAAAACTGCAAGGTGAAAACTTGTCTTAGGTGCTCGATATGTTTAACTGAGGCTACACATTCAGTGCAAGTCAAGTAAGTATTTTTTATTAACTTTGTGTTATAGAGACTTCTTATTTAATGCCATTCACACAATGCCTTGTGTGAGACGAAAAGCAGACTGGGCCCTCCAGTGGATAAATGACAGCAAATCCACATTTGGTAAGAGAGATACAACACAAAAAACATAATATTGTAAATCAGATAATAACGAGAGATTTTCTCCTAGTGGAGTTTTCCATTTACTGGGGTTAATAAAAGTTCTGACATCATCTTCCTTCAGGGGAGCGAATTGTAGCTTTTGCAGCAGTGGAGGGCATCTTCTTCTCTGGCTCTTTTGCCTCCATCTACTGGCTGAAGAAGAGAGGACTGATGCCTGGTCTTACCTACTCCAATGAGCTGATCAGCAGGGATGAGGTAACTAGAATCCACAGACAAAAAGGGATGGTTTGATCTGTCATAAAGGCCTTAAATTTTATCATTTCTCTTGTGCAATACTATTAGCTTTCATCTTAAATGATTTTGTTTGACACACCTCCACAGAGGTTTAGCTTTGCAAGTTTCTCCCTATAATTTCAGGCTAACTCCTTGGTTATAGTACTATATTACTGTCTGTATTTGCCACTTCCCTGATGGCTGCTTGTTCAGCTCTTCAATCTACTTTTTGCTGTATGAAAAATCTGTTCAGGTAGTAAATATGTTCAGAGAATTTATGGGAAGCTAGTTAAAGGTATATTTCCTCTGTTTTTTAATCCTCCTCCTCCGTTCTGGGATGTATTTTTTATTGTTTCCTAGGGCCTGCACTGTAACTTTGCTTGCCTGCTGTACAGCTACCTGGTGAAGAAGCCATCAGAGGACCGTGTGAAGGACATCATCACCAAAGCTGTCAGCATAGAGCAGGTCAGCAAGAGCTGAATGGAATATACTCGATCAAAACTACTCATAGGTTGTTATAACATACAGCATATCCAGAAGTACTTGGACCATGACACTATTTTCGCTACTCTGACTTTGCAAACCACCACAGAGGATTTAAAATAAAAACATTATTCTTTTAGTGCAAACTTTTAAGACTTTTAAAATACCCATGAGCAGAGCCGACCCTACCCAAGGTGGCGCTCTAGGTGAGATTTTATTTGGCATTTGCCTATACTGCCTATTGGAAGGGCCGGCCCTGCTCATGAGGCTGACCGTATGTGTAAATCAGCTGCTACTTGACAATCTATTCTCTTTCCTCTTTTGTTTTTTTACTTTTGTATGACAAAAATCTTAACAGGCCACACCAGTTCTGTACGGACATATACTTATAATGTTTTGTGTTGCAGGAGTTTTTGACAGAAGCCTTGCCAGTGGATCTCATTGGGATGAACTCTTATCTGATGAAGCAGTACATTGAGTTTGTCGCAGACCGGCTTCTCACTGACCTCGGACTGGCTAAGGTAGTTCAGCTGAAATCAGATATAGATATATTGCATGCCACAAGGTCTTACTTATTTAAACCCTTTATACTGTGGAAGCTGTTGTATTATTAAAGCATAGGATCCCTTGATTGAGAGTAAAATGACAAAAGCCATACTCCTTGCTGAAATTATCGGCGATATGCTATTTATGCATTTGATGATTAGAGACATGTATTTTATTAACATAAAGATGCAGTATTTAACTGTTTTACTTTGCCTTTTTTCTGTCCTTAAATCCAAGGTATATAAAGCTGAAAATCCGTTTGACTTCATGGAGTCCATTTCTCTTGAGGGGAAAACCAACTTCTTTGAGAAGCGAGTTGCAGAGTATCAGAGATTTGGAGTTATGTCAAGCATGATGGATGGTGAATTCACTCTGGATGCAGACTTCTGAAACTGAAATCACGTTCAGTTACATTTTTGTTACCTTTAACCTATTTATTTATTTATCATGTTAAAACAATTTTTAAAAAAGAACACTTCCACTCTGATACCATGACAGCATTATACAGGATTATTAAATAGATGACAGTTTAAAGTTGCATTCCTACAGCAGACATTCGCAACCTAACCCAACAGGGATTAAGAGTTACACTTTGAGTTTATAAGCACTAATGTAATTTTTAAAGTGGAATATGGTTAATGAACAGATCTCTCCATGGACCTCATGGCCTTTTTTTTTTTTTTTTTTAATCTCAACACACTACAGCATCAACATCTGGCATGAGATGAAACAATAATAAGTTAGATGGGATGTATAATTATTCTGTACCACTGTGAACTTTCAAAAATGGTTAAAATCTAGAATATGTTTATTGGGTCTGTATTAAAGGTTGCTGGTATCTCTTTGAATTGTTTTGGGATTTTGTCATTTTAATGTACAATAAAGTTTTTTAGAAATGAAAAATTGTGTCGTAAATGGAGTATTTGAGATGAATTATGTATGCATGAACCAAAGGATGATCAGAAATGGACAAACACGTGAATCTGGCTAATATGGTTGCTTTTAAAACAGTTGGAGAAAGTAGTGTTTATATGCTGAGAAATGTAGCGCCACTGTTACCGAGATTTTCCTCAACGGTCAGATTAGATTAGCCACTCCTCCGTTAGCATACGGATGCTGGCAATGATAGCTAACAATTAGCTAGTGTTTTCGCGATTTGGAAACATGGCTGGGGGTTTTCAAGGTTTTGCGCTTGAAAAAGCCGAACTTCTTTCCAGCCGCTTGAAGGAGGTTCTGTCTACAGGACAAGGGTATGTTCGGGCCCAGTTCGGGGTGGATCTGGGCTTGAAGCCCGAGTTGTACCCGACGTGGGTCATCCTGTCTACGGCCGCGGTGGGTCTGCTTCTGCTTCTTGCCCTGTCATGGGCCGCCGTCTGTGGCGGTCTGTTTGTCGGGAAAAAGCGGGGATCCCTGGTTACCCAAGGCAGCTGTGAGCCCGAGAAGGCCATTTCAGCTAAAACTGCCAAAGCAGAAGAACAGAAGAAGAGGAACAAAAGGAAAACGACAGAAAAGGTAACGTCACCGTACCTAGCGTAAAGGAGCTGTTGAATCACGGTGGAGCAGTAAAAAGAAGTGCGACTGACGTTATTAATTGACTAAAATCAATTAATGCAAAGCAATAATGTTTATTTATTCAATGTTAGCGCTGGGTAGCGGTAAGATAATTCATGCTTTTATCCCATTGCTTTATTTTGGTTAGTTAGCCAAAAATGCTATTCCAGACACCATGAATCAACAAACGTTAGCATAGCGTTACAGCCCACTTTCTTGAGGCAAAGGAAGTCAGGCTTTCTAGGGATCATTTGCCTCGTGTCCAAAACGATATTTATAATACAATTCAAAAGCTATAAAACGTTCATTTAGAAAATTACGTTAGCTTTCTTTCATATTTAATCAACCTGTATCATCACAGAGGCTATAAGTTCTGAGCCAATCATGCTAACTGTGGTATGCATCATACTGTCAAGCTGCTAATGATTGATAGCCAAGTTAATGCTAATAATGTTAACAGGCCATAACAGCGAAAGCGCCTGAAGTACAACGTTACTGGTTTGCCTCCACGTGGGATTCATATTTGCATCAATAACTCGAAAATGACACAATTTTCATTGTGAGCAAAATTTGCTGTTATAAAGGTTTTTCTTAGTCAGTTGTGGTAATGTCTCAGCAACATCAGCGCTGGTTTCCTGACTATGTTGGCTGTTCAATCCAAAGTCTAAAGTTTATGTGATCAGGTGTAGCCAGCCTTGTGAAAGTTAGGCACCTAATTAATTTTTTTAGGTCTGCAAAATGATGCTCGATTTAATGAATGTATGGTTTTGCAGTGGTTTGATGTAAGTATAGTTAATCTAGATAAATTGAAAAGATTTGATATTGAAGTTGAGTCAGATTACTCTGGAAACACAATCCATAGGTCAATAGACTTCAGTTAAGTTGAATGTTTGTTAAATTATTGGATCATTAACATTATGTCTTATTTGATGTCTGTCTTTTTTCCCTCAGAAGACAGAGTCCAATGGGCAACCAGTGGCTGTAGCTCAGGAGGAAGTTAAAGTTAAAGTGACGGAGGCGGTTTCCAAGATTGCCCCTCAGATCAAAACTGAAAAGGTATGTGTTGAGCAGCTGCTGCCAAAATTAAGGGGACCTGAAACTGTTTGTGGTTGTTGTTGGGCAGGGCAGCCATGTTTTTTTGGTTAAAGTCGTGTCATCCGTTATTTTTTTTGTTTTGTGTTATGGTTTTAATTTGTTTTGTTTAAGTATAGTTATTGTTGAGATATTGCTGAACCCTCACCGTCAGCCTTTGTCAGTGTAGCACGGCTTTTAAAGACAGCAAAGTTACATATTGTCATTAATAAAAAAATTTTTTGTATAACCCCACACTTTACAACAATTTGACTTTCATTCTTATGCTCATAGGTGCATGAGGTACAGGCTCCAGTACAGGGGAAAAAGAGCAAGAAGAAACCCAAGACAGATGTGAAACCAGTTCAGAATGTGTCCACAAATGATGGGAAAGAACCTGATGATGGTAAGACTCAACTGTGGTGGGGGAAATTTCACATAACTTCTCATTTTCAAACTGTCTGTTAAGTTATACACTCCTCATGTTGCCCACTTAACCTCTCTAGTTTTGTTAAGCGCTATTTACTACAATAAGATAGATAGATAGATAGATAGATAGATAGATAGATAGATAGATAGATAGATAGATGTACTTTATTGATCCCAATTTGGGAAACTCCACTGTTGCAGCACTCCACAACTAGAATAATACAAACTATACTATAACTATAACTATAGTGTGATTTTGTCACTTTGAATTGTAAGGTATTCATTTTCATGTATACCAGGGAGTGGAGGCCCTGCAACTCAAGAAAAAAAAATATAAAAAGTGAGTGAACTAAATTAATGTGATAGATTTTCCTATCACTTCAACATAGATCCTTCACTAAATGTCATACATATCCTTTCAGATTAAGGTAGGTCAATAGATAACTTCCGTTTAATTTTCAAGCGGCTGCCACTTTCTTTGGTTGGATAATGTTACTTGGAACTGGTGGAAAATTCTAGTAGCTCTATCCCTAAGGGCTACAACACCTCTGAAAGCAATCTTAACTATATGTCCCTGGGAATGCTGGTATGGACATTTCCATGTAGTCCGCTTTGTTTGATATCTGTTTGGATGTGAAGTCCCACAAGTATCTTTGTCAAACAAGGACAACCATTCAAACACTAAACATAAAGAAAGAAGCAAATTAAATGAGCTTTGAATTGAGAGATCAGAGTGCTGTAGAGAGATAGGAATTGTGGTTAATGAACAGTGTTATCACATCTGTCCATAATTTTGGGTGTGTTTGTTGATTAACTGGGCGTTAGGGTGAAGCCTCTCAGCTCCCAGCCTGTTCTGTATTAGGAAATCGGCTGTGTAATTGTGGACAATATGATGTACTCCATCTACAGAATCAGGACTGATCCAGGCATTCTTGATGATAATAAAATTAGATAAAACCTTGTTCCATACTAATCCTTTGTTTTTTCCATCACAATCTGATAAAATATTACAACCGTTCTGTATTTTATCAACATAAACTTTGGATTGGCCAATATACATAAAAAGAGACAAACGATTAATGTAGTAATGAAATCGGTGGGAGCAGGGCTGCTTTGGATGTAAAAAAAAAAGTTCTCTTCACCTCTATTTCAGTATCTTTTTGAAGGTGTATCAAAAGCAGCAGTTTCCAGAGTGACCTGCCATCATCAGGTTTGACCTTTCTTTTTTTTTTTTCGATATTTTTGTGTGTGTGTTCTGAAAAAGATGAAAAAAAATGATAATCAGGGAATTACTAAAAGCACTGACCAAAATTTATTGAGATTGTGTCCAGTATTTACTACATATAATGACAACCCCAGCAACTTACATACACATGGAAAAATTTGCCAGTATTACAATGCAACTATACTATCCTTTTAACTATCCTCTTAATTTTGTTGTCCCCTGAATTCTGTGTTTTAATATGGTCCTCAAAAACTTGCATTGTTTTAGTACATGTAGTAATTTCCCAATTTTGTTGTACAATAACATAGTTTAAATTGTCAGAGTTACATATTTTTTAACCTCGTATCAAATAGTTATCAAAATCTCAAATCCTGTGTGACACCATTAGTAACACTGTGTCTCCTTTTATACCCTCTGTTCAAATTTCTTTACTTGATGAGTCTGACAAAACTTATCTCCTTCCTTCAAAGGATAGACATAATTAATAATTATGCCTCATCAGCTAAATCTTCATCTTTGTTGTGTGATTCTCACCAATATTCAGTTGGGGGGCGCCAATTCAAAGGTATCTCCTACTGTTATTATGCAGGCAATATTTAATTTGTTACCATTTTTAATACTTAATATTTTACACTGTCTGTCCTACAAAACTAAAATATCGAAAGGCTGATAGTTCTCTACAGCCAAATACTGAGAAAAAAAATCCAATTGTGATGGAAATCTATCAAAGATGAGATGGAGGGATGAGGAGGTCTTGAGACGACAGATGTCTCACGCAAGAGCATTTATTGTAGAACTTGACTTCAGATAGATCAGTAATAGCAACACCAACATTAACAAGTGATTAAGAGTAATGCTACCACCAACTCAAGGCTGTTCTGCGTCTAAGTCATATTAAAGTCTTCCTGTCCTCACATGTCACCAGTCCTAAACTACATGTTCAAATCAGGTAAAGCTCCAAACCTTCAAAATCATCCTGTTGAGCTCTATAATCTTGAGCTCTATAATCTTGAGAGTGTTGAGCTCTATAATCTTGAGAGTTACAGTATCTCATTCTAAGGTTCAGTGTCTGAACGTCTGCTAGCACTATGAGTTATCTTTCTGCCCACTCACTATCAGGGGGAACCCAGCCCTCTGCCTTGGTTATTATGTTAAGGGTGAACGGAAAATGTCTGCACAAATAATTCCAAGATTAATGTGACCTAGGCCTTAATTTTGCACAATTTATGTGCAAAGAGGTATATTTGCAGACAGAGAGGTGTATAAGGGGGTAAACCCAAGGGGACAAGGCCTAACAGGGTTACAATCTCCCCCAGATGATGTTGTCCTGAAGATGATGAAAGTGGCTCTCTTTCCTTTTCTCTTCAACCTATCCTGCATGATTTAGGTGTATCTCTGGACCGGGATCTGAGTCTGGACCAGCATGCTAAATAATTAGTTTGCTTCTCTTTCTACAAACTGAAGAACATTGCTTAAGTCAGGTGCATCATGTTCAGAGCTGAAATGGAGATAATTATACATATTAATTTTCCTTCATATTGATTTCTGCAAATCCTTGATTTCTGCATCTCCTTTTTTCTTTGCAAAGATGTGTTTTAACAGCTTACAAGTTGTTCAAAATGCAACTGATATGCAGGGATGAAGTGATCTGTAACTCAATGTCTGTACTGGTCAGATACTGGCCAAATATAATTCATCTGATCAGTTCGCCTAAGCCAGTGTTTCTCAAACTATGGGGCGCGCCCCACCAGTGGGGGGCAGAGACATGACAGGTGGGGCGTGACGAACGGGACGATTTTTTTTTCTTTTCTTTTCTTTTTTTTACATTCCTTGATCGGTCACTGTGTGTACTGACAATTAAATCCAACTTCCACTCTCACAAAACAACCACACTCAAACGAAGTAACCA
>JAQMCX010000019.1:901841-962253 GCA_029814765.1 Acanthurus leucopareius | reverse complement strand
GCCTCAAAAGTCTCCTGTCTGCAGCCAATGACAGAGCCAGCCTTCCTGATCAGTTTGTTCAGTCTGCTGGTGTCACTATATCACTAATAGCTTTGTTTTCATGTTGTGGCCTCTCAACTTAATAATTAACAAGATATCATCCATAAATAAACCATCTAGAAGTCGTCCTCATCATATCTTAGCACACACCGGGTCACCCAATCATTTGTTGTTGATGGGGTTGAATCCACCAGGTGCGTGGGAGACCAAAGTCAGCAACCGAGAGAAGAAGCAACAGCGCAGGAAGGACAAGGGCCCTGAGGATTCTGGTAGCTCGGGAGGCATGGAAGCTCCAAAGTCCAATGCGGAGACACCTAAAGCCACAGCACCGGCCAACACTAAGAAGAACAGAGGAAACCATGGTACTTATTCAGCAAATGTTAGAATACAAGGATTTCCTGTGACACTCAAGAGGTCATCTTTTGGCAGGGCTTACTGTTAAAAGTTTAACTGAGATTTATTAAACTTGTAGTGTTTGAAGGGCTAAGCATATGAGGTGGACAGTATACTATTACTTAAACAAGACTTATCTAGTGATATTGAATGATACTTGAGCATAGTTTTTTTCATATTATTTCAGAATCCCTGCATGCAAGAAGCACTGGAAAGGGGGAAGCAGCCAGTGGAGCTGGTAAAGAAAGCTAAACCTTTTTCTTTGTGACTGAGATGAGAAAACCACTTAATAGCTTTTTCCTTCTTTATTTGATGGCTGTTATTTTTTCTTTAAAAAAAAACTTTGTCTGTTATCAACATGGATGTACACAAAGATCATTTACAGAATTTGCTCAACATAAGGTTGTCACTGTTTGACAGAACCTCCAGTCTGACTGCTTGTCTCCCCCAAACATCTATTTCCTCAGTGTCCTCCAGCTGGAGGGAGGAGCCTTCAGTTAGTGGTGGAGGTTGGACTGATATGTCAATGAAAATGCCAGGACAGATGGGTGCCATGGAAGGAACCAAGTGGAGTGCCATCCACATGACCTCACACTACAGGGCCCCACCTAAGCATCAGTCCTGGGGACAGGAGACACAAGGTACCACTGTAACTTGTGCACACCTTCTCAAAACATGTTCAGAAAACAGAGGGACACTGTTGTTTCATAACTTGTTTGGCTGTTCTCAGCACACTGAATTTAAGATTTTAAAAATTCACATTATGGTTTCACTGCTAGTGTGACTTGAAGTAAGGCAAACACAATGCAGCTGTCATGGAGGCACTTAATGTAGAACTTAGTAGAACTCGATGCCAAACCTGAGTTCCAGTTTGTTTGTCAGAAAAGCAGTTTAATCTGTTTCTGTGTGCTCTCCCCTGCAGCATGGGGTGGCATTGATGGCCGCATGAAGACTGACCTGTCTTTCTCCATGCTGCGGCCAAACACCACAGGTTGGTACAGTGATTAAAAGCCAGATTTATCACTCATTCACAAATCAGACTCTTGGTTGTGAAATATGATTTAACTTCAGCAGCCTTCAACATGTTCTTTTGTTTACTTAGCACTAATTTACTTCTATACATTACTTCTACTGCTACCCCCCCTCCCTCTCTTTCTCAATCCCCTTCTGTTTCTTTTAGACCCAATAGGAAACTCAGTAGACCTGCAGTGGACGAGCCACCCTGATGTTGATGACCAATGGTCTGGATTTAGTAAGTATTTCAGAAATCATTCCACATACGTTCTTCTACACTCATGTCAATAACCAATCATTACAAAATGAAAAAAAAAAATTTAAAATGAAGCTGTCCAGTAAGTTTCTGAGATGAAGCCTAATCATAAGTCTTAAAAATCTAAGAATTTAATATGGGTTTTGCATTTAAGGGACAAAAGAGAGGAAAAATATCCTTACTTAGACATAAATATACTTTTGAATTAGTCATTTGTGGTCTAAGTGCTGTTCTGTTGGTGTGAATCATTTCAGATGGGATGGCAGCAGCAGACCCCAGCTCTGACTGGAATGCCCCGTCAGAGCACTGGGGAAACTACGAAGAGCCTCCTGTTCTGGTGACACCAGCTCCACCACTGAAGGAGCAGCCTGTCCCCAACAAGGTTTCACTTACGCTCTGCCAAATCATCTGCATGACTATTTACATGTGTTACACACCTCTGAATTATCCTTATGCAAGGTCTAAAAGTCTCTTAAGAAAACCTCTATATAATCAGGGTTTTTTTTTTTTGTCTTGTTTATTTGGTACATTTTTAAGGAAGCAATACAAAAGCCAGGAAGTCAAACTCTTGCCAAAATAGAAAAGGCTGCAACAGATTGATTTGGATCCTCATTGATAAGTCATATAGTCATGTTGTGTCTATCCAACAAAGTACCTACTGACTCCCTCCTGCCATGGACATCTCTGTTACCAGGATGTGGTGTTTTAGTTTTAATAACCTGAATATCTGTCTTTGTTGTGTCAGGCATCAGAGGATGAGAAAGACGCTGAGGATCCCTCCAATGGAGCTGCCAAATCTAAGAGGAGGAGGAAAAAGAAAAAGAAAACTGAAGAGGAGGCTCCATCTGAGGCTCAGGCAAGGATTAAAAGATAACAGCAAGCTGTCAGATTTATATTCTTCACAAAGAGTATAAATTGTTTTATTTTTTGCATATATTCACATCAAATGAATGTTTCCCTGTTTTGGTGATGTCATTGCATTTGTTTGATTGCAGACTGCAAGCGCAGCACCTCAAGAGCTTCCTGTGCAGGCCTCAAAAAAACAGAATCCCAGCTTATCTTCCTCTCAGAGTAGGTTTCAGCAGATCTGAGTCTGAATTTGTATTAACTCACTCCCATTCACAGTGAAGAAGTCACAGAGCAAACACATGTTCAAATAGTACAGCACTGATTACTTCTGTTTTCACAGTTTCTCTCATTTTTCAAACATTCTCTTTAAAGCTCATATTGAACTTACCGTCTATGTGTTTAAACATAGATGGTTCCAAATGCAACTTTCTTATTTTTCATCTTTTTAATCTATTTGCAGAGAAGTCTGAGCCAGTTGTGGAGCCTCAGAAGTCCTCTCAGAAGAAAAAGGTTCGAAGGGAAACATGAAGTCATATCACAGGTCCATACAAAACATATGCAAAAGATAGTTAAATGTGTCACATGCAATAATTAGCAGGTACAGGAGTTTGTTTCTGAGATACAGCAATGGTTTATCAGATACCGAAACATAAGGAAAGCAGTGGGTATCACCTGCTTGGCTAAATATATTGAGGAAATGTGGTCCTATGGACTGAAATCTTAAAACCGATTTGCACTATTTGCTACACTGCAACCAGAGGAGACTTTCAGGGGACTTAGTCTTGCAGTGGAGGTACATGTTCATGTCATTATTTTTTATGAAATCAGAAGTGTTTGTTTTTCCCCTCCAGGAGTGTATGTTTATAATGGTTGACCTCAAAAATACAAAACAGATGTTAGATTTACCTTTTTATATGAAAATTTTGGTTACAAGAGACACATTGATTTTTTTTTTTTGCTCCCCAAAATTTTGCACTTTGTTTTGTTTGCCGTGCTGCTGCCTCATCACAGTTCCTGAACTGTGTGGGAGCAAGCTGCATGTGAGGGCTGGTCTCAGATTACGACAGATTTTTTTCCGTGTTTAACTCAATATAACACTCACATGCCCTTTGAAAGAGTTAAAGGTTGCTGTAGTCATACTGGCAATGAGGTGATACTGTAATTTGGCAAACAGGGTGTCAGACTTGGGGCACAAAAACAGACAATTAACATTTTGTGTAAAAATATTCAGTTGAATCTTGTGAGGCTCTTGCTAAGTTAGCCCTAGCTTAATTAAAGGGTGTTTTCTAAAGTAACTTCTTTTTCAGTTCCCATTTTCCTCCTTGTGTTTCTCTGGACAGTTTTTTCTTTCAAGGTGTGAGGAATAAGTTCTGGCAGTCACAAACAGGCTTGTTGCTGTGAAAAAAATAACCTGGATATTAATTTACACATGACTACTAGGCCAAAGAAACCTACTTGATTTGGCTATTCTCAGACTCTTGAGGCCTCAAATTAGTTTTGGTTTAACCTACAACTTCATTTCTGCAGAGAAAAAAACATCCTGTACCCCATTTCTTACAGTGTAGTTGCTCTATTAAAGTATTACTGCATAGCCTGTATGAACAGGAAAAATGTTGGATGCAACTAGTAACTACAAATTGCATGTGTGTGTTATGTTAAGATTGCCTATACATCATGTGTTGTTTTAAAAATTTTTTTCCCCCAAAAAAAACTCTTTGCTTGTGTATAAGAACTTTAAAGAAAGGCAGCTGTGGTCATGTTGAATCTCAATGTCAGTAACAGTGGTGGGAAGTTTCTCGGTAGAAAACTTTAGAAACTTCTTCACTACCACTCTTGCAGTGTAATTCACCTTCTCTGTAACAGAATATTCCTATCATTCAAAGTTTGGCCAAAATATGGTTAAAAACACTGCTGCCTGAGTTTAAGAGCTGTGAAACGAGGTATAGTAAGACACTGAATCAGTGTGTTTAGTCAGATTTTCGCTCAAACTGTGATGACAAACTGCAGCCCAATGACAGCTGAAAAGTCACTGATTCATCAGTTATGAAATAGATCAAATAATTTTTTCAAATTTTGACACTGTATGCTGATTCTGGATTCACACTAGTGACTGTTGGTAACTGTAATGTAGAAAGCAAAGTAACTGGTATGAACCACCAGGAGGCACTGTAATGTGAAAGAAAGGAGTAGAGAGATTAACCATACAGGAGTAGCACTATTAAATGTTATCCCTCTGCTTTTTGTAATTCTGAGTGTTTCTATCTTTATCTAAATAGACTGTGCGTTGATTTTCTGGAGATTCGATTGTCTTTTCTGCACTCTTTTTAAAAAATTTTCTTCCGGTTTTTGTGCTAGAAAAAGCCATGCCATATGTACAGATTGTAAGGGCTTTTTCCAGTTCTGTGATTGCACTGTGCAAAAAGGCTGTATTGATTTCCTTTTGATGTTGATGAAATCTTTTTAATACCTTTTTGCAGAATGTGAAATGTGTAACTTTTTTTGGTTTGTACCTGAATTCCAGGATGTGTGATGGGGAATTTTTTTTTAACAAACTGAGAACGAAGACCTACGTAAACATATTGATATGAAACAGCTTTAATTCCACATCAAAGTTGGTTTCGAAATGACACACACAGTTACACACATATATAAAAGGAATTTAATTCCATTGCCTTAACCTGTAGTTGTATAGAAAGTGCATTGGCATCCTTTTTTAAAGTTTCCATCCAATTGCAAGTTTTGATGTCAGAAATTAATTTTATCTTGCATGACTTTGATAATAGTACTTGTGTACAAGAAATTAAATTAATGATCTCTTGCTTTAACTGTTAGTACTTGGTCTTGGAGTACCACTCAGTGTAAATACTATAATAGCTTTTTTAATGAGACAAGTTGCAGCTTTTTTGTGGCCATCCAATTTAGCAGACATTAACATGAGTCTGTTGTTGGTAGGCAAAGAGCCTTAGTGCTTCAAGGTGTTAATCGGCTGGTATTGGTAGACCTGATAGAACAAAATGATTCATCGCTGTGGCTTCAGGCGCCCTTTTTCTGGTTTGATTTTTACTTATGATTCAATAAATGTATTTGTATACTTGTCTCTAGGAAATGGTCTGTGATTAAACAAAATGTCAATGAATTTGTTTAATGACGAGATACAAATGATATTTCTATGTTTGTTTGGTAAAAATGAAAATAAATGAGAATTGCTTGATATCACATTGATGCAGAAATGCTTGTTTGTCACAAATGAACTAAAATGATGGTTTACTTTTTTTTTTTTTTTTTGAAGCAGAAAACATTAAAGTACAACAGCAAGGTCTTTTTTTTGCCTTGAATATAAAATTTGGGACTAAATAAGTGCCAGACAATTAAAAACAGTGTTTACAGATGACATTAACATATACATTTGTGTATTCTTTTTTGACAGGCTGAATAGCTAAGTAATTTCCTAAGTTAAAAAAGTATGTTATTCAGTGAAGACAGTTGTAATCCTTAAGGTTGTGCTGATTATTTTTTTTACTTTTAATCACATTTTCAGTCGTATTATCTCAGCAGAATTCTACACAAGCAATACTAATGGTAGATGGAGCTTTGTCACTGTTCACTAGCATCTTGTTTTCGTGTTTTCTGTCAATCTAATCTCAAATCTGTGATTAATACAATGAGGATTCATATGG
Source organism: Acanthurus leucopareius (assembly GCA_029814765.1). Lineage (NCBI taxonomy): Eukaryota > Metazoa > Chordata > Actinopteri > Acanthuriformes > Acanthuridae > Acanthurus > Acanthurus leucopareius. The sequence goes on along the minus strand of JAQMCX010000019.1, from coordinate 956,025 downwards.
CATAGTGCAAATCTGTGTCAGCAGCCAGGCCTGTGATAGGCCCTGGTTCCAGTGGCCCTCCTGAGGCCAAACCTCTGCCCCAGTCAGTGTGGCGAGGCAGTCGCACGGCACGCTTACAGAGCCTGACCTCCTTGTTTCATTAGTCTCTCCACCCCTTATCTCTCAGTTCATTTAGGATTTACCATCCTGTAATCTCTCACAATCTCTGGCTTGCTGTCCATTCACCTTCTCTTTGGAGGGATATCACGTTTTTCTTTTTTTTTGTCATTCTATCCTGCCAGAGGATTGTTGTACTTATTTTTCTTGTTTGTTTGTGAGAGAGGCAGATATATTAATAGCGTAGGTCACTCTCTAATGGATGGTACTGCAGTTGCTCAAAGCCCTGCTATGAAAATCACTCGCTAATGCTCTCTTAAAAACAGATCCAGCTAAAGTCCCTGTGTCTGGAACCCACCAGCTCAACATGATGCTGTCCTTAAATGGTAGTGGAGTTTGGCAACATTTACTACAAAACTCACAATTAAATTCACACAAACACTGGCTTTGAAATTGCATTGTTCCCTGGCAGATCTGAGAAAAAAGGATGAAGAGGCTATGTATTTCTGGTCAGTGTCTGAACTATCTCTGCACATCTATTGATACTTTTGTTAAATAATTCAAACACTTTCTGTGACCATCATATTAGAAATCGTTTAGGCTTGAAAAATGGACTATGAGTTCGGGATTTTTCCTCTTAGGATTGCGTTCCAGCATTTAAAGAGATGGCAGCCTGGTCAGTATAAAGTCACAGCAGGAGAGGAAAATCCCCTGATGTGACGATGATGCAGTCCACCCACTAGAGCTTAGAGCTGTGGTCACTGGCCCATCTGTCAGGCTTGATCCAGAATGTTTGCACAGGCGGAGGCACAAACTGGCATGAACTGTAGACTTTTTCTTTGCGATAACATATAATCGTCAGTTGTTATATTTAGTGTCATACAGCTGCACTGGAGCACAGCCAGATTAACCTGTTAAGGGGCTCTGGAGCAAAAAGGAGCTGCTGGGCCCTTTATTAACATTTATTATTAGCATCATCAGCATTTCATCTGCTCTGTGTGCATTATGTACAGTATCCCTATGCTGGTACAAAACATGACTATGAAAATTTAAAAAAAAGGATCTGAAGTTTTAAAGGTTTTGCATCATGTAGCAAAATATCTGCCTAAATAATGAAGGTCATAAAACTGTTTTTTGATACAGGGCCACTCCTCATGACAGGCTCTCAAGAGTAAGTAATATTAGCTTCCATCCGATGACCTCTATCATGTAAGTAGATATTGTGCATCAATACTGCACAATTCAAAGCATGACAAAGTTACACTCGATCAAGTTACTACAGCTAAATAAAATCCAGTCAGGTAAGTAAACTATTTCTCAACATATTAAATACTGTGCTTAAGGCCGGTTCTGATATGTGGCTTTTTCAAGTGCCTTACTCTAAATCAAGTACTGACCCAGATGTGAGTTGTGAGTGCTTAAAATTTTATTTTAAATTCAGAGTTCTTGATTTAGGGACTTCGTTGGGCCCAGCATATCAGCATTTTCTTCCTTTCAGTCATATTTTCACTTTTTAAAAAAAAACTTTTTTGCAAAATATTAATTTGCTGTCTTCAAAATTACCCAAACCATAAATATTTCAATTAAAACACTACATTTCAAACTCACATACATACTTAGTGTATTCAATGTGAGCTGTAATCTATCATAACAATAAAGTGAATTTCTGTCAAAACGTTACTGTCACCAAAGCAAAGCATTTAAATGTGGCTCCGTTGGGTCTGAAATACTTGGTGTGATTATAAATTATTTTCGCATCCATCCCTCGGATGTTGGTCAAAATCCGGCCCTGGTCACGTGACTCCGGGATGAGCCAGATTAACGGCTCTCTGTTTGGCAGCACTCCACTCGCGGAAACAAGCGAACATCGTCTCAAACATACGCTGGATGTGGCGGTCCTAGGACGCTGTAGTCTTTTATAATTCATTTTTTCGGCAGCATTCATGAAATAGCTTGAAACACACACCTGGGTAAATAATGATTTCGCCGTGGGACCGGTGGTACTCGACGAGCTGCTGCCTTTGCTGCCATGTACGGACGGGCACCATTATTCTGGGAATATGGTATATGGTAAGTCTGATTTTTCGTTCGATGTCAGGCCCAAAATGTGTACAGGTTTGATTAAAAATGTGGAATATTCGGTGATTAATAATGTCAAGTGCCATTTAGTTTTATCCTTGATGGCTAACTTAGCCTGCTTCTGCAGTTTTTTTGTGTTTTTCGGCACTCGTTTTTGACTTGCCGTTGTGAGGATGTCCTTGATTTAGAAAAACGGTAACGTTTATGTTTGAAATTTAGCTTAATTAGCTAACATTTACAATTACAATGTTAGCGTATTAACTTATTTGCCACCATTTCACTTTCACGCTTCTTCTTGGTTAACGTTATTCATATATGTTTTAATAACATATAAGTTTACAACAAACATATTTTCAGTGTGTAGCTTTTCATACATATTTCTCCTAAGCTAACGTGAAAGTTACCTCTTGTGCTGACATGATAAACTTAACATACTAGTCCATCCAATTTGTTTTGTCCTACATTTGTACAGGTTAAATATAGAGTTTGCTTCTTTTTTTTACCCAAGGGATAAACTAAAGTTTTAAATACAGCGTTATTTCAGTAAGCCTGGTAAATCCCTGACCTTTAGTAAGAGTAAGTCCCAGTCACTGTTTGACCTTCCAACCAACTGAGTATGTTATCAAATGGAGCCAATGCCAGAAAAGGCAACCAGTTATTTTACCTACATGGTGTTTTTAACTAGATAATAAGATTTTTTAAAAATGTGATAAATAAGACTCTTAGGTCCGTTTTTTTAAACATGCTGGTTCGACATGTGTTGTACTGAACTTGAGCTGAAACAACCGGTCAATTATTTGACGACAATTGATATAATTAAATGATCATTTTCATCCCCTACACCCTCTCAAATTTGAGGATTGTCTGCGGTTTTGGATTGTTAGTTACACAAAATAAGAATATTAATTTGGCCATGGGCTTTTTGAGCTTGTGGCTGGTATTTTTGACCATTTTCTGTACAGGTGATTATTTTAAAAATGACAATTAGTGGAACATTTGATGATAAGAAATAACAGCAAATTATGAATTAAATCCATAATTCATATATTTTCATTAAAAATATTCTCCAGTAGTTCCATCCACACCACTCGGTGGTAAGCTTGAAAAACATTATCTGACAAATTATTAAAGCCTCAATTTCACCTGGAGATACTTTCACACTGATATACTTTTATCCCACATTAATATAAAGCCCTGATCCATCCGGTCAACCCGAGCACCAAAATATGGCATAACTCCACAATGAAATTTAATATTAATACTGATTTTCTTTTCCTCCACAGCTCATCAATGCCGTGGTCCTACTCATATTGTTGTCGGCTCTCAATGACCCAATTCAGTACCGCTACCACCTTACCAGCTCTGAGCTCGGAACCGACATTGATGTCATGGACGATGCAAGTGAGTGTAACTAATCCTCTGATTGTTACGCATCTGACTCGGTAGGTTAGGTTGTATTAGATGTCCTCAATGAGGCATTGCTTATTATTCAATGTAAAAAGTGAAAGGTTGATCTGTATCACTATGATTTGTAAGATCTTATGTAGGAGGATATACTGAACATTTTTTTATTCTTTTAAGCTCATAGTCACAAGAAATCTCATTTTCCTTCCCTTTCAGTGTTGTTAACAGTGTTGGGCGTACTGTTGCTGTGATCGCATTGCATGATACACAGAAACAGTTTACTTACTCCTTCAGTGATCCCATTACATTTACATATCAAAGTTAGTTAATCAATTACTGACAATAAAGTTTATACCGGTTTCATAAATTCATCGTCTATCAGCATAATGGGATACATAAAACTCATCATATGCGCCTTTGTTATACACACTTAAGCGACAATTGCCTGACCAACTATGAAGACTGTATCCATCAAATTCAACGCAGTGATGCTATCAAGCGTGCCCGTGTAGTGACTCTTTAACCTGGGCATTGTTGTGCTGACTTCATAAAGGAACAAGTTGTACTGCAAGTAACTTTTTGAGTAACAACCTTCTGTGAAAGTTTAACAGAAATAGTCAATAAAAAATAATAAAGCTATCAAAATGTTACAATAACTGAACACAAGTTGATATCAAGTGTAATAGCTCCATTTCAATATTATTTGGCTATATCATAAAGCTGTATGAGAGCCAACAGTATTTCCACATACTACCATGTGTTTCTGCAGCTTTAAAATCCCCTTTTTTCTATTCTCCACATCTTTTCTGACAATGCTGCTCTCAGCACAGACATAGCTGAGTAGGCTCAGCTCTACAAAGAACAAATCTGAGTGCATGTGTATTTTCAGCGTTTTCCCTCCAGCAGCTATCATCATCATCACACTTGCCTCTGGAACACCACAGACTCTGTCACTGGCTACTCTGATTAAAAACGACTGCTCTAATTCTCCATCGGATTAGAACGGCCATCTTGACTGATTCCCCCCTTGCATATCATTGCTGCTTGTGCAGCACCAGTCAAAGATTGTGAAACTGCGAAAAAGGATGGTGGCAAGCATGTGTCATGGATTTTTGATAGGTTGCTGTTTATAATAACATCACCGTGGTAACATTAAGAGAAATTCTAAACTTAAACCTCAAGTGTGTCATGATGCAGGTTAGGAGCAGCATTTATGTTTTTGTGTATCATTTGCGTTCATGTTTTGATTTTATATAATATGTATAAACATTTGTGTCTGGTGAGGGCAATAATGCTGACTACTAGGAATGCATTGATTTAACTTTGTCACTGCCAGTACTATTTTTAAATACCAAGTCCAGTCAATACCAATTTTTTATAGTTACTGGGAATCTTTTTCACCACTCAGAACTTATATGATATATCAGTGGATATCTCTTAGTTACCGTGCTATGGTGACACTGACAAGTATCTCATCGGTCACTTTTCACAGTTGTACTGTGAATGCGAAAGGCGAGTTACATTTAGTCAAATTTAGCACCTCTTGCATAACAATTACCCACGTGCTCATCAGTTTTGTCCAAGGCAGATTGGGTGCTAAATATAGTGAGGTTACTTAAGGTGCTTTGTTTCGTAAAAATCCATGTCCTCATAAAGACTTTTCGATTACATCAGTGGATTCAAGGTTTCTAACCAAATGACGTTGGCTGCTGTTCTTCTCAAGTACTCTTAACTCTCTGTTTACACTTTTTTGTTTGTTTGTGTTTTCTTTCGGCAGATATCTGCATAGCCACTGCTATATCCCTACTCATGATTCTTATATGTGGCATGGCAACATATGGTGCTTATAAGGTAAATGAACAAACAATACAAATGAGATTCAAACAGACATCTAAACTGGAAGTATAACCTGTCTTTGTTCTGTTTTTAATCTTTCCCACGTAGCAACATGCAGCTTGGATCATTCCATTCTTCTGCTACCAAATCTTTGACTTTGCCCTTAACACACTGGTAGCCATTAGTGTGGTGGTTTATCCCAACACGGTGCAGGACTACCTCCAGCAGCTGGTGAGTATCCCTCCAACACAAACAACTATTTCTTTAACTGCAGATTCTTTTCGTTCTTGAAATGCTATCAAAAGCAACAATACAAAACATTTGAAATTTAGGTATAGTTTTCTGATTTAAAATAAGTTTGTGTGACTGCTAATTTACAGGGCAGATCCAGGAGTTAGTGTTTCATCTGTTAAGTAAGGACCATTATTTGCTAAATCAAACTTGCATTTTCGTTACAATGCCTGATTTTGTCTGAACAGAGCGTTAACTACTAAAAAAGAGGCATTCTGTGAAAACAGGTGACCTAGATATAGCACAGGTCTTAGTTATGTGGATCAGGTGTTTCTGTGGTTGTTTCAGACATAAAGGTCAAGTTTTGTCAGATGCTGATATGTAAAAAGACACTTTCTTTACTCTCTCTACCTCTCTCCCTCTCTTTTAGCCAGGGACATTCCCTTACAAAGAGGACATCATGTCCACCAACAACATGTGCCTAGTTTTTGCAGTCCTGCTTTTCATTGGCTGCATTCTCTCCTTCAAGGTAAGCCCACAGAGTCTCTGTGTCTCTACAGCATTTTACAGCATCTTAAATTTGAACGATATTTAAAACTAGACAGATGCATACAAAAGTATACATCAAAAATGTAATATATGCAGTACTTTATTACAAATTACACACAGTCAATGGATATTTTTTCCTGTAGAACTACCTTTCAATAGATATTGTAAACTGTTTAAGGCTATTAAGTTTGACATCCTGCACATCATGCAATATGGACCATATGGCATGTAAAATGAGTCTGCCAGTGTGAACATTTTCAGTGTTCTCCATGAGATTATCATACAGTCAGAGAGCAGCGGGTCAGGGACAACAGGAAACCAACTCCTGTCAAGCTAATTTCCCCTTAATGCATGGATGATTCTCCAGGCGCAGCTATGCTGTGGGGCTCTGGCTGGAGATGGGACATGAAGTTGCAGTCATCTGTACAATCAAATCAAGTTGTTTCACCTCTAAGCTTAGATTGGAAATGTTCTTGGCAGATATCCAAAGCTAGAGCTGGGGCTTTATGATAGGAAGCAGCCACTGGAAGATTCACTGCTGGACTTCCAGAGAGAAGAGTTATTAATGTCATGGCTCAGGCAGAGAGCCTTGTTGCACACAGAATATGGAGTAATTGAACTGCTAGTTGTTTCAGGTTTCAAGATTTAAGCTGAATTAAAGATGTGTGCATGCTTGCAATATATAAAAGAACTCAAAATTTGCAAAGCAAAATGAATAGAATGAATATATTGGCCTTTCATAGTGATGATAGCGGAATCAGTTTCCTGGAAATGGGGCCAGATCGGAAACCTTAAGAATGCATTCAGCTCCCAGCAAAGAGGCAACACATGCTAAATTTCCTGCTGAAGCCAACATCCTCCACTTGACTACTCTTGGCATAAATGACAGATACAGACAGGCAGGAAGAAGGAGAGCTGGAGAGAAAAGAGAGAGGGGAACAGACAAGAAAGATGTAGAAGGACTTCAGACTTTATAGCAGTGCCCACTGCAAGGATGCATGTGACAAAAATGTTACTTTCCCAGCAGGCAAAGTAGGTCATTTCATATCAAGGACAGAAAAAACAACAAATGGAGAATCAGCAGTAAATTGAAGTAATTTATGTTAAAGGATCGGGAAAATGCACTAAGATGTATGATCAAAATAATGAGTTGATATAGCTCTATTATACATAGTATTATAATCATTACTAGTGTGCTTTGTGAAAGGTACAGTTGTTGCAGTTCTGTGGGGCATAGCTCTGTTCAGAGTCTGCATCATAGCGAGGAGGTTAACTCAGCAAATGGTAAAGAGATTCCAAGAGGGCAGTGTGGTTTACTGGTTGGTTGGTTGCACTTAATGCTGGCAGAAGTACCAACTCAGCAGGCTACTCACACATATACACAATGAACCTCCTGTTCTTCTGCCAAGACAAACCTAAACCCTGGTGCTACCGTAGCCTTTCTTAGAGCTGGAAATGCCTGATGAGTTGCCTTGGCTGAAATGTTGGTGGAACAACAAGAAGGGAAACAGTTGTAAAGAAAATGCATGCATGGAAAAGTATCCTATATTTGTATAGCAGATTTGAATGACGATGTCTACTGTCCTTTGTCATTGCAAAGCTAGCTGATATGTCTGTATTAAGTTGTGATGTGATGTATCTCTGCTGTCATCATCCCTAACTTTGATGAATGGAAGAGAATATAGCAAGTAGCCACAGTAATAATGGAAAGTGGCAACAATATTGCTAAAGGTCATTGTGTATGTTCTATGTTTTCACCTCCCGGGGACAGGCCTACCTGATTGGCTGTGTGTGGAACTGCTACAGATATGTGAGCGGCAGGGGCACCACAGAGGTCCTGGTTTATGTAACCACCAACGACACCACAGTGAGTCCTCACATCCTCCCTCTGGCACCTCACCCCCACAGAACACATTCTAAATCCCTCTCAATCAGATCATAATATGATTGCATTTGTCCAGCACTGATTTTTTTCTTTTTTCTTGGATTTGGATAAAAAGCTCTTAGCAAAGTGAAGCTGATACCAATAAAGTTGTTTACATCACTATGTTTAGCCCTTTAACTTGTGTGTGAAACACCAGCCTCAACACCTGTGAGGTTTTATTGAGCTATTCTGAAATATAGATTATATTACTTTTTATGTTATTGCAGTTCAATGAAATGATACCTCTTAACATACAAGGTAAGGTTTATAGCCGAGTATTAAAGTACAAAGTATGATTTTATAGCTTAAACTGTGCTTAGAACAGCATGTAGAGCCTGAAAAAATGTTTTTGTTCTATTATTTCAAAATGAAAACGTCTTCGAAAACCTCAGTGACCTAAACCTCAGACAAGTGAAGTTAAATGAATTCTTTAACACCTGAGGAATGGAAAAGTATCTGTTTATTCACCTTCTGTGTATGAAAAAAATATCAACAGTTAAGATTTTGAAAATTAATTTCTGAAAGTATGCTCTCCTAAGTGTCTGTATATTGAAGTCATAAAGTGGATTCACAAACACCACTTCAAAGAGGTTGAGGTCAATGAGGTTCTGTTTAAAATCACCCGAACTGAAGTAAATAGAATAGCTGTCATGTCTCAGTCCCTACATACATGTACAGGTGGAGATGCTATGTGTAGTATTTAGCCCTTATATAGTTATTACCCAAATTAAAGACAGTTTACAGAGGAAAGAAATAAAGATCTGCTGATTGTTGCATTGTAAATTATCAGAGGAACAGAGCTGTGAAGTAAAATAATATTAGTAAACCCCAAATAAGTCTTTTTGAAGTAGTCATTGTAAATAGTATACACTTGTAGAATAGAGTACATAATACAGTGAAAATGGCCAGGGTCCAGATTTTCCGGTGTTGTCACTGTGCAGTTTATCTCCTCATTGTCTGACAGTCAGTGAAGTGACATTGGTGCTGTGGGTAGCAGTACAGTAGGTGCTGCAGGTCATCCTGAGGTGTGATTGGCTGGCTGTGCAAAGCCGGGTGTCGTCAATCCCCCTTGTCCTCCTCAGTGTTGACTCATGGGGCTCCTGAGAGGCTTTAGCATGCTCATGGTTTCCATTTGTTTGTCCGTCTGTAATCCTCCACCCTGATAAGACATTAATCTGTCACTCACCCGCTGTCGTCTCAATATGAAGCACTTGAACTGTCTGTCACTTTGTCCTTGTTGTTGTCTTGACCCGAGTACACACAGCTGACATTTTTTCACCTTATAAAACAGACTCTGGCTAATTCAGAACGGTCTTATATCATATTGTATATCAAATGTCCTTCCAGCATTAGATAGATTCCAGTCAGTTTTGTCCTCTGTAGATATGATGATGGGACTGAAATTGTCTTTTTTTCTCCATTAAAATGAGAGAAAGAACAATGGATACATTTTGCATGGAAACATAGAAAATACTGTTTGAATATTTTTTACAATTGGTTTATATAAAGAATAATAATAATTTTTTTGTGGGTTAGAAAGTAATAAGTTTGAACTTGTTAGTTATACTAATGTGTTATTAAAAAGAAAGACTGGCTTTACTCCATATTTTTCTTATTTCCATCAAATTCAATAAAAGCATGAAAAGCAGGCTGTCTGACTCTGTGAAGCCAGTTCATCTTAATCATAATCATCATCACAAATCAATGCATTTAAGAAAATGGAAAGTTTATTCAACTTAAAAAAAAAAAAAAAAGATTACAGCACAAGCAGTTAGAATTTTTAAATAGAAAAGTGTAAGGGAAAAAATAGTATTTTAAGTGCAGCAAATATCTGCGGCACATGGTTAACGCAGGTTAAAAGCCTGAGTGGTGACGACATGTTTTTATCACTGCATTCCCTCTCTGCACACACAGATTTGAATGAAAAGTGTACTCAATCTATTTTTACCATTAGAAAGCCGTGGTGTGTCTAAATGGCTTTTTACTGCCCGAACATCAAGTACTCAGCTGCTTATCAGCCGTGCTTTATATAAATACCATTAAAATGCACAAGGGTCCTCTCCCCCTCCAACCCCTCCACCCCCTCTATATATCTCTGTCCGTCCTCCTCTCTTCTTCTGGACATGTTACATAATTGTCTGCTTGTCCGCTTCATTTCAAATCCTCCCTGTGATGTGTTTGCCGGGCCTCCCTCCCTGTTTCACAATTCCATCCCCTCGGAGCATATTCTCTCTCTCCCTCTCTCTCTCTCTCACACTCTCTCTCACTGAATTAGCAGCAGCTCTGCTTTTATAACAGCATTTACAGAGAAAGAACTCTGATGGAAAGAAGGCGATCAGGCCTCTAAAGCCCAGAGATGTGTGTGTAGATGTTATCCTTGCAGCTAGTAAAGCCCTCTGCAGGGAAAAATGCAGAGCATGAAAGATGGAGAGGAAACTTAGAACAGTCACCAGGGCTGTGTTTGAAATCCTGAACTGTTAACTTTAAATTATACTTTCTCTAATGTCTGCCCTTTTATTTGAGTCTTAATTTTAAGTGTGTACATCTCTGTACAGCATAATTTCCATCTCACTAGAGAGCAAATTACTGTTTTTATTATACAAGGAACAGTGAGCAAACACAGCGTCAAATTTGCCCACAGAACATCAAGTGCTCATGAATTCATCTTTTATTTTTGTGTACAGTTTCATCACTGACAGTCTATTCTTTGTCTTCAGAACAGTTTGTGTTAAAAAATTGACTGAGCTTTAAAATCAACTTAGTACCTATTTGGAGCTTTCAGCAGTATCTCACAGTCTTTTTTAGTAAATGGAGTGGGCTCGGGTGTTATCACATATGTGTAAGTGTTGAAGTGAGTGCGTCACATTACACCATTTTGAGCCAGCTCTGTTCACTGAAGGAGGATGTAAGATGCAACCGAAAGCTCCAAGAAGATTCGTCACAGATAATAGCGAACATTTTAAAACTGTCGCCACCGACACAAATGCTTAAAATGCCTTTTTGTTTTTTCTTTTGCATTTCAGGTTCTGCTGCCACCATACGAGGAGGCCATTGCCATACCACCGAAGGAGCCCCCTCCACAGTATATGGAGGCATGAGATACGTCCTTGCTGCTGGATCCTATACCCCAAAAACCCCCCAACCTCTACCACAGCTCCCTCCAACAGTAGGACCCTGACGCTGGCTGGAACATGTTGAAAAACAAGACCAAACAATGTCTTAGAGGCTGGTTCAGCCTGGATTCCTGCCAAACTTAGATTAGATTAGGCTGACCCTGAGCCAGTATTGCCATCAACAAACCCCCGCCGCCCTCCGCCACCATTCCTAAACACCGCCCCTTGTTGTTGTGACGCATTTTTCACCCCTCTTGTCTTCTCTGTCCTCCTCCAAGGACATTGTTGCGGCAACTTCATCTGCTCCCAACCACCACCACCACCACCTCCAACCCTCCCTCTTGGCAGCTGCTGTCCCCTGGCAGCGTCTAAACTCTTGCACGCCCTGAACACTCTGTCCCAACTTAATTTGCACTTTTCTTTGAGTGAAACGTGCACTGGTCTGGCCACCAACTGTTAACCCCCAATACTGTGAATCTCCCTTGTGGTCTTTGTCTAGAAACAAACTACCTAAAGAGAGATCGTGACAGAAAGAGTGAGAAGGAAAGCGACGTAACGTGATCAGTTATGCAAGAGCACTTTTTTTCAGAATTGACAAATTCCTTCTTTGAATGTAATGTCAAGGTATTTTTGTATGACCTTTTTGTATAACACTGAAATCTGAGAGAAAATGAGCGGTGAAAGACTGTCCTGTTGTGATAAAATATCATCTGTGTACTGATGTAGCTTGTCCTGCAGGAAACTGTACCGAAAAGGGTTCCCTGACTAATAACAACTACGTCTTCCTTTTGTATCCATGTGACACTCTGTCTGCAAACCTGTAATCCATTAACTGCCAGTGAAAACCTTGTTCATCCATTGACTTCTATCAAAATATTCCAGTTTGCCTTCTTGTCAGTTTTCCTCTCAGTTCCGAGATCTCAAACATTAGACTGGCATTAATGTAATTATCCAGTAAAGCACTTATCACAATTGTTAATGTTTTACACATTCTCACGCTACAGATTGACATCCGACAAGGCAATACACATACTGTAAAAACGAAAAATGTGTAAACATCGTGTGAGAATGTTTAAGTGAAGACGTCTGTCTTGTTTTCTCGTCGAGTTGCAGCTGCAAAAGCATCGTCTGTCTTTGTTTTGTTTTGTTTTTTTATGTGGATCATGGTGTACATTCTCATCTTGGTAGATGAGCTAACTTAGCTGGACTGAGGGCATTTTCCTATAAAGACGGCATGACATGCTGCTGAAGCTCTGTGCGTGTGAGTGTGTGTGTGCGTGGGTATGCGTGTGGGCTACGAGCTATGATGTAACTCTTATGTCCTTTATGTGTAGTAACATTTGTTTTGCACATGCAGTGATATCATATTGAGATATTTCCTCTACTAGTGACTTTTTTGAAATTAATGATGGATGATCTTAAGCAGTGATTTAGCCTAGCATAGTAGCACAAATCCAATATACAGAATATTAAGCTAGAGAAGCTAATGCTCGTCTTTTGCCTGGAACTATCTAGGCAGTAAGTTGAGACATAATGATGGAACAGAAGATATTAGATACTCCTAATCCCATTTTTTTCCCATTATTGGTAAGTAGTGTTTGTTAGCAAGAAAAAAAAAATTAAATCAGAAGTAATGGTTTTGTCATTCAGACTATGCAACAGTGCATTCAACAACTCATTAGACCTGAAAAGTACCATGAAGTAGTATTCCATTTGATACTAATACTGTAGGTGATAATGTAGCCATTTGTTGGCCCCCCCTCATCATCCCCCCCGTGTGAATTATGACCACCGCTTCTGCAAATCCAACAAAGCTGAAAATTAAATTGCACTTTAAAGTCAGTGTGAACTCATCGAGAACTGATGTGTTTGTGTTTTGTTCATCTTTACAACATTTTGCTGTAGCTAAGTGGTTCTAATATGAGCAGCCACCCTCCTCAGGATGATGCAAGCTTCAAACTAATGATAGAAAGAAGTCAGTATTTGCATGATGTGATGTGACTGAAAAGATGAAAGCTTTTGTAATGCGATGGGAAGAGAGTTTCATTGGAGTCCTGCAGGGTTTAGGGGAAAAAGCTTGTACTGTATCGGACCAGTGGGTGGCTGATTCTCGGCTCATTTTATTAGAACCTCTTCAAGACTGTTCTCCATCACTTGTCATTCACACACACCCTCTTGTTGGATCTGCATGAGCTCATGTCTTCAATTCTGAATAAAAAGCTAAATTAATCTGTGTCTACTGTTGGATTTATTTATTAAGGCCGCACCTGGCATTATTCTCCTTTTGAGGAAAATAATTCTCTTGCTTGTATTTCTCTTAAATAATCACAGTTGTCTTGGGAAGAGCCAAGTGACTGATTGACTATTGCTAGAATTTTTCTTATGTTTGATGAAAAGTTGTCTTTGAATCATGGGGTGTGGTCTAAAGTTTGTCATTACACAGAAATACAGTTTAAGGTGCCTTATGTCTCATTTTAGCACCAATTACAGTACCACACCTATTTAAAGGAACAATAATTTGTGACCATCATATAGATTATTTTAAGTGGATTTTACCACATTTTTTAGCCACACTCAACCAAATTTTTGAGACATTGCACAGTAATTGGTACCAACATGTTACATGTAGCACCTTTAACCATTTGTCAACTGCAAGTAAGCTCAAAGACAGTGTTTTGTAAAAGCAGAAATGTTAGAATAAAAAAGGACAGGCGAGACAGAATATAAAAAGAGCAAGACAACAATATTAAGGTTCATGTGACTTTATCTATTCAGCAATTAGAGCCACATTTATCTTTCATAAAAATAATTAAAATCACCAAATGAGAGATGCTTCTTTACCAACACCATAGTGTTTGCTCCAGTACACAATACCAGAACCCCTCAACAATCCAGATGAATGGATTAAGTCACCAATCAATAATTTCATTATTTACACCTGTGCTTTTCCAATGTCAGGATGTCTTCTGTGTGCAAAAAAAAATTTAAAAAAAACAAAAAAAATCCAACATTATCACCCCAATCAAATAACAGACTGTCTCTGTTTTATGATGGTGTATTTGCATCTTGGAAAAACAAACACTCAACAAAATAAATTTGTGAGTAGTATGTAGTTCAAAAGGCTAAAAAACCCTGACCCCATTGCTCTAATATTGTACTGCCATAAAGACAAGTGTAGTTTTGAGACTATAAAATGCATGTCCTGCTGATGTGTCCCGCTGTCCTCAGAAAGTCAGTATCGGTCAGTTGGGAAGAACGAGCTGGCAGATCAGCAAGGATTTACTACGCCTGCATCAAAATGGAGGCTGGCATTACCTTGGGTCTGACAGTAGACTACCAGACAGACACGCTCACCTACTTTCAGCTACTGGGACGGGGCACGGGGAAAACAAACAAACAAGTGGGTCACATTCTGTCTCTTTTCTTGTTCAAATGCTTGTTGGATGCTGATAGGGGGTTGTACAATGACATCAGCCTAAACAGAGAGAGATAGTTGCATTTGACAGGTCACGAGCCAAAATGGAGTTCAGTAAAAATCTGTCAGCAGACTTTTAATGACCTGAACGGCATTCAAACAGTCACAAATTACCTCATTTAATTTCTACTAGTGTATTAATAAGGAGTACAGATACATAATACACACTTATGGTTTAATTTTCCAGTAATATACCAACTAAATGTATTGTATAAGTATGTAAAACCGTGAAAATGGTCTCTGTCATGACATTGGTCAGTGACAGTGAGAGATGTTTGTGATCAATAATGTTGTGTGTGAGAACATAAAGCAGAAAGAACCTGGTGAATGTCCACTGAGGTGTGACTGATGCCACATAACATCCAGCTGATGTTCATGCAGTGAAAAATAGTCAATACTGAATTTGCTCTGGTGACCAACATGGTCTGACAATCTGTTGCCTTGTGTTTGGATTGATTTCCTCATGCACACATCTGTCCATCCTGTGCAGACATATTCATCCAGCAAGTATTTTTTTTATGTTATTGCACTATTTTTACTGCTACAACACACAGTAAAGCTGACTTATGTGCAGACTCTTGTGTGTACTTTTATGGTGTTAGCCTTTTTTAATTTTATGTATTTTATTGTCCTTGTTCCTGCCTGAGTGTCTATTGTAGTGAAAGTACATTGAGAACAAAGTAAAACCAGAGTCAAATTCCTTGTATATGCACACAAATTTGAGCAGATTCTGAATTTTCTCAGTATAACTACTATAAATGAATTTAATTTGAGAAAATGTGACAAAAATATACCCCAAACAGTAGCCCAGAAATGTGAAGTGCTTTGATGTTTGGCCCCTTAAAGACTTTTACATACATTTATAGTGTGGCTTGTTTACATTTTTTATAATCAAAATTTTATTCTGCAGCCTCTTTGGATATTGTCCCCATTCGGAGCAGGGCATGGGCTGCACGTGGAACAGATCATCTGGGATAATTTCATTCGATTTAACTGGGAATCAAAAAAGGCTTAGGGAAGCACTGAGTGGAAAAACTGGGCCAACGCACTTGATGGACGACGGACGGCTTATATCTCTGTCACTGGGTAGACTGATGCGCAGTCCTGCATGTAAAGCTCCAGTTTTAAACTTCAGGCAAACACAGTGAAATTTGATCTTCACATCAATGAGATTAAGTTCCAGTACAATATCGTATTCTGTCAGTTTGCGATTTTTACCTTTTAGTGACTCTTGGTAGCATCTGCCCCCTTTACCTAGGTTTTGGAGGCATTTCTGTTCCTCTAAATAAATGTAAACTAAAGCAAACGTCAAAGTGAATTTATGGATGTTTGAGTAGTTTCTGTTACAAAGAGACAAGGTTGGGATTTGACACAAATTTTCTCTGCAGTCTGTGGCACTTGACGCTCATGAAGCTGCTGGATTTTAGGACTCAAATTGAGGATTCTTGAAATTTAGGGAGCAGAGGCAGACACATCATGACTTTAAATCCTTAGTCTGGGTCAACCTACAAAAAAACTGGATCCTGGATTTCCCATAATGTCATGTGGACTGCAGCTCGATAAGAGCCCTCCATTGGATTGCTGCCTGGAAAACATCCATGTCTTTTTTAACCCCACTTTAGGATAATATTGTCAAAAGCTGTGGTGAAGTGGACCCTGAGTGGGTATTGTTTTGCAGCTAATATTTGGCTATTTGTGGAAATAAACAATGTTCGACAAGTTCAAAAAAACATGAACACTAGTGTTCTGCTGTTTAGTCTCACCGTACTAATGGCTCCAGCTTGGAGCCTAAAAAAACTGCATCAGGCTCAGTTTGATTGTCTTTTGTTTTGAATATTATTAGTCTTTTGATTTGTCTTTTATACTTCTGTGTACTTAATAACAACTTTCACTTTAGTTGGAAAGAAGTTGGACATGCCTTTCAACTCACTGCCTCTTTTACAGCAAAATATTATGTCTAGCAAATGCTGCAGTGGCTTTAACATTAGACTGTACTTAAGCTTTAAAAAACTGAAACAAACCTCATAATCTACTGCAGGTACATATGTAAAAATTGATGCCATCTTTGGGGGATTTAATTAAACACTTAGCATGACTGAGTTACAATATCACCACCATCGAGAATTTAAGAAAATAACCTCACACAACCTAGAAGACTGCTCAACAGTTACTTGTTTCACTAGCTGAGCTGTAAGTGCGGCATGAGTGCATGTATATATGATAACATTTATTGTTCTTTTAGATTGTCTGATGGTTTTAATTGCACCTGAACTTTTTAATGAGCATGTTTCTGAGCTTTGTGGATAAATAAATGTACCATTGAGCTACTCTGTTCTTGGTCTCTTAATGTTGCTGTGTAATCTCACACACACAAGTCGAAGGACATCAATGGTATGTGTGACGGAGGCGGCCACCACCCTCTAAAGCCTTTAATACCCTTGAAAGGAGACCGTCCTTACTCGATTACAGTCAATAGCTAGCAGCTAATACGGCAGGCAGTCATCCCCAAGGTTTATGTAAGTAAGAAAAAACACTCAAAGATCAGCTGTTGTGTAATTTTAACATCTCAGGGGTGATAAGCAGCCAGTCGAGTGGATCGTCATTCACACATAAAACAGATGTTGTCATGATTTCTTACACAAGTCTCTGAGAGAAGATCAGCTGTGGTTTATTATTTCCATGCTGACAGTCTCATACTGTAAACAGCTCTGCAGAGACCAGAGGAAATCCCTCACACACAGACCTTGAAAATGCTGTAGAGGGAAACCTAATCTAAGAAAACCAAAGAGGTCACTGGTGCTCTCTGGTGGACATATAAAAGAATAGCACTTTCAACACAGGCAAGTTGAAGTTGTTTGAAAATAAAAGACAGCAGCATGTACTGTTATTACCAATTTTATTTATAACAACAAGGTGGGGGAACAGCTTTACTGTGGCGGCTGCTGCTGATCTGGCATGCTCCTGATGATGTCAGAATCGCCTGAAGAGAAAAAAAACAACAAAAGTCAGGGAATAAATACAAAAATGCCATACATACAGCACAAAGAAACAATCATACCCCAGGCAGAAAATCCATTTTTAAATACCTTTTACTAATGTAATAAGTTGACATATGAGTGTGAATGTTACTGACAGAGCCTTCATGAACTGGCCAGAGGGCACTGGCAGTTCAAACAAGGGCTCTGAGCGGCTTTCATTGAAAACCACTAGTCCTAAATTGGACCACTGTGATGGGAAGGTCCAACAGGTGCTAAAATTTGCAGATGAAACCATACAACAGGAGGTAATAAACGCACACTTTCGAAAATGTTAAACAAACCTCAGTCCAAGCAGCAATCCCACATATATTAAAAACTAAGACAAATTGAAATATCTAAGCAGTTACATTTGTTAAGCTGCCAAGTCTGTGGGAAAGAATTTTTCGAAAAAGGATGTTTTGACATCATGACTAATTGCTCCAGGGATACTGATGCATGGACATTATTTCAGGTTGTATCACATAACAGAGCTAGCTTTTAGTTCCAGCAGTCCATCAAACAGAGGAAAGAGCACATAAAATTAGAACATATTGGTAGCTACAACAGTATTATGAGTGTGTTAGTACTTGATAAGTACTACTGAGAGACTAATATGCTTCTAAGTGAACAGAATTACTTGGTAGAAATAAATACTGAATTTCTGATGAACATTCCAAGATGCAAAATGTGAGGTTAAAAACTTTGCTAATGTCCTTGTCACTGCTGCCAAGTTTTTTTCAAACAGGCTCAGTGCGGCTGGTCCTCTGAGGCCAACATTCCCCCATCAATTTCACTGCTTGACACTTTCAAGCACGAGCTTGTTTGACAAACATTTTACTAAGATCATTAAGTGATTTAGTGTAGTTCCATGGCATCCTGAATTAGCCAAAGAACGGGCTCAATGATTGTAACATTAGAGGAAAAGCTTGGGAATCAATTTTACATTCAATGAATAGTGTTAAAAACAATGGAAGGTACTCACCGGGGTCAATAATTGCCAGTGTGCACACCCTGTAGTATTTGCCGCAGGCTGTGCCGAGCTCAATGTTGTTTCCACTGTAGTGGTGGACACCAGTCTTGGCCAGCATAGCATAGTACTCAATCTCAGATTTTCTGCACAAGGCAAAGACAAAGAAAATGTGAGTGAAAGAAGTGTATACAAATTAGTTCGATTTGACAAAGGCCCGAAACTAATCCAAGTTAAAAAAAAGTTAAATTAAATCCAAAATCATGCTGATGTCTAAAGCAAGCCAAGCCTTAAAAAAACTGAGAAAAACCTAAAAGTTAAATTAATGTTAGTACATAAAGATTGTATTTAAAAAATCCCAACAATCAATATGCAACTCAACAGTCAAACCTGTTGTGCTTCACAATGTCTGTCATTCACACTAACCTGTGAAACACAGTACTAGTGGGAAGTATTCTGTACTAAAGACTAAGTAGATAAGATCGGCATGTTTGAAAATTAAAATTGTTAATTAAACTAATATCCAAAATCCTTGACATGGCAATACAAGCAAATCATTCTCACATTTGTCATAATTTTGCTATTTAAACAATTTGTCATGAGCATGACATATTGTGAACAAAGTGAATGAACTAAGTTATTTTAACGATAAATGAAAATGATCAGACATCTCACATTGCACATAGTGAGAGATCGCTGAATATGCAGTCAAGCAAAACGTAACTTTTGCAGATAGAGCATGAATATTTATATCATAATGATTGCCCGCAACAAGAGTTAAATGCCTGTTTCTTAATGTTCTGGTACTACTATGGTAGATATCATGACCTCATTAACAGCTCTTTAAAACATATGGGCTAATCTGTCATAAAATTATGTCAAACACAAGCCACAGACAAACTGCATGAGCCCTCATTGTTACTAGTATCTAACAACAATTTCTATTAAAAATAGATCTTTAATAAAAATCAGCATGACTATAGCAACTCATCTCGTATACCTGAGGGCAGGGCAGTTGTTGGCCAGGATAACCAGCTTGGCTTTTCCCTGACGGATCATCTTCTGGGACTGTTTGTAGCCCAGGACGTATTTACCACTCTTCATCACCAGCTGGAGTCGGGAGTTGATGGACTCCATGGACTTTTTCTGAACGAGCCAAGACACACATGCTAACGTTAGTGACAGTACACAAATTACATAGCTTACTTTCGCTACTTCATCGTTGCGCTCATAAAAAACATGACAACTGTAATAAATAATATGCCTTTTTACAAAAACACACAAGGACGTTACCACATCATATATACTGAACGTAGACTCGTGTGAATTGGTGCCACGCTTAAGTAACATTTTGATGCTGCTGATTTTTTAAACTAGCATTAGCTATGTTGGGCGACGTCAGGCGCTCAGATGAACCGCAATAAATCGAGGAACAACAAAAACATGTGCTTAGAAAACTTTGATTTGCAAAGTTTCGACTGAATACCTGACAAACGGGATTAAAATCATTTTGTATAGAGCTACAGTGCTAGCTAGCAGGCCCGGTCAGAAACACGTCTCCACGTGAAGCAGTAACCCGGCCCTGTAGCAGCGCGTGCACTTCGGATGGAGCTAACGACACTCACCGTTTTCTTTGCGGCCACCATTTTTGCGGTTTAGTCCGGACCGGCCAACCTACGGGCGAGAGAAGAGATCGAGAATACTGTCGTTTAGTTCTGTATGGCCACAAAATGTTAAAATGAACAATACTTAGTGATTTTTTTATTAGTAAACTGAGAGCTCGTCTTACTGTGAGTTAACTCCAATATGGCCTCGGAGAGAAAGGAAGTCCCAGCGTGCACTGCGCTGGTATCTGTCGATGGGCCTGCGCAGATGACTACTGCGCAGTCTGCTCGTTGCTGGAGGCTCATTGAGTTTTAAATATGTGTATCTGAATAAAAACAAGTAAATAATGGTCAAAGAGACAATGAGACAAATACACACAATGACACGGCCAAGAAAATGTACTTTTGTTTGCAATAATATTTAGTATAGTGTTTGTATAGTATGACAGTTAACTCAAATTCAAACAACAGAAACTATAGAAGAGTCGGGTAAAAATAAATTAAATGCAATGCAAAAAAAAAGGCAGAATCACGGACCCAGGGGCGCACAGATGCACACATTCAATGATAAAACACTGTAAAAGCATCCCTCTTATGTCTACTTGGTTCTGTAATTAGTTTTATTACTTTATGATTATTTAGCTGCTACTTTGTTCAGCCACAATTTCTTTCTTTCTCTCTGTATTTTTGTAATGGATTATATTTAAAGTGTGGTATTGACATATTATGTATCTTTATAGTTTTGAACAAAAGCTTAATTTTTTACACAGTTTGTCACACTTCAACTAGACATTATGCTTATCCAGTAAACTCAGTTAGCCTCACCATGTTTGGTAACGGGCACAGGGCATATTTGATGGTTTGGAGGAGAAATTACCACAGGTCCACTTTCTCCGCCCCAAGAGGTTGCCTCCGCACACTGACTGAATAATGTATTTTTGTCCCTGCGCCAGCCTCCTAGAAACAGCCTAAGTTACAGTACACAACAAAAGCCACATGTCACCTGCGTGTCCGGCTGTTTAGAGACACGACAAAAATAGTTAGAAGCGTTTGTTGAAGGAATAACAATGATGCGTAATTACGCGCGGAACTAAAGGAATTTGACGACCAGTCTGTCTTTTGGTTTTTTTTTCCTCCGGGGAGTCTGCTGTCCGTAGTTTTGAGTCCTCTCCATTTTAAGAGGCGATATCTATGCACGACGTCATCAGTGCAGTTACAGCCTCTCCTCACCTTTTCACTCTGAAGTTAATCATCCAGTCCTCTGTGCGCACAGGACAGGATGGGATGCTCCACCAGTTCCCAAACTTCAGCCGTAGATACGACTCGACCCAGTGCTAAGCCAGAAGAGAGCAACGGAGCCAGCACAACAGGTGATGCACAAGGCTTTACATTATATGTAATGAAAGAAATATGTGTGAGATATGTGGACAATACAGAGAGCAAATGTATTGGATTGGTAGTTTTCACTGCAAGCATATATAAAGTTCCAAACACAGAATGTTACATTTATCCTTAGAAATAGGAATTAATTCCGTCAAAATATGTTGTTAATATTACATTGGAAGTAGGAATTTACTAATCAAAGTTCATTTTGATGTGCTTTGATACATTTTTTGAGTTGTTTGGATTTGAAATATTATGACACCGAACAAGTACTACCTCTGGTTCTACTTCAGATGTTACATTAGATGTTAATGACTGCTACATATTTGAACTGATCAATTTCCTAAAATTATACCACTCAGATTATGACTACAGGTGATTATTGAAATTAAATGTGCAAGTTAAAGTACTTTTAATAGTTATTTTATTTCATTAGTTACTAAAAATAGCCTTAAAATATGTCAGTGGGAATGGTGCCACTGCCATCTCCAAATAGAGTAGCATCATCCATTAAATTCTACTGGCGATAACACCGCTCTGATAAGGAGGACACCATTTACATGCAAATGACCATCAGTGTATTTCTGTAGGTACAGTATCTGATGTCTGCAGTTTTAGTGAGTCAAAGCTTCACAGTGACAGGATGGGAAAGTTTAATGTCATTATTTAACAGTGGTTTCTGGCTATGTCCTCCCTGAGAGAGACAGCGGCATGAAAGCAGATTTGGTGACAGGCTACTATTTCAATAGGAAATGGAGAAGCTACCTTGGACACTCCTTTGTTGTAGTGAGTCAGAGATAGCCCGGCTGTGGTGCAAAGTTGTACACGTTTTGAGGTAAAACACTAACAGCAGATCCTGTGTTTGCATATAGCAGTGTTAAGGAAGAGTGGAAAGTTATAAATATGTGCAGGGCAAATTTAAATTACCTTCAGAGGCTGTCAAAAGATCATTTTTGCCAAATCTATGTTGTGTGTGATTACAATAAATGTGACATGGTTTTCAGTTCTGCCAGTTTAAGCATTAGTTGACACACTTGAAGAAAAATTGGTAAAAGATTTACTAAGACAGACCCCCTGCAAAGCCAGCCTGCTTTCCCCCTCTACATTCCTTAAAGGGATATTACAAACCTATCAGTGCAATAAAAGCTTGGAGACATATGTGAGTGTACCAAAATGCATGAATGCATAGTAATTTTGTGAACTGAGATACTGTCTCTGACTGGACTTCTGTCCGTCAGCTGATTCTGACCTCTGACCTTCCTGTAGAGGTGAAAACTCCTGTGATTCTTAATCAGTATTCAGGTTTACCAGCTAAATGACATTTAACAGAGAGGTGTTTCTTCTATAATCGTCTTGGAGGTCAGAGGGAAATTGGTCAGCATTTTATCTTATTTTTGCATACAGCTCTTTTTTTTTCACCCTAAGCAATTTGTCACTCCCAAGACGGAAGACAGATGACATTTATTAACCTGTGGTTTATTCATTTCTTAAAATATGTAAAACTGTACTACTGGCAGGTGCTAGAATAATGTTGAACAAGAAACAGTAACAGAATTTTGTCCTTTTTCAAAGGAAAATATGGTGACAAATATAACACAAAATGTTTTCAAGATGTCCTGGAGAGACGTCTCATTTATACAAATATAGAAGGTATACGGTCAAGACTTCTTTGATCCATGCAAATACATGCAATGCAAATTTTTTCATTTAAAAAAAACTCAACAAGGAAGTGATATACTTTAATCACGTAACACATGGCGACCTGTTCACAGAGCTGGAGACAGCGTGGTATGAGGCTGTTAATTCTTATTAACAACATTTCATAAATCCTTTGATCTTCTAGTTCTGTCAGTAAAAGTACTTTTTTAATGATCTGTGGCAGGTAGCAGCTGTATAAGTTTTATTTTTTTAACACCTACTTCAAAAAAGAACAGTAGATCAGGTTTGATTATAATTTCAAAGAAGTGCACGCACCATTGTTTCTCTGTATTATTTGGGTGAAAGTTGTAACTTTTCATGGCCCCGTGGTTTAACTGGAGATTAATCTTTGGATGTTAGATGTAATTTTGTCTTTTTAAGACACTCATTTTATCACCAGCTTTATTCTCAATAAAAGTGTGAAAGATGATGTTATTTTTTTTCCTGCCCAGAAACTTTAACTGTCTGAGCATCCTGCCAGTGAAATCTGCAGAATTTGAAAAGATGCTTGAATGATGTACTGCATTTTGTTTTCAGTGTTGCACGGCACCCATAATGGTATTAGTTACTTGTTAACTCACTTTGAACTAAGTCAACTCAGTGGCCATCAGAATCAGTAAGTGTTTTATTGCCAAGTAGGTTTTCTACATACAGTAATATGAAAAACCTGTGCATAGCATAGTAAGTAGAAAAACTGCAAATAATGTAAAAAGCAAATACTTAAGCAAATAGCCAAGAAGCATACATAGAAAATAGAAAAAATACAAATTTGAAAAACTGTAATAACAAGTATGTTCAATGTTATTTAAGGTATTAAAGGAATATGCAAAAGTTCACAGTATAAGAGTATTGAAATGTGCAAGAAAGTAATCCTGGTGTGCATTACTGTAATGGGAGGTGGCTCGTTGATCAGGGCAGCTGCAATCAGGAAAAAGCTATTTGTGTGGTTGTAAGTTTTGGTCCTGATGAACCACAGCGTCTCCAAAAGTTTTTATTAGAGTGGGAGAGGTCGACCACAATCCTGCCTGCATACCTCAGGGTCCTGCGGGTGTACAGGTCCTAGAGGGACGGCAGTCTGAAGCTGATCATCTTCTCAGAGGAGCAGTTGAGATGCTACAGTCTGCAGGGGCTTCAGCCTACCAGATTGTGAGGCAGGTGGTGAGGATGGACTCAGTGTCAGCAGTGTAGAAGTGCACCATCATTTTATTTGGCAGTCTGAACTTCTTCAGCTGCCATAGAATGTAAATCTTTTGCTTGGCTTTCTTTATGTTGGAGCTGGTGTTCAGCTCCCACATGAGGTCCTGGGTGATGATGGTGCCCAGGAGATAGAAGGACTTCTCAGCTGCAGCTACTGGTATACAAGGAGATAAACATAAGGGAAAGAAAGCAGCTTTGCTGAGCTCCAGTTCTGATGTTTCAGAGGTCAGAGACATGTTTCCCAAGCTTCATGTGCTGCAGCGATCCACTTACAGGTGGAAACAGGCAGAGTTTGTGCTCTAGCAGAGCTGGGGATAATAATGTTGCAGACAGAGCTGAAGTCCACAAACAGGATCCTGGTATAGGTTC
The DNA here is from genome assembly GCA_029814765.1 of Acanthurus leucopareius. Classification (NCBI taxonomy): domain Eukaryota; kingdom Metazoa; phylum Chordata; class Actinopteri; order Acanthuriformes; family Acanthuridae; genus Acanthurus; species Acanthurus leucopareius. The sequence goes on along the minus strand of JAQMCX010000019.1, from coordinate 931,083 downwards.
CTGTGGGGTTCACTTGCTGGAGGATGAGGTTGAGAGCCACGGTGTCTACAGACCTGTTGCTCTGTAAGCAAACTGCAAGAGGGCAGGAGTAACAGATTTGAGGTGGGACAGCACAAAGTGCTCGGATGAATTCATTACCACAGAGTCCAGGGTGACTGGTCTTAAGTCATCAAGTCCTGTGATCCTCTTTTTGTTTCATATCAGCGTACATCATGTAGGCAACACAAACATAAATTAAACCTAAACAATAAAAACTGTTTGGAAACAGACAAGCATAAACTAGCGTGACTTAAAAGATACAGATATGTACGGAAAGTGTTCAGCCATAGCAGAGAAGCACCAGAGACACATGCTTAGCATAGGTAACCCCTAAAAAAACTACCTTGACCCTTGACCCCAGTGTCTCGTGTGTTCATCTGTGTTATAAAGCCTCACATAATACATTGTGACTGTTACAGGTTGTAATTACAGGTGTGCTGGACTCAATAGTCTATCACCAGACTCATTAATCTGATCGTCATGAAAAAGATATGATTTACTGATTCATGAATTCTGTAGATTTCACTGCTAGTTTTATACTTTTTTTGGATTTTTGGATCACATATCATCCTTATACTTATGTTTCTGACAGGAGCAGCCAATGAAAATGGAAAAGTAGCTGATGACAGTGAAACTATTCCAGACCAGACACCTGCTCAGGGTGGCGATGCAAAGCCTGCAGATGAACCCGCTGCAGCTGAGGCTTCTGCTGACAGCACAGCTGCAGCTCCACCTGCAGGGGAGGAGGCTCAGCCTGCTGCAGAAGCTCCAGCAGAGGCAGAAAACTCAGAGGCTGCAGCTCCTGAGGAAGGTAGGTTGACGTCAAAAACAGCAGTGCGAAAGGTCATGGACAGTTTGTAAATATTTGCCTTTTAATAGAAACTCATCCAAAGTTCAAGCCAATTTAACTGATTCATAGGCCTGCATTTTAAAAATTCACTATATTTTTTTAATCTGACCTACCTCACTATGTCTCTACAGAATGACAAGTATAAAGTCTCTAGGTGGGCCCCAGCAAGGCTTTCAGCATGATTTTTTTTTCATTGTAAACTTTATTTTATGCAAATGTCACCTTCCTCCTATAATCCTTTAAGACAATAGATGTCTGCGTGTCTCTGTAGAACATCCGTGTGACATCCTGTGTGTGACATACAGTACGTCACTGACTGAACACACTACACAAACCTATTAAGCTAATAATGATGGAGCTGCATACCTTTGTGTGGGTGTGGGTGTATGCCTGTCTGTCTGTCTATGTCTGTGTCTCATCAACTCACCTGTTTTCTATGATGAGAAAAGATTTAGAGGCATTTCAACCTCTCATACCTCATACCCAAAGACACACCATCCGTACATGTGAAACCAGTCATTTGCAATACAATAGATGGAAAACAATCGTCATTTAACTCTTTAAGGACAAGATATACAGTTGTTTGTATTGACCATTCAGTAACCTGAACACTGCTCCGCCTCCTGAATGGTGACCCATGGTGACCCAGTGAACACCACAGTGCTCTTGCACATGATGTGCCATCCGTCTTTCCCTTTGCCCGCCACAGTCCCACTGCAGTGGCAGTAACCAGGCAGTATCCAACAACACACAGGCCTGATCCTAATGAACACACCAAGGGTGGCCACAGGAATGTGTTTACAAGTCACACATTTGATTATTTAGTTAGTGTTTAAGAATCTGCCTCGACGTTCGAAGTATGGGTTGACTTTGACTGAGAATTGATCAATTATTGTTTCATTTTTTTCATGTCTTGACTCAAAGAAGAGTCTTTTTATTGAGCTACAGTTGTTTGAAATCATATGTAGAGACTGACCGATACATTAGTAGATCTATGGAGGCTGATTTCTTAGAGAATATAATGCAGAATGCAGAAAAGAAGTTTTCATTGAAGTTTCCAATGAGGAATATCAGAATGGATACATCTTTTTTTAGATTTTATTTACTCCCTCATATCAATACTGATCCCAAAATTGGACTTTAATCATATTATAGGAATTAGCTTTTCCTCTGGCAGTGTTATTTTTAGGATGCATAAAGGGTGACATGTCAGACTCTTGTCTGATCAGTCTGCTGATCTGTAACTATTGTCTGTTGTGGTTGTGACTATTATTAAGAGCTATGGACCAAAAATTTAAATTGGCGTCACAGTTTTGCTTAAGTAAAGTAAATAAATTGTAGATTGTTAGGCATAATGATTCATGATCTTTAAAACAGAATACAGAAATGCAGAACTTGTTGTGCTCTGACAATTTGAGTAAATGCTAAATTACAAATTAGTGAGTGCAACATAAAGGTCCTGACTGTAAATTTTAAGAGAGCATTTCAGAGCCACTAGAAGTCTGCACAGTGATTATCTCTCTGCAAACTCTACATGATTATATGGAAGTGTTCCAGTCCACAAGGAGCTGCATGACAAGGTGCTGTATAACATTTACGGCTATCTGTTCACTTATTGCTTCATGATGCAAATGGCAAGCAGCTGACAGCTTCATGAGGTCAGCTCTTCATTTTCCTCTTTGTCTACCAATGCAAAGCGTCTGCCACTGTAAAGCAGAAAGAAAGGTGGACTTGAACTGCACTCATACTGATACAGTACTTCGCATTCTTTTTTTTTTTTTTTACAATACAATGCCTCCAAAGATGTTTTTCTATTGTTGGGGTTTATCCATACCTTCAATAAGACTGATAGATTGTGTTGCACAAACTGTTGAACTTTCACACTGAATTAGAGGCATTTTTTCAGCTGATCAGTCTGCACAGGCGACATTCCTGCTTTGCATGCATACATTTAACGCCGTATTAATACTGACAGGTTCAAGGCTTAAGTTTATTTTAGGGAAGCTTTGTGCAAATAATCTCCTCTATTGAGTGTCATTTGTCATTTTAAGTGCCAGTCTGTTTTGTCACGAACTAGCTGGTTACAATCTACTACAGCAAGCACAATGCTACAAACAATATGAGGAAAGAGAAAGACAGAGAAGTTTATATGTGTTTTTTACATAACTTAGTTAAGAAATAGTCAGTACACGTCTTTACCTCTGATCTCCTACTGATCATGACCCCTTTTGGTGTCACTTGACCCACCCTCAGTTTGAGCTTGACCACAGCCTTGTCTGAACAGCCAGCATGCAGCAGCGAGTGCACGCTGCCAACACTTTGTTGTCACCGTGGTCTTATTAAGGTGCAATCTGAGTCCACAGAGAAACTAGAGCATGCCAACACATATAGGGCTTCCACTGGCCATGAACGATGCCTCTGTTTCACAGCCAATGGAGAGAGAGGATCGAGTGTCACATTAGCTCAGCGGACATGGCAGCTCATCCACTTCAGGACCTGTTAGCAGTCAAAGCTGAGATGGGTTTGGTGAAAATCTACTGAGGGTTTTTATAGAAAAGTCAAGACAAATTTGATTGAATTTGAATTTAAATTTTACACAATTATATATATAGACATGTATACACCTAGGCAAGTTTTATTTGTTCAGGTTTTGATGTTTCTGCTGCAACCTTAATACAACAGCGGCTTCTCCATTTTTTTCCCCCTTTTAAGGATTTTTTTGGGGGAGGGGTTTTTCCTCATCCGATTTGAGAGTCTACGGATAGAGGGAGTTGCAAAGGAGTAACAATCCAGTTTAACAAGGACAGTGTTTATGGACAGAGATGCTGCTGTTAAGCGTTTTACATGTCATTATGTAATGATATTATCACACCAAAACAAATGACATTAACCTTCGCCTGAGGCCTCAGGTGAACTGAAACAATAAAAGTGATTGCTCTTCTCATAAACAAATCTATCCATCTCTCTTTCTGAACAGAAAAAGCAGAGGCCACAGCTGCTGATTCAGAGCCCAAACCAGAGGAGGCACCAGGTGAGAAACACTGAGACATAATTTCACATAGTTAAAACAAAATGTCTCCACCAACCTTAACATGTTTGGCTTTTTTTGTTTGTTTTCAGCTGAGTGAAGTCTGACATGAACGACTTCATGGATTAACCTGTTGGAAGTGTCTTACCCTGTTTGTTTATGCATGAGTGACAGAATGTGATGGTGTGTGGATGCATGTGTGAAAGATGTCGTCCTTGTTGCCAAGATGCAGACCCTGCGATACCCCCCCCCTCAGTCAGGGCTCCTCAGTCATCACTGTGCCTTCCTCTCCTTATGATGGTGTGTGGCTGCACTTCTGCTTCCAAACTGTACATAGACAGGATCCTACAGAACTTAGTGGGTGTGTTTATTATCAGAGGATGTCAGAATAACTTGAAATATCTATTTATTATCTCATAGAAATTTATAATATATTATCTAAAACATCATTTATCTCTTTAACTTGAATCTAAGAGTCCATTCTGTACTTTTCTACAAAATCAAAATCCTAAGAAAACAAAAGCCAAAATTTATTTGATTTATAAAATTATATTCTTTTTGGGTAGCAGGCTTTGATTTTACAATCATGTTTGTAATGAATATGAAGAGCTGATACTTTAAGGGGCTGTCCAACTGATTTTATGCATTTACGTTAGTTTCTGATGAAATGGGGGTACATGTGAGACCTGATTTTTTGTTTCTGATGTGTCATGATTTCTCTCTGGGATGATGACCTGAAATCTGTCATCAGCTATGAACTGTCAAAAAAAATAAATGACCACCTTCAAAAAGACAACTAATAGATGTACTGTCTTTAATATTGCAGGATGTTTGATGTGAAATTTTAGGGTGAAAACAATTTCTATGATCAGACTTTGGGTTTAAAATTTTCTTTATTAGTGAAACTTCGCTTTTGAAATGTGTTGTTTAATATTTAAATGATACAAAACATAAGATTCAATACCAGACCAGAAATATCACCAAGAGAAAGTTGATTTGAATCTGGCTGCTGTGACCAAGGACTGTACGAGTGGTTTAACAGATAAATTACCATTTTATTTTATTATTTAACATTAGACACAAACTAAATGCCGGTTAAACTAAACATTGTTTTTTAAATAGTTAAGTGCTTTAAGCTAGCTATAGTGGCCAGAAGAGAACTAATTTTACGCTGACTGTAAGGATCAGGAACAAGAATCTCGTTTGGTCTTTAATATGTCATCTGGAAATACAAAGATGTTTCTACTGTACAGCTATAAAGTCATGTGATGGTTGGACTACAACTTGTTTGTGACGTGGCCGGCTAGTCAGGAGGCATCTGAGAGAGGACCGAGAACAGCAACCGCCTCAATTTCCACCAGTCCACCCTGAAGAGACAAAGAAAAGAGGTGGAAATATTAAAAAAATGGGAAAGGGAGCAATGTGTGTAAACTCCGATTAAATGTCATCAAACGACACTAAAACACAGCAGTGCTGGCAGCTCTAGGAGATTACACTTGAAGGCAAATAGCACAAACACTACAACTGACATCAGGATTCCCTTAGTTTGGTTGGTATTTGGTTGTAAACCAATGTATCAGACATGAATGATTTTGACCTGATGGTGATGCAAGAGAAAAAAATCAGAGGACATAACTGGACAAAATTTTAATTAATTCATGCTATAGTCCATGTATTTCCATGAAATTCAACTTTGTTGTTATTTTACCACTAAAATTTTAAAAATCTCAACCTGTAGATGGAGCTATAAAAAAGTTGAAGGATCACCACAATCAATAGGATTCATCATCTGGCTTCCATAATTATCTGCACAAAATTTGATGGTGATCCATCTAATAGTTGTTGAGATGTTTCACACAGACCAAAGTGGTGCATATGAAAGCCATGATGCTAGTATGGCTAAAAACTAACGCGCACACCTTCCAGATACATCTGGTTTATTACTAACTGGTTAACATTGCCTTCAGTCTTCCTTTCTGCACAAGAATAATATTTATTAGTACCATCTCATTACTAAATAGGTGGTGGATGATTGAAGATGCTTGGCATGGAAGAATGAGCTTGCATAGCTACTTTAAAATGAATCTTTATATGAGCTATACATAAATGTTTCATGGGATCCTGCAGTTTTACATGGATGTTAAGATTTCTTTGTACTCACTCTGGGGAGAGCAGCAACCTGGTAGGCAGCTCTGGCAGGGAAGTTCTTGGTGAAAACTGGAGGGAAAACATTTGCATTATATTTAAATAAGAACAAAAGCATAATGCAAAGCCACATAATCTACACATAATTTCTACAAATGGATCGTCTAATTGCCTAATGATGCATAAATTTAATAGATTTAATGTGTAAGTGAAGGCTTAATTGATAGATACTAACAATTTATCAGTGCATAATGAAACCTTGAAGCAGAGGTTGTACAAAAATTCATGTGGCTGCTGGCTCAAGTTCACTTTAAAGTGAGAGTCCAACCAGCTGCTGGGTGAGTTGAAATCCACATGATGTTAAGTCATAGCGAACACATGTCTCCTCCTTCCTCCCATCAGGGTCAGGGAAAGTTCCTGTTAGTGGTTCAGGGGGACTCGGGAGGGAAGTGGGCCTGTACTCGAGTCAGTGGGGTTGAGTTACATCTGTGTGCCTGCAGAGAGGTGTCCATTTACAACTCACTGGGCAATGCAGCTTCCATTACACCTGTCTGCTGTGATCCGGGAGGAAATGCCCAGTTTGGGCAGCCTGTGAGAGGACGCTGAGTGAGCCTGTCCGTCATGTGACTGTTTCGCCTGTCAGCAGTCATTTTCTGTGAGATGTCAGTGAAATACGAGGCACCGCATCCTCTCACTGTAATACACGTATAGATCCTGGAGAGCAACACTCCAATAATAACGGACTTTTACAGTGTCTCATTGAAATCTAATAGAAGTTTGTGTGATGGGATTAAATTAATTTTAATGGGGTATTTACACATCTTTAAATTCAAGAGAGCTGTTTATAATTTCCTAAAAGTCATGAAATTGTGACTTTAAATGTCAAAACAAAAATTAATCGCATTGTGATGTGAATATGAATTGCATACAGGGAAAAAATGCATTTGCTATTACAATTTATAAATAAGAACATAAATTAATTTAGGGACAGAATAAGAAAATAGAATTATTAATGAGGTACTCTGAGATTCTCTCTGTTTTTTTAACCTTCTACTATATAAAAATCTTAAATAATATGTTTATAATAGCTTTCTTAAATGGTCAATTGATCATTTTATCATAATTAAAACAATATAATTAAAAAACAATAAAACTTTTTATCATTCTGTTGGCACACTGTGGCCCTCATTTACGTGCAAATGTATGTAAACATGCCACCAACAAAGACATTATGAGGATATTTAGGATCTTTTAACTTTTGAAATGATATCAGCTACTAAAAGTCCAGTGATGTCACAATGAAAAATGTGTGCTTTGGCTTTCTGTCTCAGCACAAACCTCATCAGCAGCTGCAGACCGGCACCGATGGAGCTGTTAGACCTTGAGTGTTTTGCTAAAGGTCATTTCAGTTGACTACATACTTCCTGACATGTACACTTGAATTCACTTCCTCCACCTCAAGAGTCGTCTCATTAATCATAATCCCACTTCTAGATGAAAGCACTCTATGTAAGGAAGAAAGTGATGAGGAGGAGGCAGCTACTGAATAATTCTCCTAACAACCAATCCTGTGACCAAAAGTGACTCACATTTGTCAATATTATTAAAGAACTGCAACAATAATTCTCATATAAAGTGATGAGACAATATTTTGTATAATCTTGGTCAATGGCTGCCCCCATGTGGCTGCTTTTATAAATGTAGATTAAATATACATTTTATCAATTTGATTTAATTGATCATCCATCATTTTGCATTATAAATTATGTTAATATAATTTAATTTACTGGGCTGAGAAAAAGAAAAAGAAAGTCTTACATGTCTTGTACACCTCATTGACACTGTTGAAATCATTTATGTCAGCAAGCAGCACAGTCGTCTTCACCACTGAAAATAAAGAGTTTAATCCGTCAGAGAGTTTTTATACTTGAACATTTAAATCAAATAAAACATATGAGCAGCAGCTGAGTTAATGAACTATGTAATGGTGCTGAGATCTCACCGTTGGTGTAATCACAGCCAGCAGCTTTAAGGATCTCCCCCATGTTGATGAGAGCCTGAGGGATGAGAGGAAGCGATCAAAGGCAAGTGCCCAGTCATCTGTTTAAACATAACTGACCAAAATCATGCTCATCATCATCCTCATTTATTGCCATCATCATCATCATCACCTGTCCCTGTGAACCTCACCTGTTTGGCCTGGGCCTGAACTCCTCCATCTACCAGCTGACTAGAGGCCACGTCCATCCCCAGCTGACCAGAGATGTACATTGTTCTGTCCACAACCACCGCCTGGCTGAGAGACAAGCAGAGGACACACACGGTTTTTAAACTCAGACTCTTAATTCCATGTGAGAGAAACACTTCATTTCACTTCATACTTCAACCCTGATTAATTAAGATGATCAAACTCTGAAACATTTTAGTATATATACCCACTTGCTCCTGAAGTGCATCATGTACTCATTAATAAACATACATTATTTTTATTTTTCTCATTCATTAATGAACATTTGGCACATATTAATGTAGTGATGAAGATGCAAAGTGCCTTCAGAAGAAGCTGTTTCTGCAACAAACCTAAACTGTATCTGCTCTTAAAGTATCTCAGTGACATTGATAGTTTGGTCAATGACACCCTGAAGCCTGAACATCCTGATCTGAAACCACAGTCCTGTGCTGCACAGTTTGTTTACACTGTTCATCTCGTAAATCTAATCTTAAAAGAAATAAAATATTTTTTAAAAGTACTAAAATGGCAAATAATCTTGTTGTGAGTGAATTTTGAATTCCTTGGATCTAAATTAGATAAATTAGAGGGCATTCATACATTCTGATGTGACTCCGCCCACTGACAGCCAATTGGTCAGAGCAAGAAACACCCCTCAACGTGTGAGGCTGCACAGATTGAATTTTAACAAGAAAAACATACTTCGCAGCTGTAATTTTCTAAAGATATTTCATGTATTTTAAATCACTTTTGCCTACAACAATCAAGTAATTTTAAAAGAGCGATGCCTTTTTAATATTCGTGGCTATCTGAAGTGCAGATGATATTTCACAGGACATTAATTCTTACCTGTATATTCCCTGTCTGACAGGGGCTTTTGGTGTGTAGGGGAACTGTCGCCGGATAGTTGCCATTTCAGCACTGCTGTTTAACTTTCTGCTACAGACTCTTATTCTGTGGTTGCTTCTTCTGCTCTGGTAAAAGTTCGACTTTAGCACATTTTTATGGGTCAAGTTAAGCAGGTGAGTTTAAGACCCGCCCCTGATCAAACATTGTTCTGACCTTGTGTTTACCATTCATTCAAACATTCTGTGGACCAGCTTCTGCACCCCCACGTGTTGTTTTTCTGTTTTTCAAAGTTTCCTTACCTGTACGGACCAATGGCAGCCGGTGCTGACGCGCTGTGGACGATCTTTCTGCTCAGTGCGGACATGTTTTTTTCTGATTTGTTTCCCCCCAAACGCTCTTTACACCGCAAGAGTGGCTGTGAATGAAGGAAGCGGTTGTGCAACAACTTGTGGAAAGAGGAACAGTTGCTTTGATAAAGCTGGAGCAAGCTGGAGTCTACCGTAATGTCTGTATACAAGCGCATGTTGTATTTTTGCAAGGCGTTTCCGAATAGCTAGAAAAATAGTGGCGTCTATAGTAGAAGGGTTACGGTACAACAGGTGTTCCATGTATGGTCATTTTTTATGCAATAAAGTCCAACCAACAGGTTAAAGTCCCCATTTTATAGAGTTTAAGATAACATGAAAGCATTCCAATGCAGATATGGTTAACTATAAGTGACTTTATTATTTCTTGCACCTTTTTGAAACTTTATAAAGTATTACAAACAAAGGATAATAAATTAAATGGTTCAAACATAAATGCTTACATTCCACTCTACACCCATAAGTCATTATTATAGCAGAAAAACAGTGAAATGAATAAAATCATATAGCTATTTGTCAAAAAGTGATTTCTGATTTTAGATTACTATACATACTATGGCAGATTCTCTGCAATTTCATACTTCAAATGGGGCTTTACTTATTGTACAGAGCAAACGTTTTTTGTAAAAGCTGAAAATCCAGCTTTTCATATTAACAGCACTCTAACCTGCCAAGTTAATACAAAAGCATTCCACTAAATAGCAAATATAATTACAAACATGCATAGTCTATAACACACAGAAATCAAGCCACATATATTTGACAAAGGGGAAAAATATTAACAGCCAAATCAGCCTCCATATTTAAACCAGTGTCACAGAAATTAAAGGTTTGAAACACAATAATAAATAATAAAACTGTGAATGCTTGTTTTTAAGTTGCCAATAAATTGCAGACTTAATTTATGGAAATCATTCATGACAAGTAAATGAATAATTTTTGTGAAAGAACAGGCTCACCTGCATGAAGAAACAAAAAGACAAAAAAGGAAACAAACTTACAAACATGATCACTCAAAATTAAAGATGGTACTGATCGAAATATGAATTTGGATGTTTAAAATTTCTTGGAGTGATCAAATGGTTGATCAGATGAGATATAAGACATTGTAACAGCTGTATTTTAAGAATATAGCATCATTAAACGATTATTTAATATGCAGTAAGTGTGGGCTGAATCACACCATCAAAGACCGCACATTAACATTCATATGTAACAGAAACCTGCAGACGCATCGTACATGCATTTAAGGACATTCAAATTCATTCAAAGGGTCATTATAAGCACGTGTGTAAAAAAGAAAAAGTCAACTGAAAAAAACAAATCATAACATTTGAGAATTTTGTTCCCTTTATGAAGAGAGCAAATATGATGTTAGCTTATTTTTAAGCCTTTTCTATTAAACAATCAAAATTGTGATTAAAGTACAACTAAATTTTTACTGGTATTGATATTCAGGAGCTAAGAGTCTGATAACTTCCAAAGATTTTTATAAGGTTTCCTGAATTTTTACTCATTAACCATTTAATCGTGGCACTAAACAGTTTGTCTAAATACAGTTTTTTTTGCTGTAAAAAAAAAAGGAGATCTCTCAAAAGACACGAAGCACACAGCATGGACCGACAGTGCACTTTCATTCCTTCATTAATAACACACAACAACAAAAAAACAACACCTTCTCATACATAACTGCTCAAACATACAGCAGATAGGAGCTACAGGAAACTGTTGGTGCAAAAAAATCATAATGCAATCTTTAAAAAATTTGTTTGAAATTCAGATATTAGATAAGTGGCTGATGCCACGGCTCTGTTTTCCACAAGTATACAGTACCAGTCAGTCACTTGAGTCTTTTTTTCTCCTCATTCTGATGTGTTTTTTGTCTTGGACTTAAGTCATAAAACAGTTAATAAGTCTAGTTTGGCTATTTGGTCTTCTCCACTGTTTTACATGTTAGATGGCTCTACTTTGCTAGATGTTTTAGCCTGTAATTTAAATATTGTAATATGTAGTAAGTGAATCATTGTTTGGACCAGTTAAGGAACCTTGTGATAATCTACAGTTTTAAAGACTCCAAAGACATAAGCATAAAGTCATTATGTATTTAGGAATGCATTTGCTTGTATGGAAATCATAACTTTTTAAAACTTTGGAATGAACGTCTGTGCCAACTCTGGTCTAGTTTGAGTATGGTAAATTATTTTGTCAAGTAAACGCTCTCATTTTAAATCCATGAAGAGCAGTGAGTGAGTGTGCGCTCAGAAAGCAATGTAGAACTAGAATGTGTCTGATGAGGCACTACGATGCACGGAGTCTTTCAATACAGACTGTGTTTACTCGAGCCCAGAACATCATACTTAAAAACAAAAAATTAAATTAAAATTATGATTGAAACTAACGAGATAAGTTTACAATTTTGGGATCCACCATGCACAAACTCTTTACCATTCATGATTTCAGTCATTTCTGTCCATTCTTGCAGCTTTCCACAGTCAGTTTCAAACTCATCTCCATGTGGGACATGGATTTAACCATCTGCGACTTGTTTTATTACATTGCTTATTTAGAAAACCAGGTTTCAAGGAATTTAAGGCATTCTCAACTTAATCAACATCATCTTGATTGTCTTTGGTCATGGACAAGCCTCCACAGCTTTTTGTTGCAGGTATTTCCAAACTATGCTCTATGTATTTACACTGAAGATGAAAAGTCTGAGGAAAGAAGACCACTTCTTGATGACGTGGTGATTACACTGCTGCTTCTGCAAGAGGACAGGCTTCCTTTTGTGTTGTTGGTGATTTCTAAAGGTTGTCTGCATTTGAAAAAGGGGAAATTCATTTTGCCACTTTCAGATGTTTAACCGCTAAGCCTCAGTTCTCTCTTTGGCTGCAGTCCTGAGCATCATTCACAGAAAAGCAACTTCACACAGGCCGTAGGAACAAATATGAGATCTGAAATGGCGGAACAGCATCAAGACATAGTGCAGAAACAAGGCAGACAAGTGTAGATTCCAGGAGCCGAAATGGATGTCAGCCAGTAAAGGAAGCATCCAACTTCTTTTGGAGGCCAGTTAGCAGTCGGTCAGTCAGGACAGTGGTGGACTTCCAACAAAGACAAAAGGTCATCATTGTTCCTCTGAGTTAATGGGGCATAAGTTTTGTGGTGACGGTGGCTTTGGGAAACCGTTACCGGATAGTGCAGGAGACAGGGGAGGGGCTCTCAGAAGTTCTGTTGTCGTCTTTTCTTGGCATCCATGGCATCCAGGATAGGCTGCCTTTTGGCAGTGTAGCGCTGCCGGAGCTCCTCAATCTCCCGCTCCATCATAGGATCCAAGGCACTCAAGCGCATCTGCAGCTCCTCAAAGTCCAGGTTCTTCAGCTGGGTGACAGCACACAAATAGAGAGACAAGACAGACAAAAACAACAAATGACAAAAGGGAGATGAGTCATATTCAGTGTCATGTTGCAGAAAATATTTTAAGAACTGTTTCCTTGCGGTGTGTGTATTCTTTTAGGTAAAACCCCTTTAATTACAGAGTCATCACATGCTTGTGGAAAATTTTACTCACAAAGTCAAAGTCTCCATCCTGAGGCACCTTCCAGTTGTCAGGAAAGACATTCTTGGACTGGATGTGGTAGCCTGGCTGCTCCTGCGGCTGGTTGTGGTTGTAGTTCTCCTGCTGCTGGGCTGCCTTGTTCGAGTCCTGCTTGTCAAAATAGTCCATGAAGGACGGACGAATGGGTTGCTGAGGGGTCGCATGCCCTAAGGAGGAAGAGGAGTCATAACATGATAACATTACTTAATCTGAACTCAGCAACTTCAGTGTTTTGAATTCATTTTCTCTAAATCTGAGTGAACATCATTTGTAAGCTCACTCCTCATGGATCCCTGGTCTTCTTCCTCCTCTTCATCATCATCACTGTTGATAACCATGGTTCCCAGGTCTGACTCTAGCATAGTGCTGCCGTGCTCAATCATGGTCTGCGCCCCATCACTCATTGTGCTGGTGGCCCGCATGGTTCCTGCACCCTCTGAGCCCGACTTCACCATAGTGTGAGAGTCGACCTCCGTCTCCTCCTCCTGGACAACACGAGATATTTGATCATACAGCCTCAACATAAAGTCGTCTAATCAAGTCAAGTCAAATCTAGTGGATGCTTTGACACAAACTTAATAGTTTACATCTCAGCATACGTACAGAGTTATCATCCTCCTCCTCCAGCTCTCTCTGCTGCTCCTGCTGCCTCTTGGCTTTCATCTCCATGGCCTCAGTTATCAGGTCTCTGAGGATTGTGACGGGCTTGGCCTGGCTGATGAATGGGTGCTGGACATTCACAGAAAGAAAAAAGAGAGAGAGATAAAGTGTTTTTGTGGTCGCATTCACTCCCTCAACTGCTCTATGACACAGTAGTGACACAATTTGAGTATCCACAGTATCATGTTTATATTCTGCTCTTTCAAGTTCTTATCTGTATGTGTGTGTCCGTCCTTCTCCTACCTGCAGGAGCTGAGTTGCAGTCGCTCTCTGCTCTGGGTTCTTGACAAGACATTTCTTGACAAAGTCTGTGAACTCGTCCGACCAAAGCTCTGGCTTCCTGAATGTTGGTGGAGGGTTGGTGGGGATCATGAAGATAGCCTGGAGGGACACAGAAAAATCTCAGTAAGTCTCTTAAATAAGTAAACATCTCGATATCTCAGTGAGATAACAAAGAAATAGAAAAAGAACAAAAACCCACAGTTCATCGTGTCAGTTGTATGCTCTTTGCTAGCTTTCTGGCAACCCCTGTTTCAGAGCTAAACATTGAGTCTTAGCAGCCATTTTTTCAACAAACCATATTTATACTTACTCTCATGGGATGGATGTCAGCATAGGGAGGTTTGCCCTCTGCCATCTCTATGGATGTAATACCCAGGGACCAGATGTCAGCCACACAGTTGTAGCCAATCTCCTGGATCACCTCTGGAGCCATCCAGAACGGAGTACCAATTACAGTGTTTCTCTTTGCCATGGTGTCCTTCAGAGATTAAAAAATACTGGCATTATTATGAACTTAATGTTTTCCATATCAGTTCATACGTATAAACCAAATCAGTAAAGGATTAGATACTGCAAGTGGACATTTAATAAGGACATTAGGTGTGCTGTCAATATTTGAAACTCTTAAACAACCGCTGTAATGTTACCGTTAGCTGTCCGGCAACTCCAAAGTCTGCCAGTTTGGCGTGTCCTTCAGTGTTAAGGAGGATATTTCCAGCCTTGATGTCACGGTGGATCTTTCTCATAAAGTGAAGGTACTCAAGTCCCTTTAGAGTTGACTTCAGGATAGTGGCAATCTCATCCTCTGTCAGCTGATGTGAGAAAGAGAAGGGAAACACTATGTTGAAAAGTCAGGATTGAGATCAGGGCACTGAGGCTTTATTATCATCAAGGATATCAAAAAGAAATGTCCTATTCATGACAGGATATGCCAAACTACACCAATGTACGTTTGTTGAAATATATGTTAGTCTAGGGCACACATTATAAACAATCTGCTATAAGTAAAGGATAGAATAAAAATATAATTTTTGATCATTTGTTGACACTAAAATTTTCATACAGCCACACACTACTATATCAACTATACTTCTCTGCAACTACCCACCGTTTTGTTGCGAAGTCTAATTATGTCAGAGACAGAGCCAGCTCCACAGTACTCCATGACAATCCACAGGTCTGTGTTCTTAAAGTAGCTGCCATAGTACTTTACTACATAAGGGCTAGAAGGAAATGTCAAACAGGAAGGTTATTAAATGAGAAGGCATAGTTTCATTTAGAACCAAAACAGCAGAAGTGAGAAAAATCAAGTTATTAAAGACATTAAAAGAGCTGGAGCAGCTAATGGCACCATTATTGTTAAATCAAACCTCTAACTTCATTAATGGACACATAAATGACCATCTGGGGAAAGTGAAGGATGGTTTAATACAATCTATGTAGGGAAATAGGAGGTTTTCTAACCTGTCACACTGCTGCATGATGGAGATCTCCTTGATGATCTCCTGCAGATCAGACTCCACAGGAACCTGTTTGATAGCCACCACCTGGCCAGACTCCTTATGAATGGCTTTGAACACGCTGCCATAGGAACTAAACACACATACAAAATTTAAGTTGCAATGTGTCTAGAGAGCATTTTATAAATGGTAGCATTAAAAAATAATTTATAACAACACCAAAAGCGGTGCACCCTAAAAAAAAATACATGCTGCTGTGTCTGATGGACTCAAAATATCTTCAGTGATGACACATAAGTGGAAATGATGGTTATGACAAAATCATCTTACCCTTCACCGAGTTTCTCTAGAACATCAAACACTTCCTCTGGTTGTTTGGTCAAACTGTCCTCACTCAGCTTTTTCAGCTTGCTGTAAAAATGAAACAGAACTGCACCTCAGTATAACAGAACAACTACGTGAAAGTTGTGACACCAACATATTGTATTATAATATTGGAGATTCAATAATTTACAGGATCTGGAACATGTTAAATTACAGCAGTTTATAGCATTTAGTATGAAAGTAAACACATGAATTACTGCAAAGTTGGGATGACAAACTCTTGTGTTTAAAACAATGAGTTACTCATATGTTCGCTCAAGTGTTAAATTCAAATAAGCACGATAGCAAGGACCTTTATTTAAATATCTACCATAGACTTTCATCTTATCTTAGACTCTATACCATACCATCTACCAGTCTACCATATTCTCCTTCTCAAGCTATGAGTGCTCCCAAAGCTCATTAACTCCTGTGGTATTTAGTTGGCAAGACAACAGCGTTGTAGCAAGATGGCAAAGATTATTAAAAAGATTACAATGAAAAAATAATCAGTAGTAAAACTGGGTGTGACATTATTTTAGTTAATATATAATTAGCTACTATGTAGGTATGATAACGTAGATCAAAATATTGTCTAAGAGGTTAACACCGACAATAAGTTAACGTTAACGTTAACTAAAAACCAAACGGGCTACGAAGCTAAAGTGGTTTTAGTACATAATTTGAGATTTTTGTAGAGAATGATCACAATCGTTCACTCAAATTAATTGAGAAAAAAGTTTGAAAGAATGTCGCCAAAGCTACTAAGTTAGCATCCGCTAACAGCTACCTCTAACGTTAGCCTTAGCTAGCTAATCAGTAGCTTTCAAGCCAGTTTTAAATAAGGGGAGTGTACACAAACCTCTTGGGCGCAGACGGCTCCATGATGGATATCTTCAAAAATAACAAGTTAATGAACAAATAGTTAGTAATGGCAGTCTGTGGGCCAATAGTCACGATGTGAACATTGTCGACAGACTCGTTGTTGTCAAAAACTACTGGAGGGCCAGCTGAGTGTTCGTCAGATGATGGACACTTCAGGGATACAAGTCTCAACAGCCCCCCCTGTTGGCCCGGAGTGTCAAACAAAACCGCACAACTATTGTTCCTACAAACCTATGAACCTTAATAACAACCCGAAATATAATTACTCATTCATTCATTTTTGTTCGTACTTCTATTAAAGATGGTAGAGATTGAGACTGGGTATTCGTATATCCAGTATCTCTGCCTCTATATCCCAAAAAAGAGAAATATCATAAATGTGACGTATATTTTTTGGCCAATCACAAACCACTTTGTTGTGAGATGGACGACAGTTGTACGCATGCGCACAGGTGGCAGTGTGCGATGTGAAGAGACATAAACAGCTAACAGTTAGCGTGTTAAAGCGGTGAGATTCTTCATTTAACTCTTCTCTTTCTTGTAGTTGATATTCAACATAGTAATACTGCAGTTTAAGACCTCTAAAAAAAACCCTTTTATTCACTACAAAAATGGTTGCGATGGCTTGGGCTGATGTTTGCTTCACCACCATGCTCTTTCTGAGTTAGCATGCTGTAATGATACGAATAACGTTACAATTGAGCTAACGTTGCCTCTTTCGTCTTTTCTAGAAACAGAAATGGATCCACAGAAAGACCTGCAGCCGCCTAAACAGCAGCCTATGATCTACATATGTGGAGGTACATCGCAGCATAT
Organism: Acanthurus leucopareius; assembly: GCA_029814765.1. Lineage (NCBI taxonomy): Eukaryota > Metazoa > Chordata > Actinopteri > Acanthuriformes > Acanthuridae > Acanthurus > Acanthurus leucopareius. Next base: position 913,516 of record JAQMCX010000019.1, on the reverse strand, counting down.
GCTTGAGTTAACTTAATACACAGACAGCTAATACCGCCTTTGCTACTACTAACGATGCTATTAGACCTAATGTATATGTTTTAATGTTAACTCTTGCTGTCTGCTTAGCCCCTTTTCATCTTCTCTGCATTAGCTTCTAGATAAGCAAAATGTAAATATGGTATTCTATGTATTGTTAAATTTGTTTCAAAATACTTTGAACTCTACTGTGTACATGAATTAACCCTCAGCAACCAAGCAATACAGAGCATCAGCACAAAATGAAAAACTACATTGTTTTACTCTTAACTGTGCATTGCTAATTATTTCATTGTAATTCTGTCATGTTCTTTTCGCTTTAACTTACAGAATGTCACACTGAAAATGAAATTAAAGCCCGTGATCCAATCCGATGCCGAGAGTGCGGATACAGGATTATGTACAAGAAGAGAACTAAAAGATGTATCCTTTAATGTGTCTGTGTGTGTGAGTGTGTGTATTTTAGATTTATGCACAATTTCGAACTGCAAGAATTTTATCTGTATTTCTTGAAATTTGAGTATTGTTTATAATCAGAATATTGGTGAATGTAGTTCTCTGCGGAAAGAAAGCTTTTGTTTTTTTCAGATTACTACATATAAATTACAGCTCTGTTTAAACAAAGCTACTGAAAACATTAAGAACTACTAGCTGATACTGAATACTAATCTTTATCGAACAGTTCAAACATTGTGATGGCAAAGTGTTTCTTATTAATTCACATGCATTCATTGAGTGCTGTAATACTTGTGCATTTCCTTGACTCTTTGAATCCAGTGGTTGTCTTTGATGCAAGATGAAGAGGAGAACAGCAGTTTTACATATTATTGTTTTGTTCTATTTTTGTAGTGTATGACCATGTAAATAAAAGACCTCTAGGTCTGACTTTGGATATCTGAACTGTACTTAAAAGTCATGCTTTTCATGTCTATACAGACAGTGATGTTTTTTGGCCAAGAATGATGGATTAAAAATTTTGTTTATTAAAAACATAATCGATACGTGTGACTGCTTTCACTATTTATTTATCTATTCATTTTATTGCCATCCTAAACTGGTAAAGTCTATTCTGTGGTTTTTAAACATTTTGTGCCCTTGGCCAAACAAAAAAAAAAACAAATATACAAAAATATATATACAAAAAACACTATGGATGGGAACATGCATTGCATAATTTTATTTGCAAAAAGTTAATTTCTTTATTTGTGCACATTATTCTATATATTTAATTTTAGATTTACCTTATATACCTGTCTCATTGTGAGGGAAGATTAACTGCCACTTTTTTTACCAGTTGCTCAGTGTGGTCTCATGGTCTTTTTCAGCAGTTCTTATAAAGCTTGAGAGCCCTTATCATAAATTAGAGGCTTTTTCTTTATTTTTACATAATTAAAGGCCAGAAAGAGGTTAGGGGTAGAGGTAAAAATATTTTTTTGTGTTTCAGTGGTGGTTTCTGCTCTTCTACCACTTTATCAACGCACCCTACGAACACTGCTCAAGTTAACATACAAAGTTGCAGTGCAGATACTGTCCATCATTGAGGTGCAATGCAAATGTATAGCTGTGAGCAGCCTGTTAGCTTATCTATGCATACAGGATGGAAACAGGGCTAAACGGCGTGTCTGGTTCGACTCAGAGGTAAAAAACTTCCATCAAAACCTCTAAAGGTAAATAATTTATCAATGATACAAACACAAATTTACGGTTAGTCGGGGGATTATGGACCTGAGAATTTTTCGCATGAGTAGACTATTTCTTGTATGTGGATAGCCAGAGAAACCTCAAATGAATTATCTTAAAGGAAGTATTACCTGTGTTTTTTTCCTGCTCCAACATATAAACTGTAAAAAATAACTCGAAATCTCTGCTGTAAAAATGGCCTTTTCGTGAGACTTAGAGAGGCAAAGCGTAAAAACTACATTATCCTTTATTACTGTTAAACACAACATATGAGCAGTTATTAGTCTTTATGCTAAGCTAAACTAACAAACTGCTGTATCAAAATACATATTTGTCATACAGGCATGAAAATAGCGACCAGATATTGTTTACATCCATGGGAAAGCAAAAAGCCTAAATTTCACATTTTGCAACAAAATTTGGTAATTTTTTTTCCCAAAATGATATCCTAATCCTTAAAGTTTAAAAATGAATAAAAAGTCATGCTCAATACAAGAGCGAGACCAAATGTTCTCTCTTTATTCTGCAGGCCTTTTTTCATAGCACACATTTGACTTGTCATAGTAAGAAAGCACAGATGTAACTGATAACATAATTAATTTCTTCTTTTTATTCATAAGTTGTGACGATGGGTAAGGCAGCCTGCCACCAAGACCCTGAAACAGCAGCTAAATGAAAAACTGTCCACACTTTTCACACCTTTTTTTGTTTGTTTGTTTGTTTTTTTCCAAAATTTCTTCAGTGAAAAAAAGTATTCCATGTTTAATGACATGAAAAACAGAAAATAAGCTTATTGTTTGTTTGTGAGGACGTAAGAAGCAAATGCTTGGTAATAACCTAAGATAATAAAAAAAACAGATTTAATACAATATGCCATCCCAACTGCAACTTGTTTTTTTTCTGTTTTTTATTTTATTATTCAGTTATTATTATTTCTCTAAGTCTAAATGTGCCTTGCATTTGGCAGTTCGTTAAAACATTTCCTCATATTTCTGCCTGTATTCCTTTATGTCTGTCCAATCAGCAGAGCCCTGTGATCCTAAATCTAATCTGAGGCTCTCCCTTCAGAGCTGTCCTACTGCAGCAGCATCGCTGTGGCACCTCCCCCCACTGGCGTCACACAAAACATCTCATCCAGGGGGCGTGTTCAAAAGAAATCCCCAGTCAGGCCTGATGTAGCTGCAGCTCTGCGAGAGGGAGAGGCAGGGAGGGAGGAAGAGTTTGAGCATACTGCAGAGGGAGTGCAGCTATGGGGAACGCACAGGAGAAACCCCCAGGCAGCGGAGGAGGGGGAGGTAGATCAGATCGCACCACGACGGGAAGCGGAACGAGAAGCCGGGATGGAGGCAGCTTGGAAAAGCCCCAGACTCAAAGAGCTCAAGAGAAGGGGGTTGCCAATGGCAGGGAAAACAGCCCTGCAGGTGGACAAGAACAGCAGGACAGCCCTGCAGTGGACACAAGTTACCTGGACGCCCCTGCTGGGGCCCTTCCTCCTCACCTGGCCCGGCTCAAGAATGAAGGGAATAACCTCTTTAAGCATGGACAGTTTGGGGACGCTTTGGAGAAGTACACGCAGGCCATTGATGGATGTGCTGAAGCAGGTGGGCAAGATATGATCCGTAGTTAGAGAATTCACCTCGTGACCAGTTTTCATCCAAAGAGAAGCATCTCTGCTAAATGTAAAAATTCAAGCTACAAAACATATTTCAATCCAAGTTATGTGTACTAAAAAAAATAAATCTGTGTTGAACTTAATATGCACAATATACAGTACCATCAAAAAACCTTGAATAACCTGAATTGACAATATCAGTGACAGAATTATTCACATTTCTGGTATTTTTGTTTAAGTAATGACAAGCAATTGTTCATTATCAAAACTGCTGCTGATTTAGTTCTATTATTTGACTAATTGAAATATTGGCTATTTGTATCAGCTTAAATAAAGAGTAATACTGTCAAATAACGTTACTGCATATAGATATAGATACATACAATGTTACTGCATATAGATCCTGATGTTTTATTTATCCACACCTGTTTTAAAATCTTCTTTTGAGTAAAAATACATGACAAGTGTCAAAAGTAACTTCTGTGGGCCAATAAGTCATTAATATACGAACAACAACAGATCGATGGCACAGAGACAGACAGAAAGCCTCTTTTGGCAGCTGTGATACCGGTCATCATAAGGGTATCAGATACAAGTTGACTCAGAGTGTCATTTGGCTCCACAATCCACAGCATCACATGTCAGTTTTTGAACACATAGAGCTCGTGCTTGTCATGCTGCAAAATTTACTCCATTCACCAAATAAACATGCGAAAGCTCACCATCCTGCATCCTAAATGATGAGTGCAGATTTTATATTTTTCAGCAGTGTGGATTAGCGAACTGATAATCCTAAATTTTTATGGTGAACATCCAAAAACAGCAGCTGAGACATGAGGCATGAGGTGTCTTGTGAATGCAGTGGAGTGTTGGCACAAAACAGCACCACTGACCGTAGATAAAGGAGTCATGGGCCAGCGTATGGGGCTTTTAGGTGAGATTAAATATCTTGCCGTGCCGTTAAGAGCACTCATCCAACTTTTACTCTCATAGCTGGCAAGAGGGATATCCTTTGCGGCACTGGAGACGGGCTTAAAAACATTAGACTCGATTTAATGTCAGGGCAGACGTAGGAGAATGTTGACTGAAAAAGTCGTGCCAATGTCAGGATTACTGTATGCCCACAGTTTACATCCAATGAGTCAGACTACCCCCTCAGCATCTCCGGGCAGTCTGCATTTTAAATTGAGCTGTTTCTGCCATCTTGTTTTCTCCTTGGTCTGGACCTTTTGAGCCCCATAGTAAAGTTAAAAGGAGCCTAGAAGACCCTTTCTTTCAGTGCCTGGTTTAACAAATAAATGCGTTGTGGTTGCCCCTGCAGGCACCGACAGTCCAGAAGACCTGTGTATTCTCCACTCCAACAGAGCAGCCTGTTACCTAAAGGATGGAAACAGCGCAGACTGCATACAGGACTGCAACAAGTATGTGACAAGTGTGCGCTCTGTGATTGTGTCTTTCCAGCTGTGTGTGATCGCTTGCAGATATTCTTTGGGCTTGTTGATGTTTTAATTTTAATGCACTTTCTGTCCGATTTTAGTAGAGCTCTTTAACAATTTAACACTGCACTCCTAAAACATGGTCCTGCTCGTAAAGGCCAGTTTAAACAAGACAAAACCAAATTTACTGTCTATTTTATTGCAAAAATTCTTCTTTTATGTTCTTTCAGGCACATAAAGATAGAGAACTCTGCTCATATGGCTACTGAAATAACCTAAAGACTTTAGAAAAACAGTTTCTGAAAAGTTTATTCAGTTTTTCCAATAAGCATACCGTTTTTTCATATAATCTCCTTATTATCACACATTATTTTCACTTTAAGTTGGCTCTTAAAAAATTACAAGAACACTATGTGATTATGGTATTAGGAGGCTGCTGGAATCCCTCTGTCTACAGTAAAATATTTACTCACATGTTTATGAATGAGAAGCTACAGGTCAGCTTAGTTAAATGTGCGACACAGTGTGCAGGTGCAGACAGTTTGATCCTCTGTCTGTGTGTCTCTCTGATCCTCTTAGAGCTTTGGAGCTGCAGCCTTACTCCTTGAAGCCTCTACTGCGCAGAGCTATGGCCTATGAATCACTGGAGCGCTACAGAAAGGCCTATGTGGATTATAAGACCGTCCTACAGATTGACACCGGGGTGCAGGCAGCTCACGACAGCGTCCACAGGTCAGCTGAAAACAACCAGACATAAGATCATGTAGCTACTTAATGTGGCTTCTTTATTGTCTTAAAATATAATTCATTCAAAAGTGTGAATTATAAAAAAGCAAACAAACATGTCAATAAAACAACTTCTAATCACATATAAAGAAATGATGAAAAGTTTTATAATTAATAAAAAATATTTAATTTATTTTCTGTGATGTTATAAGAGCTGTTTCATCACTAATCCAATTATTTGACAGCTATTCAGTGTGACTTCCTCAGTCTCAAAACATACTTAGAATGAATGTGTAGTGTGGATTTGAGACACAGCCATGTTTACTTTTCGAAGGGCCTACTCTCTTATGGTCCACCCACAAAAGCGTTTTCATTGATCAGACCTCTGCTCCCAACTATGTGGGTGAGGACACGACATCCTCGCTAGACCTTGTTTCACAGAGGAAAAACACGGGTGTAAATCATACAAACAAATATGGCTGAATTCCATTTAGTTGCTTTTAGTTAATATGATGCATTATCTTTTAGAAGAAAATAAAAAATCTGATGACAGGACATCAAAACCCAAAACTGTTATCAGCTCACATGTCATGGACTTTAACTATGAGTACATGTTAATGTTTACGCTTGGAGTTTCACATTGTAATTAAACTGTATAGCTATTTGCTCCTTTAAGGTTTAATTTTCTCCCAACATAACTGTGGAGCCCATGAACTTCAACGAATTACATAAACCTCTCTATGCCCAAACTGTATGCTGTACTCTTTGTCCCATGTCAGGATCACCAAGATGCTTATTGAGCAGGATGGACCCGGGTGGAGAGAGAAACTTCCAGAGATTCCCGTCGTTCCTCTTTCCATCCAGCAGCAACACAGAGAGAAGCCAATCAGTGCCGAAGTGGCTCAAGCTCGAGCCGCCAGGGCTGCACAGGAGGAAGGTCAGTTACATCACTGCCGCTTAGCTTATAGAAGGCATTGTGTTAACTACAAAACAGTGCATAGTTAACACAAACATTCCATGGGTATATACTGTTTCCTCTTAGATTTTCCCCCTAAACCACTTACACATTAGGTCACACATTCTCTTGTTCTGACACAAAAGGAATTAGACGCCGTTGTGTGTTTACTTGCTACTAAAAGCAAATTTTTTAATGTCTTTTCAAATGTTGCCTAATAGTTAAATAAGTAAAGAAGCAGAGGAGAGCAGCTGGTGAAAGTCAGTGCTTTAATGCTGAGCAGAGTTGAAGGCATTCCTGCTGAGAAATAGTTTGTGTGTGTGTGTGTGTCTGGATAGATCATCAATAATGCAAAGGGAAGGACGATCCACGCAGAGTGTAGTGCTGCTGTAATGGAACAATCCAGGTCAGGTTTCCTGTAGACTGCTTCAGCTCACACAGACCAGAAGGCTCCGAATGTATCATTTATTTATTCAAATATATTTAAATACATGTGGCTCAGTAAATCTATCAAAAACAGGGGGAATAAATTGCTTTATTTGTATTCACTGCATCCACTTTCCATACACAGGATTTAAATCTTGTATGTACAAGGCACCTGCCCTGCACAGAGACACACACACACTGACACGCACACACATACATAAACACTTAATGACTAAAGCACATAGACTGAACCAAGCTAGTTCCAGCACAGCAACACTGCTGTTGCTGGGGAAACAGATGGGAAGTGGTTCAACATTAGTGTTTAACAATTCATATTTGTGGTTAAGTCCAGTTTTGTTGCAAGCTAATCTCTGCTTATAAACATACAATATTTAATTTTGACACCAGAGGTCTCTTAATCAAACAAATGAAAACAAAAGGCGGAGGTCAATTATGTTGTAAAGTAGCGAGGGATCATGGGATTTGTTTATGTCATTGTTAAAAAGCCACCATTGCAGATGAAAATCTACAACATGAATGTGGCATGTGAGAATTTGAAGGCACGCTGAGTTTCTTCATCTGCCTGTGTGTCTGTGTATGTATCCATCCAGTTTTCCACATCATTAAGTTAGATACAACGGCTCTGTCAGCACAGCAGAGAGCTCAGTAAGCAGGTCAGTTCAGACTGCTGCAGACAGCCTGATGGATTTGTTGCTCACTCCTTAAAAAAAAAGATGGGGAAAAGCATCTTGAATGACCAACAGGATTCAGTACAGTCTGTTCTGACACGTGAAACATATCAGTATCTTTCATTGATGCTGAGGTCATTAGTAATTGAAATCAAAATTGGCATGACAGGAAGTCAAATCTAAAGGCTGTTTCTTTTGACCAATCACGAAGAAATCATTTAAAACCATCAGTTGCATTGTACATTTAACTGTTTTCTTCTTTCACATGTTTTAGCACTACATTTTTTGCTAAATTGCATATTTCTGCCAACAGCCAGAATAAAAGATGCCCGCTGTACTTTACTGAAAGGAGAAGGGAATGATTTTGTCAAGAAAGGACGCTTCCAGGAGGCTCTGCAGAAGTACAGTGAATGTGTCGCTCTTAAACCTGAAGAATGTGCTCTCTACACAAACAGGTATGCATCACACAAACAGAGGCAGAAGTATTCAGAACTTTTTACTCAAGTAATAGAAGCAATGCCACATGGTGCGAATACACCAATACAAGTCCTGAACTTTTTCATCCTAAACCTTTTTTTACTTCAAAAAAAGATAAAGTACTCATCCAGGAATAAAATTGTCCCTATCAGTGCTTCAAAATTATATATGATCTTTGTGATTAATGTTACTGTTGCTTTCATTTTTATGTTGTATTATACCGCTTTATATGTTAAACTTTGAGCTTGTTTTAAATACCCTACAAATTGTTGGGTAGTTAAGCTACAGCATTGCACCATATTCTGATAGATCATCATGTTTGTTGCATATTTATCCTTTGAGAACCATTTATCTCAAAGTCAACATTTCATGGGCTCAGAAAAACAACTGTATTTTCTGTGTTGTGATGATGCATTTATATTAAGAATTTGTTATTCATATGGTTTACTGTTTTATGTTACAGACCCAGGGACTGTCCCAGAACATAGGATATGATATAATGCTGAATTTGAAATTTGCTGATGATTTGTGCACCAGAAATAACAGTAGAGGGCACCAAATGTTCATTCTCATGCCAACCCCAGTCTATTAAATCCGCTGGTGACATCAAATATAATCTTGCTTAAAAAACTCAGGTCAGCCACTCTCAGTTTTATGAATCTCATCATTGGCTTATTACTAAACATGAGATGCACATGAGATCAATTTAGCTTTCATTTACAGTGGATGAAACCTGCTTGTACTTTCAGATTTACTGAGTACTTTTAGCGAGGAGTCCATTCTTCAAACATGGAGAAATGCAAATATTTTCAACTTATTTATTTATTATATTTGCCAGGAAACATATACAATATTGAACATAGATGTTCCAATTTGATTGTTATTTTGCTGTTTTCTGTTTCTGCAGTAGAGTAGAGCTGATTTGCTTACAGATTGGTGTATAAATAACTAACTTGCCGGTTTGCCTTTTCCTGTAGCAGGATCCTGAATGGCAGAAATGAGTATGCTGCTTTCTCTGACAGCTGTCCTCCTTTACACTCTTCTTCAGAGCCATTTGCTTCCTGAAGCTGAATCGCTTTGAAGAGGCCAAACAGGACTGTGACTCTGCACTGCAGCTGGAGCCGAGCAACAAGAAAGCCTTCTACAGACGGGCCCTGGCTTATAAGGGCTTACAGGTGCTGTAAACACACGTTCATACTACCAAAGCAGTTGGATTAGAAGGGTTTTTTGTGTTGATTTGTGTTGATTATATTGTCTCCCTCTCTCTTCTTATGTCTTCCTCTATGTGTGTGTGTGGATGTGCCTGTGTTAGGACTACCTGTCAGCCAGCAGCGACCTCCAGGAAGTCCTCCATCTGGACCCCAACGTTCGGGAGGCCGAGCAGGAGCTTGAAGTGGTAACAGGCTTGCTGAGACAGAGCCTGATGGACAGCACTGCACACACACCAAGGGTAAAAGGTTCTCTATATACATATACACATACATTGTAATGACAGGGACAAATTTGGTTTGAAATTTGCATTAAATAAAATGAGATTTGTATGACAAAACTTTCAGAGCTCTAGGCTTTCAAACCATGTTTTGGTGACAACTCAAAGATAAAGTATCATAAGCAAATATGAAATTTTCAGTTTAGTCAGTTTTTAGTCAACACGGTCAGACACCAAAGTTTGTGTGTCATTTTGAAAATTACGGTCAGCAGAGACGTCATTTACCTAAACATCTTGTCTCATTTACTAGTCTTAAAATGAATGAAAATGAATGAAAATATTGCTGATATTGTAAAACAGACAAACAAACATACAATCAAAACTGGTGCCTAAAGATTGTACTTACACATAAACAACACCAAGAGGCTGACTTTTGCTACTTTCCCTCAGGTTTGAAATCTGTTTATGGAGCAAAATGGAGGCAGAGGATTGAAACAGGTGGGGACACAAACTGTACTGTCGCAGTCATGGAGCATAAAGGACTTAAAGCCATTAATTTTAGAAAGTAGGACTCTTAAAAGTGGAAATGACTGGCATTAGCCCCTGTGACAGTCTCCTCAGATGACCAGCTCTCTTTCAGCTCTGCAACATGTGCAAACCACACCATAACCTTACATAACGGGCAGCTTTATTTAAAAAGGCTAATGTAAAGGTACTCATGACCTGCTTGCACTATAAATCATTTACATTGTGATGTAATGACTGAATATACAGATTTGTGTAACAAGCTGCAGAGCGCTGTTATAACGGTGGAGTAACACAAGGAAAGTAAGAGTGTATTATGTGTGCCTTATTGAGATTTCTACCACAGTAAGAATCAAAATACGCCAAGATTTAATGTAAAGTTTTGATTTGTGTTTAAAAGTTTGTGTTTGGTTAAAAAATGGTTGTCTGAGTTCATGACAAAAGCTCTCATGGAGACAAATAAAATGTATTGTATATAGAAATGAGGGATTTAAAGAGCTCCAATGTATGTTCTTTATGTTAGTTTTCATCTATTCCAGCTATTTCAAGGCATTGGTCATTGTTTACATGCATTATTATTACAGCTGCTATTAAAAAAAGATAAGCCAACAACTTGCTAGAAAACATTTCCACAGCTAAAACCCTCTAATTGAGGTGTTATGACCTAACTATAAGATGGTAAAATTATTACACACTTAAAATTTCCCCGTTAAATAATCCTGAGCTCAGTGTTTAAGTCATGTTTGATTTAGTGAACATCAATCTTAAATGTAACCAAGATGACTGCGTGTGTCACACTGTGTGTGTATAGATGTACAATATTCATGCTTGGAAAGTCTCATCCAAGCAGTTTTCTTCATGCATCTTTAGATTTTCTCCATTACTGGGGACCCTTCAGCTGACTACTATATGTTTCACCCTTTTTATTCGCTGTCAATAGAATCCTTAAGAGCCTCAATTTGACAGAGGTTAAATATTCTTTGCATTACAAATACAGTCAGAACAGTAGAAAAGTAGGAGTGAGGCTGACAGATATTTGACCCTAAGCAATCCAATCTGAACTAACACAGTTTGATGTCTGGCTGCACCATCAAGGGTCCTTGTTGAGGTCCTTTGATAAAAATTCTTTGGCAACCTTCCCCTTAAGAAAAGGTTCCTGACCATTCAGAATCGACTTAACCTTTACTGACTTGTTCTTGCAATAAAAGGCAATAAAAAGGTTGAACATAACTCATTTTTGGCAAATCACAGCTGAGATGAATATTCCCAGCAGTAAAGGTCAGCTAGTACACACAGAGCTTGATTGACAGCTACCTGACTCACATCTTTGTGTTTTTTACACAGTCTGACAATTAGACTGGTGTTACTTTAAAATATTATATCTGAATCTCCACACAGGCAACATTTAAAAATAAATCCTTGTACAAATTAAAACACAATTATAGCGCTGTCAAGAGCATGCCAAACCAACAGGTGGCGCTGTATCTCCAATTTCAAATCCATATTGACCAATCAGAAGCCTGAAAGAAAAGCTCGTACCATTAGGCTAACTGCAATTAGAAGTCCAACCGATTCTAGCCAAAACCTGAAATGTTGGTGTTAAGGATTTTGTCGTGGGGTTAAAAGATTATTATTATTATTATTATTATTATTATTATTATTATTATTATTATTATTATTATTAAGTGACCCACGCAGCACA
>JAQMCX010000019.1:856713-901741 GCA_029814765.1 Acanthurus leucopareius | reverse complement strand
TATTATTATTATTATTATTATTATTAAGTGACCCACGCAGCACATCCTCACACCACTGTTTCCTAGTATTCCTGCTGGAAAAAATATTTGTTAAGTGTAGGAAGTCCCGTTAGCAAGGTTAGCATTAGCGCTGTCAAGAGATAGCGGTAAACGCCCTGACGTCATACGTAGCAGATGAAGCTAACTTTGCACAAACTTATGTCAAAAGCTGGTGAATCGGATTTCCTCTGTCTGCATGTTGAAATTGCAAACCCAGTTTGTTAATTTCTTCACCCTGGCCAGAGTTTTCTTTAAGTTCTGTTTTCAGTCAGCAAAAACCGCAGAACCCACGGCCCAACATGGCCAAAAAGCATAAAAAACTAAGCTTTATTAATACCTGTTAATGTGTGAACTTGACGTTAGTTCTAAAATTTAGCAAAAGTAGAAATAAATTGAAACTTCTGTGAGGATGTGCAGGGCTCATCTTTTTTTTTAAGTTCCCCACATCAGTCCTACAACCATGAATGTAAGTCTTTGTATAGCACAATGTGCCACACCTTCAACTTCATGAATACTTTGAGATATTAATGTATTGATACACTTTGTTCATTCTAATGATACATAATACTGATTTTCCCCCACTTATATTGTCTAAATAAAAGCATAAGCAAATCTAAACTACATGAAAACACTATGAGGCTTGAAGTGTTGCTTCAAAGAATGTGAAGAGCATGTACTGTATGTAAATATTCTGAATGCAAATGTAGATAATAAAGTGCTAAGTGAATGCTTTAATGAGCGTTTGTCTTTGTGACTTTATAAGATAAATTAAAAAGATGAATGTGGAGTCAAAGGTAAAGAAAAAAGACTGCAGCAAAATGGATTAAAAATATTTGCCACTTTGCTTTAGATAAATTACACAAATTAGATGTAAACAGCTTAATAGGAAGCTACAAGGTGTGTACAGGAACCTATTGTCTTTATGATATATAAATATGAAGACGGCAAAACCTTGATCAAGAGTTTTATTGTTTAAGGATATGCATTTACATGCACATTATAAAGCAAATAATAAGAGAATATATAATTCTTCAAACAGCATAAGCTTCTTTTGACCAAGTTAGTAAATAGACCTGGCACTAGTCTTCAATAACAATATAAAACTCACAGGAATTTACAGGCATTTAAACAGGAGGAACATAAACAGGGTGGGAATATCCTGCAGCTGGAGGCTTTTGAGGAGCACCAAAACCCTTTAAATTGACATAACAGCGTCTCTGATGACCAGCTCTTTATGTGCGGACAGCTCATGCTGAGCTCAGCTGGTTAATGTCACAGCAGAGCGATCTGTGGTCAGGCTGAAAATTTTACGACAGTTGCTGTTTAAAATTTCAAATCACTTTGGATAAACAGGGTTTTATTGCCAACAGGAGCTGACCCAAAATACGAGTGAAATTACTTTGGCTACTTCAGTGAAACATTTTCAAAATCTTGTTTTTTACTCTGTAGAAACTATTTTTTGACCTTATGGACTCAACACTTATGCACAAAAGTAGATTTTTTATATTTTTAAGGACATCATTCAGGTATCATCAACAATGTGCTGTAGTCTAAACTTCAGGGGCCTGAGAGCAGTCTTTGGTAGGCTAAACAAGCTAATACAACAGCTATCATTAACACTTAGGGGAGGAGGAATATCTAGCATCAGATCTCAAGCATTTTGAGGCAAATATAATTCGTTCTCACATAATTTTTTTATCTTTTTCATTTGAAGACATACAGAACTGAGAAATGAAAAATAAAAATAAAAACACTGTACAAGGATTTCCCCCCAAAAGGCACAGTGGGTCCAACAATACAAAATTAGCATGAATCTTTTGCAAGAATTCAAGAGAATCTAAAACAAATTGTAGTTAAAATACACCCAAAAGCTCTGACTGAAAAATTATATTTTAATTTTGATAAAAATTAGGGAGAATCAAAATTTAACACTCGATTATCATAAATTTGCTACTGAAAATTTATAATCAATGACAGACATATGTGCTCATACACAAGAGAAGGTTCTCATTGCACCTTTAAGTTTATCAGAGCTTCTTATTGCAAATACATAGTTTGGTTGATTTTCAGTTTTAGTGACTGATAAAACAAACCCTATGAATTGTAAGAAATGCTACAGGTTTAAGAATTGGGCTTTTCTGCTTTTCTCTGTTATTTTTATGAGGACAACTTAAAATTCCCCTTCTTTAGTATTCTTCTTAACCATATTACATAGTAAAAACTGCAGTGAAAATTGATTACATTTGCGCAGGTGCACCTACAAACAAATAAACTACTTTCCCCAGTGCAGACGGGCTTGTGGAGGTGAATTAATGCAAGATAGTGACTGTCTTAAATCTACAATATTAAAAAAAAAAGTAAGAAAGGCTACAGTTTGAGTCTTCTCACCCAATTAACATAAAAATTTGGACCCAACACAGGGCTTTAGCATTAAGACCAACTTTCCCAAAATGGAAAATAAAAATAAGCAAAGACAAAGCACAAAAAACAGAAGTCACATTTTAAACAAATAGCAACAACAATAATATTTTTTTTCTTATAGATGATTATGGAAAAATAGAATTTGCTACTGTGGACTGGTCCCTCTTAGGTTCAACAATCCTTTAGCTGTGGTGTTTTATATGCCATTTAAGAAGTCACAGAATAAACTGGTGGCACAGTGGTGGACCACAGTGATGACGTATCCATCCCTGATTTCATGCAAACCCCAAAAGAAAACCAGATATTTTGCAAAAGTCATGAGGGAAGATAAGTTTAGTCTTTAAAACAGCAGCTCAGCTTGCAATTACAAAAGAATATCAAACATTGTTGCTTCATTCTGCTATGCTTTTTTTCTTTATCAGTTCTGCTCTTAGGGATCTTGAGCTTCGATTCAGAAAATCATTCAGGGGTCAAAGTTTTGCAGATCATCATATAAGCTGGATGGGCCTTCTGCAGTATCTTACTGTTCTCATAACATACTTAACTCCTGTCCACATACATTCAACCTTACTTACTGACCTGGCTGAAGCTTCTGGTTCACACCGGCTCTGTCACTGAAGAACAGGACCAACTCATCTGATCCGACTTAACTGTGCTCCTGTTTACTTAATTCACAATATCTCTTTCCAACTTGGACCTCAACTCTCTCTGCAACTGTGTAAACTGACATTCACATAACATTCCTGCCTCATGAGCACATAGAAGTATAATAAGACTTAAACTCATAGCCTTAAAATTGACCAACAGTTTCCCAAGATGCAGATCCCAAGAGTGAAATTAGTTGATAAGGCTAACTGAGCTCCAGGAAGAAGAAATTTCCTTTAGATGTCTGTCTGTATACAGCGTTTCTTTGTGGGGCTTACAGGCTGTGCGGTGTTTTTGGTGGTCTCTTTTATTTTCTCGTCCTTCTCTGGCTTTGTGTCTGGAACGTCGCCCACGCTCTCCTCACTGATGTACAGAAATGTCTCGCTGCTTCCCTCTTTGGGCGAAGCAGGTGGAGATGTCGACAGCAGACGGCGGGTGAATGCTGCGTGGCTACTCTGAGGCGGGTAATGCTCCAGCCGGTCGTGCTCCACCTCTGGCATGGGTGTGATGGTGACTTCACTGAACGTGGTGGAAGGGTGATGGTCCACTTGGGCTGAGCAGGGTTGTTGAGCTGGTTTTGAGGTTTCAGGGTCTGAGCAGCTGAGCTCTGATGAGAAGTGGCTACAGTGCGAGTCGGCCACTGAGGGCAGGCTGCCGCTCAGAGACGGCGAGTCAAATTCAGAGGAGTTGGTGCTGCGCTGCTCAAGAAGCTGAGAGTCCATATCTCCCCGTGTATCGTTAATTTTAGTTTCACCTTTGCTGCTGCTACTGCTGGCACTTTTCCAAAGCTTTCCTTTGCTCTTTTTGCCCCCTGAAGTGGAGGGTTCCTTTGACCAGGGGGACGAGGGGCAGCACTGGTTGCTGTGCTGCACACAGCAGCAGGCAGAGGTGCATGGGCATGTGCCGCCGCTAGCATCTTTAAGGCCTGCAGTGCTGCTGCTACAGCTGGCTTCATCCAGGCTGCTGCTGGCGCTGCAGTGCCTCATCTTCTCCTGTTTGGACTCCACATCTGCCTGAACTTCCAGACTGTTGTCTCTACAAAGTAAAGTCATTTCAAATTAACCAAAAGTAACAGAACCAATCATTTTATTATCTTTGGTCTTTCAAAGGTAAATTCACGTGCATACTCAAGAGCCAAATATGCCTTTTGACTGTATAGCAAACAATTCCATAAATAACTTTAATAACCAAATAACAATAGAAACCAACAGTTAACTCCAAATTTATTTAAGTATGCTTACAGCATCATTTTCTCCTAAGGTATTAAGATTGAAGTATGCTAAGTACTGAATGTCCTTTCTTTAAACAGACTGACTACAGCCTGTAAAGCAAAATGTACTGGAAAAAAAACAGGAATGTTTTTTTTCTTTTAAAATAGGCCAGAAATGTGCTGCCGCAACATGTAAGATGAGTATGTTCTGACTGCTGACCTTTCCAGAGGCATGTAAGCGTTGAGAATGGATCCAGCCATGGCTTTTGTGCTGGCGTTGTCACTGATTGTCCCGAGACTGACGGTGGCTGACTCTCCGCTCAGACTGCAGCGCTCTTTCTGCACATCAGCCTGCACCTCCATCCTGCAAAAAAAACAAAGACACAAAATATGAAATAATTCAAGTCTTGATAAGCAGCTTCAGATTAACACAACATACTGTAGATACAAAAAAAATAATTTCCAAGACAATACCACAAAATGTACCAATTAATGCTTAATGAATACTGATCTCAAAATAACCAACGTGCTCTACCCCTTTCTTTCTCTAAAATACTAATGTGTACATAAAATATGCAAATCTGTACAAACAGCTGCATGAAATAGGAACCAGGCTGGCAAAATCCAAAAATTTTCTCATAAAAGAAAGTGAGTAAGACATTATCCAGGTCCAGTTTTTCACCTGTTATAGCAGCTACCGGAGAGGCTGCCGGTGATGCTGGTACCAGCGAGGGCTGTGGTGCTGGCGTTGTCGCTCATGTTGTCCCGCTGAGTGGAGCTCATGCCGCAGCGCTCCATGTGGCTGCCACTGACACTGAGGCTCAGACCCGTCAGGCCACCAACACTCGCTCCGTCCCCAAGGCTGGGATTGTTAAGCCGAGTCTCAGCCACTGAGGTTGTGTCTAGCGAGTGAAGTAAAAAGACAAAAAGAGTAAAATTTCACAATTTAGAAAAGGTTTTAACTAACAAAGAGGAGTTTTGTGTGTCACTTCTGTAAAGGAAAGAACTACTTGGCTTGGAGAAACCAAAAAAAAGACAGAAAGAGGTTAAAAAAAAAAGATAAAGAGGGAAATATAGACTGTGTCAGAAAAGAGAACTCCGACTAGTGACCACAAATGACAAAAGTGAACAGAAAATAGATGAGATAAAGGGCCTTTTATTAGTTATATCAATGACTTAACTGACTGAAATGAGCTTTAAATTCTTCCTGGAATAACAACAGATTCCTGAATTCCTAAGAGGTGTGAATTTGTGTCTTCAAGTCTCACACCTTATGTTCCAGGAAAGGTCAAAGTCCCTGCTGTCAGGGGATTCATAATTATCATCGGCAGAGTGGAAAGAAGCTGCGAGAAATACAATCAGTCTCCTTTGATGCCACCTGGGAACACACAACTAGATGGACCTCACACAGCCGCCGGTTTAACCGTGACAAACACACGCTGACAGGATAAACCACTGACACTGCGCCAGTCATGTCACACCATCAAACACCTCAAACACTCATCTCCCATTTAGTGCTTTGGCACTTCACTGGCTGTAAATAACCTGTATGTACACACAAAAGGCTAGCAGGTGTATGTGTACTTCCACAAGTCAAACAAGAGTCGCATAAACACATATGTACACGTATGCACAGCTAAAGAAACACATTGTGTTGCGGTTGTTGGAAAAAAAGCTGCTAACATTTCATAAATACTCAGTTGTGCTGATTGTGCCAATATTAACGACACATGAGCCAGTCTACAGTTACAGCATTACAGGAGTGGAAATGTTTACAATGTATAAACATGTTCTGACTAATAACTTACTTGTGAATAAACTTGCAATAAATGGACTAATAAGGTTTGGTAACAGGATACAACTGGCACTGGCACAAGTTAGAAGGAGCCAGTGGTAGAAGGCCAAGTTGTGGAGGCAAATCCAAGCAGAAAAGTTAAAAATTTCAAAAGGAGACAGAAATGCAACTAATTCACTGACATTCATGTGTTTGCTTTGTCTTTTACTCTGATGTGTTTCAGTGTGTTAAGCGACTTTAGAAGATGGTCTGGTTTCACCTGATCATTTATATTGTTTAATGTGAGTTCATATTTGGCATATTTCTATAATATGATTTGTGTTTTCATTTTTTAAGCCTGTGTTTCATCTGCAACACGAATATCCACAATAAAAAGTTAGTTGAAGCTTAAGTTTTGTCTCTTGTTGTGTATTCTGTACACTTCTGGGATCATGGGGGGCAGTTGTTTGTATTTCTTTTCTGTGTTGTTATTCTTTTTTTCTTGTTAGTAAGAGATCCTCACCTGTGGCTGCTGCCCCGCTCCCTATGTTGTCATTTTCATCATCAAACTCGATTCGCACCCCTTTGCCATTTCCAGCAGACACTCCACAGCCGCCGCTCCGGCACAGTGAGATCGGGACAACTCCATAAACATATGCCAGCATTATGGGGACGCCGATGCCTACATGACACAGTATAAACACACACACTTAAACAATTGAAGTTTTATCGCAGTTAAATATAAACTACATTACTATATAGTATATTCCTTCTTCCAAACACTGTAAAAGAACATTTTGAAAAGAAACCTTGGATTGTGATTTTATAAGGTTCTTGCTTTATACCAGCGACCCAACAATGAAACACTTCTAAATAATTGAAATGTTCAGAAACAGAAGGTGAAGGAGAGAAAAGTGGAAAAAGAAAGCCTTTTTTCTTACCAACAGTGACTGCTGCAACCACAGGCGAGACAATCACAGACAGCGTGACACCACCAGCTATTACCAAGTTTCTCTTGTGTTTAGAGATGTCCTTGCCTTCATAGCGGTTATGGATCTGAGGAGGAAGATCATATTAATTTCCTAAAAAATTGTGATTCCTGGAACTACAACTGTACTAACGCTAGCTGCTCTCTGTTTACTTCATTCACTCTGTGTTTTTCCTCTCTCTGAAAGAACTGCTGGTTTGACCACTGTTCTACATCATTTCTCAGCTGTCTGGGGTTAGCTCTCACCTTTCTGCCCACATAGACTGGGATGCCAATGATCATCGCTGGGATGGCAATGCCAGCTATGAGGGCGATGCCCACAGGCGCTCCCACCAACGTGCCGAGCTGCCAGAGGATCTTCTTCTTTCTGCTCCAGGGCTTCTTTCCCCAGAAGGTGCAGCCTGACGGACTGAAGAGAGAGAAAGAGTGAATCATAGTTACCATAACTACCAAACTGGGGCTAAACATAAGAAAAGAGATAAGAACTGATGGAAAAAAGTGAAAAAACAGTTGACACATGATCTTTGTTTCTCAAAATAACTTCATCAAAAAGCAGTTATTTTTAAATTTTTGATCTTTGTAAGATTATTAGTGAACAGAAGAGACTGTCAACTGCTACACATGCATTACAAATCAACAACAGATGCTTACTCATACTCAAATTTTGTCTCTTCCTTTTGTTAGAATGTCAAGTGAAGTAAAGGAGATGCTAAGTTGTTAAGTAAGCCTAAAATAGGGAACAAAAAACAAAATTCTTGTTAAAAAACTGTGGGAATCTGTCTAAAAAAAGAAGCTACACTGTTTAGGGCTATGGTTTGAGTCTACCTGGGGACATTTCTTTCATGTAAAGGCCTTTTCTCTATGCATTTCCTGACTCACTACATTGCTGACTCTTGCAACAGAAATTATCTGTCAGGAGGGAAACAACTGTAAAAACTAGTGAGTGAAGATGAGCTGTTTTTTTTCCTGCATGTCTGTCTCACCTTAAATAGTGCAGGTCAGAGATCTCCTTCATGCAGAGCCAGCAAAACTCACAGCCGCAGACAGCACAGGTCATGTGATTACAGCTTCCATCATTCATCTTGATGATGTAGGCAGCACATCGAGGGCACGGCTTAATGTCATCACCTAGTGGAGGTTAATCGAGCAAGAGAAGCATTTTTGATAAATGTTTGAAGTGTGTATTGTATGTGGTGAATTTATCCGTGCATGGGGACTGTGCTGAACGTACAGGTGTGTGTATTTGTGTCTTACCTGCTGCTCCACTTTCTTGGCTGTAGCTGAGGGAGGATGACCTGAAGCTCCTCAGCCGAAAGGTTTGGGCCCTTTGTTGCCGTGCTGTGTCACATGTCTGGTTGGGATGCCACAGCTGTTTGCAGTGGTAGCAGAACTCTGTCCCGCAGCCCTCGCGTCCACAGGTGATCTTGGGGCAGCTGGCACAGCCGAACGCAATGACCGCATAACTGCAAAAGAAAAAAGTAATAAAGTAAAGTAAAAAGTGCAATCACCTAAAATCACCTAAAATTACAGTTAGGATTTGCTGACAGGAGGGCATAGATGTAGTAGTTTTGAACAACACTAGGGGTCAGCAGGGCTAGAATAACAAGTGTAGGAGTAGGAGTATAAAACTCGGTTAAAAGGAACAATTCTTAGTGTGTTTAAATACAATAACTAAGTACATTTTCATGTAATATATTGTCGCTATTTACAACTTCAGTAATCCGTCACTTTAAGAAGTGTTACATAACAACCGTTGACTTTCCATGATGATTTCACCAATGAGCTCTGTTACAATAAACCAGTACTGGACCCATCAGTTCTGCATGGCTGCATGTCACCATAGTATCCCTCATCAATCATTACAATGGTCAATTTGAGTGCCATTATTGAAAAGTATATGGATCAACCAAGTCAAAGTCCAACAACTGTTTAGTTATAAACATGCAAAACTGTTGCAGAAGTACTTTATATCCTGACACAATTACTGCACCAAATTAATGGCTTTATTGTCTGTCATTGAGCAAATTACAAAATTAATTGTAGCAACTGTTTGTGCTTGCTTGCTGACTCACAGCCTATTACTATCCTGATAGTACAGGTAAGATGAGATGCATATTTTCTTAAAAAGAAAACCATGTAGAAAGGGAAGCTAAGCACCTGGTCCATTAACAAAGTACATACATGTATGGGAACCTCAGTTAAACCCTGAGACTGTTCCAGTCATTCAGGATCCCCTAGTAAGGTTATCATGGTAACATCAGGTACAGACAACAAGGAAAGACAAACACTTTGGCTGATGTATAAAATGGACACTGTGTGACAGCTCTATACTGGGTATATATGTAACTGTGTGCAGATGCATAATAGATCTAGTGCAAATGATCAAGGTGAGAGTCTGTAGCTTGCATTAAATCTCTAAGATGATCAACTTAAACAGTGAGAATATGGAAAAGTATAGCTATATAAATGTAATTCAGTAAAGCGAAGTCTGCAGGAAGACAGAACTGCTTATTCAGTTCAGTACAAATTCCCTGGAAAAGATTAAAGCTAAGCAAGTTGTGGCATCAGCTGATACACATTACACAACTGTTGGTTGACGTGCACATCTCAAAGATTGTGGTCAAAATGAGACAGCCATTTAATTTAATAGACATGCTAACATCAGCTGATATGAAGCAACAGTGGCAGCGGCTGTGAGGAAAGTAGTTGTTACGGATATGAACCCATCCTAAAGAAAAACAGAATTAATGCTTTAATGTTAGCAAAAGGTAGACCTGGCATTGCTTTACTTTTGGCAAAAGATACAAAAACAGGTTATTATGGTGAAGCTAAACATAGCCTTTGTACTATAAATTATTTTTTTAAAATACAGACATCTATTATTACAGCTACCTTACTTAAACTTACAGTGGAATTTCCATAACTAATATAGATCTGATAGGGGTTTTCAGTGCCATGGTGTTAGGTGAAGAAAACAAAAACAAATGCAGCGGACACTGATGTCATGACATCTTTTTACAATGCTTCATCAAATGTTTCTTTAGAAACTGACACACTTTCCTCAGTGGTAGTAGTGGTGTGTGTGGGCACCATACACCCACAGAGCATTCAGTCTAGACAGTTTCCAGACAGTGCCCACTAACACCTCGCCTCACTGAGGGAAACTGATGTCAAATGGTGTAATGGTGAAAAGTTGTAAAGTGGATGGGAGACCTGCCAAACGAACTCGGTATATAATAAATGTCTCTATGCCAAATGTTTGTGCAGAGGTTTCTTAACCCTGATAAACTCATCAGCTGACACAGAAGGCGAGGCCAACACAGCCTAACTAGCCCAATGTCATCACCACAGCCCGATCTTATCTTTTGATTAGATGATGACAGTAAGAAGAGCTGTAAAAAAGCTCATGGAAGAGCAATTACTCTATCAGGGTCAGTGGTGTTGATGCAACAGAGCCATGGGAGAGTAAAGGGTGCAGCAATCACTGAAATCAGCAATCACTCAAAACTTATTGAAGATGATATACGAACCTAGAGAATGTAGGTTAGTAGATGCCCCAGAACTGTAAAATATTGTGCAATGATAGTTTCCTTTAACACTCCTGCTAGCATTCACATCAGCCGGAAAAAAAAAATTACAAAGCAGGCTGCCGCAAATGCAGTAGAGTTGTTTTGTTTATGCCCTGTGTATGGTGGTAGTCAAGGCCTCAAGGTGAACTAAACAAGAGGTAAAGCAGGGTGACCTAGCGAGCACAGACAGCGTGATGTTAACCTCCTCTCAGGCCCCTGTGAGCAAACTGTTGAATCCAAACTGGCTCCAAACATACAAGACCCTGACCTGACCCTCACCTACACTGTTCCCTCCTCATGGAAGAGGAATAACAGAAACAGTTTTTCCCTCAGAGAAGTTTCAATAACATCCTTTATACGTGCACTGGCTGAAGGAATGGATGAAAGTTTGCAAAAACTACCACTTGACCATAAGCTGAAAATGTAAAATTTAAATATTCAATTTCAATAATGAGAAGTTTTGTTTTTCTCATATCTTTGGTGGTATAAATGTTTTTTTAAACATGTGCTGTTTTACTTTTTTACGTTCGTTGTTGTTTTTTCTTTGCTGTACTCTGAAATATTTCTGGATTTGCAATCTTGTTGCTTTAGGATGTTTTTACAGTAAAACTACACTTAGCAATAAATGAAATATGAAATCATAATGATGCCGACATTGATGATAGATATTAAAAGATCATACTAGCTTTAATAAAATTCAGTCAGTTCAATATTTTGGTGATTTGTATTTTTGTATGAAGGAGCAACAAAAATGCTTGATCAATTTAACTAGTGTTATTACAACTGGGTCTTAGCTTCTTCATTCTGTTAAATGTGCACCTATATTTAGGGATGTATGCAAGTCTTTGTATAGACCATTATGTGGTTGGAGAAATGACAGGTTCAGTCACTTCACAACTGGTATCATCATCATTTGCTGTCTTTTTTGGCTGACAGAATAAATAGGTCTCTCACTGGTACGAGTTATTTATAACTCAGACATTATTGCGAAAGGCCAGATTACAGCCTTGAAGTTTTCTTGATGTAACTGCTTAGTATGTTATTTTAGGACTTGTGTATTTGTTACATCAGAGGGATGAATCATCGGGCACACCTCAGGTAACTGAAATAGGTTATTTAAAAATATTAAATATGAGAGGCAGTTTCTCTGGAAATTATCTCACATGCTTGAAACCAGCTAAATCCGTCCTTGTGAATTAAGGCACGCCTTGCAGCCTTTAATGTTAGGTGGACAACATATAATTTGAAATAACCATAAAATCATTTTATAATATAGGAAATCATATTATATTTAAAGAGCAGGTTATCTATCATGTTATCCATTGTGCTGCCGTTGTATTTCCTTAGTACTTCTTCTTACCCACAGTCAGGGGCAGGGCACCAGCGGCAGTCAGGCTCAGCCACTAGCCACCTTCTCAGCATGAACTCCTCGTACTTCTCCATGAGGGCCCGGTCTCCCAGGATCATCCGGATGTCGTGAGGATTGAAGCGCTCTGAGCATTCAGGGCAGCAGATGTTTACTCGAGACTCTGAGATTTCGATGCGCAGATACTGTCGCAAGCAGTCTGCGCAGGAGCGGTGGTGGCAGGTCATGATGTCTGGGAAGCGGTCCCGTGCATGGCGCAGTAGGCACAGAGGGCACTCAAGCAGCTCTGATGAAGAACCCGAAATTGATGAAGTCGATGCAGCGCCCAGTGCAGCCTGGGCAGAAGTTTTATCATGGAGGGTCTCTGGCTGGACACTTTCGGTGCTGACAACACCATCCAACCCAGCGCCAGCCTGCACGGGCCTGGACTTCCGCTTGGGGTCGCGGTCAGGCCGGCGGCGTCGACCAAAGAGTGAGTGGAGGGACAACCGACGCTTCTTGGGTGTCTTTCGAGCAGAGGGGAGGCTAACGGAGGAGGCAGCAGAGTGAAGGTCTCGCTCTGAGCCTGTGCTGCCATGATGCTGGTGCAGGCTACTCATTGCGCCAGAAGGGGCACCACTGATTCTACAACCAGAAATCACCACATCAGGAGAGGAGATGAAGGATGGGAAGAGGAGGAAGATGGAGAGAGGGACTGGGGTTAAGGGATAGGATGGTCAGGGGAGGGGGTCTGGACACTGCTTGCTAGGACATAGTCGCTGGAAGTTGGTATAGGAGGTCTGCTGGAGGCTGAGGTGTGTTCAGTCAGTGGTTTAAATCACAGTGATGAGATGCAGATGTTCAGTGAAGGACAGCAACCTGACAGAGACAAAAAGAAAAAAGAAAATCACACACAGAAACACAGCTGAATGCATTAACTTTTAATGTTCTGCAGCAAATACAGAGGCAGTTGGTGTTGCAATGTACCAGTCAACCAGAGACAGAACACTGAAAATCTGTCAAAATCTATCAAAAAACAATAGCTAGGGCTTTCCACTGCTCTCTATGTTGAGGAAAGACAATCCTTTTGATTATTAGGAGTTTCCTGGCAGGCTTCAAACATTTTTTCAGATGTGTCCTCTGAGTGTGTGTTTCTGCATGTGAGACTGCTTACATAAAATGACTGCAGGCTTTCCCTGGGGTGTGCATTAGTCATGTGTAGGCAAAACAAGACAAAATCCTCTGTTTTTCCCATTGTAAATCTCAGATGAAGCCACAGCTGTTTGTCAGTGTTCTCTAAAGCAGCCACACCTTGCCTCAAACACTTCCACATGCTCTTATTTTACACAGTGTGAACAACTTAAGCATATCTCATCATCCGTGAGAGCAGTTTTGAGGTGCACTTGCAGTGGATGTGGAAGAAAGCTGTTTGAAGTTGATGCTACACAGACCTAAACAAAGACAAGTAGTTATATTTAATTCCCATTTTTCTGCTCTCCTGCTGACGTACTTGAGACCATCAAGTGATGGGAAGCAAATTACTGCTGAAATAAACAAACACAGTTGGTAGGTGTGTTGCTATGCAACCTTTTATTGGACTTGACTGAACAAAACCAAGCTCATAAATTTACATTTTTTGAATAAACATCTCAGCATTTAACGGATTCTTAAAGAGACCAACTATTAAAATGAGCAGAATAAAAAAAAAATTCTCACTATTTGCATTTCCGCAAAGAATGCAGCCCATGACATCAACATTGGCCCAAATTTGTGCTGCATCATCTGTTAAGCGAAAATAACATCCAGATTCTAGCTTTAAAAAAAAAAAAAAGCTAAAAAAAAGGCAGCATTATCAAGTCTGTCTCATATCTGAATAAGAAATTAGAAAAGGGGGCAGTATTTTGAGTCATTTTTTCCGGTATTCTGTGTGCTAAACCATTCACTGATGTCCTTAGTTCACTGAAATACTGTTACTTTGAACAACTTAACCTATTTGTGCAATACTGTGAGATGTTGCCTTCAATGATCCTGAAATGTTATCAGAACTTTAGATGCAGACTGATCTTTCAAAATCCTAAAGCAGATTGCTGAACAGGCAACACTGAGGACAAATAATGATTTCTTTCTGTTCCTGCATGCTCTTTTGTGCGTGTGTGTGTGTGTGTGTGTGTATATATGTGTGTGTTTGTGTTTGTCATTAGGGACTACTTTCAGGAAAATTCCAGTGGGAGCCAAAAGGTGACTAATTAACTGCAAATCTCAACTGGGACAGCAATCCTGCAAATTGCAAACACTCACTCTCATAACCTAGAAACCCTTGTCTGACTGGCTGCGGTTTTTTCTCCCCTCAAGATGACCTGCAGGCAGCAGTTAGGTTTTACTAGAGCTAGTTTAGTGTTAGAGGAGAATTTGAAAAGCCTATCTTTTAGCCGCACAGCCAGAGGGCAGATTCAGTCTGGTGCCAAGACTGCACGAGTTCAGATGATAAGTCCCCCTCCTCCTCCATATCAACCAAATGTTATGAGTTGAATTAATTCTGCAAGAACAAGCAGCAATGCGTCTTGGGTGATCTGACGCTAAGAATAAGTATGAATGCACCCAAATTCCACTGACTCAGGTCAAATTTTGAAGGTGGTCTGGGATGTGGGCCCAACCTCCAACCTGTACTGTGTAGTACAAACATAAATTAAACTCATAGCTCTTCAACACGGTTGATTTTTCTATGCCAAACAACTTGGAAAGGATTCCAAAGCTGAGGTGCCAAAAAAAACTAAGTTTGGTCTACTTCTCTAACTGAATAAGGACACACACAAATGGGAGTTTTTCCTGTTGAGCGGCAGTAAAGTTTCCCCACAGAAAAATGTTAAGTGGAGAGCTCAGTCTCATCACAAGTGGCCACTCGAAGCACATTTAAGAGGCTGATTGATGCAGGACTAAAACTGCAATCAATCTTATACAGTTTTATAATACAAAGAGACATCAAACTATTGCCTTCACCTACTTATGAGGGTCTCACAAAGAAGAAATGTGTTAGTCTTACTGTCTAAGCAATACTGGGGGAAAAATGGACCAGCAGGTCACTGACAACACTTGGATCCATGTTGGTATGCACACTGGACAAAGGGAACCAGTCAGAAAACAATCAACCCCTTGTGCCTGAGGATGAGCTGTATGGAAAGACCTTCTCAAACAGTTATGAACCACTGTACAGCAAGAATATGACAAAATAATGAAAAGACCACATGGTTGGAAAAAAATCAGAGCAGAGAGCAGGTTACTGACACCAATCAACCAATTAATCAACAGAATATTAAGAATGAGAAGGCTTACATAATAGAGCTGAGAATACTGCAGAGGTCTACAGTGGATGCTGGCAAGTTTTGTGTTATGTTGCTATGTTTCACAAGAATTTTCCCTTATCATACTAAATGCATTCTCTTGGCCTTCAACCAGTACACCTGAGATTTGAACAAATACATTCAGCCCTTTTGGAGTCTGGCATTACCAGCCATTATCTCCACAGTGCTGTATCAGTGCTAAAGAAAGATCTGGCTGCACACATTATTTTTATCAAGGAAGAAAAAAAAATCACTTAGCCTTCTTTGCATTTTTATAAAACACTCACAAACATCTCAAGCAACTAAGTCAAGAGGCAGCAACAGTGCCCTTGCGGACTAGTAACACACAGTGCTGTTTAAAGGTACTGCTCATGACAAACCAAACACATACTGCTGCAGCTTCACAATTAATAATTTAACAACCAAAAAACAAGTTAACTTTTACTATGAAGTAGTCACAGATTATCCAATTTTCCAGTGAGTTTAGAACTTTTCTCTCTTAATCATCAAGTTTGTCTATTAGAAAATGTTTCTCTTTTTTTTGAGCTATTATGAAGAGTTGCAGGTTACAGGCTACACATCTCCAAATCCTCAGCCAGGTAACCATTTCATTTTTCCTAAGAAACGCTATCAAGTTCCCTATTAGCATTAATTTTAAAATCTGAAATATCGCCAGTACACTATTTTGTATGTCAGGTGCAATTTGAAATCTGACTCCAGCTGCTCTATGAAGCAGACACCTCTGGTTAATAATTTTAGCGTCTGACATCTGACTATGTACTGATTAAAAAAGCTGAACAACAATGGGGGAAGTGGGCAGGTAATGTAATCGGTGTATGCCCCCACACTGCATAACACAGGTGCTTAATGCTCAACTACCTCAGCAAGCCTAGTCTTTCCAATTACCAGAGCATTTTTTTTTTACTGAGACGCAATCAATAAACACAGTATGAACCAGATATGCTTTGATTATTTTTCCATTAAATGTTTACATTAGGTCTGGTCCACACACCTTTTCATTACAAAATAGGTGGACTATGGAAATATGGGTAGTGTACACCTTAAGTCCTCTTAGCTCTTTTCAGATCACACTGTGATTGCTGAGATATCAAGGTGATAACAGGGCTGTTAGGACTTGGAAACAGCACTTTAGGTAGTAGAGCCGATCTAAATTCTCAGCCAACAATAAAACAAAACTGAAGTTTGTTACAGCCTTTTAAATGAAATACTTACTTTAAGGCATTATATCAACTATCTAATCTACAGTATGCTTAAAATTTGAGCACTACTCGAAATAGACTTTGCTGAGGAAAAAAAAAAAACATGGGTGTGGAGGACTAGATTTTGCTAAGCAGCCATATTTAGCTGATTACAACGTATAAGCACATTTAACGTAAAGTTAACCTATATACTAAACTGTGAAAATAAATTTGATTTAAATAGTCTTAAACCATAATTGCACCTCATTAAGCCATTAGCACTGCAGCCAGGTTGTAAAGAATAATGTGTTTTAATTGGTGGTGCTGAAATGTTAAGAGATGTAATTAAAACCCAAAGCCTGCATGCAACATCTGAAATTTAAGCAGCACACAACACCACTGGGCAACACGACACGGGATGATGAGAGGTGACTTGAGTCACACAGTCAGTCTGATGAAGCTTCACTTTACTATCAGGTAAAATCTCAATAGGTGCAGATTTACTCGATATAATCAATTATAAATACCGTTTAATAGCAACTACTGAGAATTAAGAAGCAAATTTCCAGAGCCATCCTTTGGTATCCAAGTACTGAACAGTGCAATGAACCAACAAAAGAAGAAAATGCTTTTTTAATGACCATGAAGATAATTTCCACTGTTTATCGGGTACTGGCTAAAGTGATGTCATAACACTGTTATTCCTCATCATAGCAAGCCCAATGATTTATTGGGTCAACTAGGTAAGTCTCATGAGCAAGAGGAAATTTTAATAAGACAGAGGAGTAATTTCAAGCAACCCGCAAGTCAATGTGAAATTACACTGCCAAGGCTTAATTAAACTGGATAAGCCTGCCTCGGCACTGCACTCAGAGTGAGTGGGACTTTCCATGTGACTGTGGTCAGTGTGTGTGTTTGTGTGTGCACACACGTGCATGTATTCAAGTTCTGTGGCCGAAGGGCAATCACATGCAATTGCAGCTCTCACACACTGGGATGGTGTCCCAGTTCCTGAGACAACCCCGGGGGCAGGAAGCCTACTGTGGCAGAATAAATGGTTTCAACCTTTCGTCAACTCTTTAAAGGAATCATGGAATTTGCATCAGCTGATGCTACACTATGTTTACCGTTGTAATACGATCTAAATCTGTGGTGTTTCACTGGGACAACAGGTCATCACAAGGTTGCTAAAAGTTTTTAGGACCCACACTATAATTTATGCCCAAAGATGTATCATAAAAAAAAAGTAGTAGAATGTGACACCTGGGGCTGCACTGGTAATGACTTTAACAAGTATAGCCTTTCAGACCACGGAGCAATAACATGTTTGCTCTTGCATAGCAATAAACAAAATAAATCCAGGTTTCCATTGCCTGTAATTTTGCAAAGAGACAATTAGGAGCATAACCAAATTTAAATGTAATATTTTATATTGCAGGTCTATGACTGCACACTGGCACGTCAACCCCTGTTTCATTAATATGTCTTGTAATGTTCTGGACTACTTTAAGCAATAAACCGAAAATGAAACGCTCTCAAAGACACATCCTGGCCTGAATATTCACATAACTCTTGCTCTGCTTTCATTTCTTAAGTAAGGAGAGCAGCAGTTACGTTATATCTACCAGGCTGAAACTTTAGGTTATATGTGTGACCCTGGTTCTCTGTGTAGTACGTAAAAAAAGAGGAACTAACAATAAACTGGTTAAAATGAGTTTGTTTCTTTGGAGGACAGATATACTGATTATATTTTTTTTAGGATAATGAAAAAGCCACAAAAATTAAGTATTTTACATTACCATATAACATACACAAATATACCCAATGATTCACATGATTATCATGGACAAAGATACATACTTAGCCCTTTCCTGTGCATTGTTATGAGACTCTGGCTCTTTTTGAATGTACTTCTATTTTTGACTGAACTGCAGTTGAATCATCTTCAGTTTATCATATATTCCTCTTGCCTTTAATTATTTAAATGAATATCAGCTGACACTACATCCAATTAGTACTCTCAACTTCATCTTTTGATGGACAATTCTGATTAAAAAAAAAGGTGTGTAATTGAGTCTGTGTGGCTTTGGGGTAACCAAGAGTGTATTCAAAAAGATTTCCTGGTGTCTTTTCCAATGCTGAAGTGCAAATTCAGAGTGGGTATGGACAATGTAAGCCTCCTGGGATTTTGCTAATTTGGTGGCCTATGTTAACTATCAAAGAAATCCAACATACAATGATCAGCTTCCAACACTAGAAAGGGGTTTCTAAAAGCTGCATCACGTACACTAATTTCCGGTGACATTCCAGCCAGAGGACAGACTTCCTGATCATGACAATACATTCAGTTATTACAGCTTGAGACACAAGAACAGCCCACACACTAAATGACAAATTCTGTAGAAAAAACTACTTGTTTATGTACCAGATAAAGAGGAAATATTTCAGCTCTTTTGAAACTGTCAATGCTGTCTATAGCAGAAAAATTTCCTCTGAAGCAAATTCAAACTGGAAAGAAAGTTATTGTTAGACTGTCAGGCAATCATTAGCTGCAGGCCAACCTTGGTTCAGCTGGACATCGGAATAAAGCTGTAGCTAAAATGAATCTCTTTTTAGCCTATTATCTGAAAGCCAAAGTCTATTAATAATGTCTACAGAGAGTTGGACAGTTCGTACCGGGGTGAATGCCACTGAGGCTGCTTTCAGCACTATTTACTAAACAGTCTGATTTACAGCCAACAGTACAAGGTACTTTTCCACTGTATCTGACAGACTGTAAGGATGAAACAGCTTCATTTATATGTGAGTGTAATTAAAACTTAAGATGCAACCAGGGACGTAATAATTAGGCAGAAAAATTCTCCACAGTACAAAAAATAATTATCACATCCAAAAGCAATATAGTCATGATGAGGTTGTATTATGTCGCCATTTCTCCACACAGCACCATGGAGACGTCTTCATGGAGGGAGATAACATTAACCTGCTATATAGAGGGACATCTATGCCATCAAGTGGGTTTCTGAGTAGGCGAATTTGTAGATCTTTTGTAAAAAAGGTGCATCCTGTTTATTTTAATGTAACCAAGAGCTTTCTCCACACTGAGTGGAGTGTAATAATGACACTTAAATTTCCTCACAACCTTTGCTGAGAGACGGTAAGACAACTCTAGTTGTTTTGATTCTCTCCTACTTGTCACAAAATTCACTGGTTCTAGCTCAGATTATGCATCCTGGATTAGTGTGAGGAACTAAACTTCTGCAGGAAAAAAGGTGGGGGGTGTAATACCGGAGGCATACGTAGTGTCTGGCTTGTTATACTTCACTCTATCTGTGGCCGAAACCAAATGCTGAGTTTAACTTCACATAGAGACAAAATGGGTACTATTTTATAAAGCTAGTCCAACAACCCTCCACATTATGCATCTTCCAATAACGTCATACCATGGCAGTCTCCTTACTGTCTGCTTTTTCTTTTTCTGCTTAAGTCTTTTCACCCCAAACAGCAGGGGGGGGAAGCAGATGGGTGTTTTAATGATGGAGACAGTTATGTTCCATTCTGTGCTACAATAAAGAAGAAAGGGACACAGCTATTCACAATTTACCAGCAGTGCTGGGTCCAACAGTTTAATCAGAGTCAGGGATTCACTGATGTGACTCTCTTTAATTTATTTAGCTCGAAAATTTAAGCTTTTTGACTTTATTTATAAGCCTAAAAACTGTCAAAAGCTTGCCTTTGAAGCCAAGCTATTAATGTTTGCTGATATAAAAACACTCTCTAAACTTTATCATTGCTACCCTGTAGAACCAATCTAAACACATCCAAGAAAAGGCAGAGGAGTAAACCTAGTTTTGAAAAAAACTGACACCAAATACTATGTGTGGAAATATTTTATGTGAAAAATTTACTTTTAATTTGATTTGATTCAGATTACAATTTTCACCAGGAAACCTTATCTTTAAGTT
This sequence comes from Acanthurus leucopareius, assembly GCA_029814765.1. Classification (NCBI taxonomy): domain Eukaryota; kingdom Metazoa; phylum Chordata; class Actinopteri; order Acanthuriformes; family Acanthuridae; genus Acanthurus; species Acanthurus leucopareius. Next base: position 881,248 of record JAQMCX010000019.1, on the reverse strand, counting down.
TAACTTATCTGCATTTAAGTGGTCATACGCTTTTTTGGATACACCTCTAGATACACAGAAATATTAAGAGTAACACAGGCTGTTTGAATACGTTCTCTTATTGATTCTATTTAACACAACCCAAAAAGGCCAGGTGAAACAAGAAATGCCACCCCTCACAGTCAAAAATCATGTTAACGTGTAAGCTATCTATGCCTGCCGCGCAAATATTTGCCAGCTCATTCATCAAGCCAAGGGAAAAGTCAAGATAAGTGTCTATGCTTGCTGATGGGGGACATTATTGCAAAAAGGCAAATGTTTGCTTCAGTCAGATCATAGATCCCGTGTGTCTCTGTCACAGGCTGTTGTCTGGCTGTCAGTCACTCAGTCTCATACTCACACCACTGCTGGAGGAATGATAATCATCATATTTTACATGTGCACTTTAAAATAAAATGTCTCTATTGGCTATTTGAAAAAAACCTTAGCATGTATATTTCACAGGTTTGTTGCAAATCAGAGGCTTGCCAATTATCAGAACAGGTATAAGACATGAGTTTCTCCAATTTTAATACAGAATACTTTTTTCTAAAAAGATAAACAGCACATAGCAGAAGTAATATACTGTTGATATGTTAAAGTACAACATTTTTCAACAGCAAATATGATCAAAATGATGACCTTAGCACAACAGCCAATTTAAGACAACAGGACAATTTAGGTTAGTTAACTATAACCTAGATCAGACAGAGGAATCTGAAGAGACTTTTTTTACAAATACTTGGTGGGTGTGATGTTGCAAGCTCTGTGTGTCAATACATGACAAGAAACAACAGAAATGCTTCCACAGGTTTACTCACAGGCAACAACTTCATTATGTAAAACGAAAAATATGTGTTTAAAGACGAAATTCCTGGCTCAAGTTACGTTAAACAATGGAATGTGTTTAAATACGACCCAAGATATCAATATTTGCTTTAAACAACAATCCATTGTTTGGAAAAGTCTGACGCTAAAATTTAAAACATCACTTGGATTGGAGGCAAGAAATGGCACTGATGAGAATACTGCGTCATGGCAAAACATGACTTTGAGGTAATGTAATTTCAACAAACACATGGGTCCCAAAGCACTGACAAACTTAACAGTATAAACAGTTTCCCTCAGTTTACATTTAGGAAGTCTGAAGCTCCTTTTACCCTCACACTTCTAACCAGAAACTGTCCAGATATTACCTTGAAGAGCTGTGTTTGAACCCAAATGTTCAAATCAGTTGGGGAGAAACCAAAGGAAGAAAATTAGAGAGTGACATAAAAATTAAAAAGTCACAGGTCATCAGAAGAAAAGAAAGCACAAGCACTATGACTCACTGTCAGAAAGCTCCAGAAAGGATGGGTCTGATTAATTTGGTGTGTTTGCTGTAAACATCACACTGTAAATAAGAAAAGACTGCACCCAGCAATTGAATGTTCAGTAAAACACCTTTGACAGCGAGGCATTGTAGGAAAAATTTCCAGTCACTGATCCAAGCCCATGTTTACAAATCGCCATTGGTGAAGAAAGTATCAAGACAATTTACTCAAGCAAACATACCACTACTACAGTACAAAACTACTTGGTCAGAAGTACAAGTTTTGAATTACAAAGCTTACTTATTGAAACTTAAGTAAATATACAAGTAATAAAGAGCATAAATGTTTACTTTTACTCTTACACTCTTTTTAAATCGGCTCTGTAAGTGCTGCATTTATATGTGATATACTACTAGATTACTTAATTACAGATGCACTGGCATGAGGAAAGGATTTGCTGGTTTTAGCTGACTGAGGTGGACTATAATTTATAAAATATATCATGAAATAAAATTCTAAAGTAAAATTCACGTACCTTAAATCTGTACTACAATAATTGCGTAATTACTTTCAGACCACTGCAAGTATCAATCACACCTAAACTTAATTTACATATCACATAAAGATCACTTACTGGAACCAAAAATATTTAACAGATCTTATTATTGCAAATAATGATGTATTCATTGGCTAAATTTGAATATGTCTCATTAAACCTTCGCAAAATACATTTTGATTTCGATTTTACTGCACGGTGACGGGAAACGAAAAAAAATCCAGCCTCTACTTATCTGTGACACTCATCTGTTCAAATGGCTCATAAAAACATAAATGTAAGGTAAGCGATACACTTGTGTGGGTCGGTTCCAGTAATCTGTAGTGAGTAAACTGTGTTATTTCGGCTAAAACAAATATGTGAACACGACTTTTAAAGCCTCGAACCTTAACTACAAACGAAGTACCTATGTTTGAATAATATTAAGGGTAACGTTATTTCGTATCCAGTAAAAAGTCCAAGTCTGTTTAATGGAAATCGCTTATTTAGCAAGTGGTGGTTAGTTCTTAGTAGTTACTCTCAGAATATGGAAAAATGACCCGTATCTGTCATCTGACGCTCGGCACAGGAAGGACCAAATTCTGTTTACACTTTCCATTTGGCTAACCAGCATTAGCCTGCTAGCTAACGAAACCAAACTGGGCTAGCAGGAAGCTAGTGCCTAACTTTAATCGCCCAAAGAGTTGCCGACTAGCTGAGCTCTGGTTTTTTGCCCACTCGCTATAAAGTTAAATCGACAATGTGGCTCATGTAAGTGAGTGACATTAACGGTCATAAAACTGTGTATGGTGCCAGCAGAGACTTTCTGCCGTTCAAGTGATTAATGACGAGAATTTACAAGCTAACGAAGCTAAAAACTGCTAGCTTCTCGTCAGCCTCGAAGAGGAGGAAGTTCTGATATATTAACCAAACGTTCTTTATTGCTGGTTGTAAAGATTATTCTTTTACATACTCACCGTTAATTTTTCCAAGGTCTTCCTTTATTTAACAACAGAAGTGCGAACCTCTTTCTGCATTTCTTAGTCTGTCTTAGTTAAAAAAAAAATGTTGGAAAAAACTTCGCAGGACAGTCAAGGCACATTCCCCGAGTGAGTCTCTGACTCTGGTCGTCAAACCGTAGAAGAACTTAGCTATAAAAACATTCACACTTCCGGTTTTAGTTTTTAGTTTTTCACAATAAGATATTTATGCAACAAATTGCCAGCGGAAGAAGCACGCAAAGTCTTGACTTATGTTAAAATTCATATTGTTAAATTTGAATTCAATTTATTTTGAAGAATAAAAGTACATTTTAAGTTACATTAATTATTATATTTATTAATATTATTATTATTAATATTAACGTTAGTAGTAGTAGTATTACTACTATTAGTAGTAGTAGTAGTAGTTGCAGGAGTAGTGGTAATAGTACTATTCTTAACAAATACTTATACTTAACAATACTAAAAAAAAAAAGATACTTTACAAACTGATCCTATGTCTTAAATTACAGTATCTTAAAAATATCATAAAAAGTAGTTGATTACCAGTATAAAGTAGCATAAAATAAATATGAATGGCCTAAAAAAGTATAAGTACCTTAGAACTGCCTGTAGCTCTTGCCTGTAGCAATGGTTAATCTCCACCTGTCAAAATTATTAAATTTGAGATCACATTTTTAAAAATACTAGATGGGTCTGATAATACTAATATTTTAATTGGCACGTGTAAATAATATTATTTACAAATCAAATCAATACCAAAATAATATTTTTGGAGGCCTCTACTAACTACCCTATCATTTTCATAGTTGATTTCTTATTGCATTGCGAGCCTCCTTTTTTGAATTACTCTCTTATTTGTCAGCCCCATTGCTCAAACGGAACGTTTTTTCCTGGTAACAGCCGCTGACTTGACGTGTTGTTAGGCTCACCCAGTGTTTGTTGAGCAACGGAAACACTGCCACCCTGTGGCCGTTGGTAAATAGTTTTGTCGTACACGCATCTTATGTCACGTCCCTCCATCATGTCGCGATATTTTAGTCCATGCAGTACTGCACACATGCAGCACTACAAGTGTCACCACTTTGGAGGTATTTCAAGGACTTAATTAAGTCCCTCAGAGATTTAAAGCAAACCCTAACGATTAATATTAGACTCATGATTCCATCAATAACTTAACGAAATCCTGACTATAATTTTAACTAATAACCAGGCAGACCCTTTTTTAACCTAACGGGGATCAGCTCTTTGTCCCCTGATGCAGACGTATTCCCAACTGGACTATTACAAGTTTTAAAAAACACCTTTTTCTGCTCTCTGAAGTCCCATTTTACTGCAGACTCTTCGCAGGTGTTTTCTAATGTTTTGATAAAATACACAAAAATTAAAACTTTTCAAGTATATGACATCAATTATATCTTTTTTTTAACCATGACTGTCCTATCAAGGTTGTTGTATACTGATTATTAGTTTGAAAAGATCAAATAGTATCAGTATCAGTAGTTTCTTTATGTTTCAGACTCGTTCAAATCTAACCATCATTTAAACAAACAGACTATCTTATAAGACACTTTGTCATTTCTGTTATTTAGTAATTTGGTTCACAAAGCGAGGTGCACGGAAGAAAGATAAAGGACCAGTGAGCTGAACCCTCAGTTGTGGCATTAAAGCAAACCCATGGAAATGATGAAACTGCAGCAGCTCTGTAACATAAGAAATGCTACTTTTGACCTTAGTCTCAAGAATCAAACTACTAAGGTGCTCTTTGTCCAGCACAATGAGCATCACATTTCTGTGTCTTTTGGTGTTGTTCAATAAAGTGTGTCACTGTGAAATTACACTGATTAAGTTTTCTGTTTTAAAAAAGCTTACATAGACTACATAATGCCGATGATGCTGTGGAAATAATGAAAAAAAGAAGTTATTTTTCAATTGATCTTTTGATCGACTAAATCATCTATTCCAACAACAACATTTTGTGTCACGGGTGCCATCGTAGCCTCCGAAATTGATTTCACAGTAGTTCAATTTTCGAAAAAAAGCTTAAAATGCAGCCCAACCTACCAGTTTTTTTTTTTTTTTAATTTATCGCTGAAACCATGGGTAATTGATGATCGATCATTTCTTACCGACAAAATGTTCCATTTTCATTGCCTTTTATTTCTGCGATGTTAAATAAAGCAGGTTTTGGATTGTTGAAAAGAGTCGAAAACAAGTCAATATTTTTTTTAACACACAGCCCGTTACAGTAAGTCACAAATTTGATTATAGTGGCTCTACAGTCATTCTAATGCTCATTATTTCTGAATCTGATATAAATATTTAAAAAAAAAAAAGATAAATGTGTGTTACTTAACAAAGAAGAGGCTAAATACGCATTATGGGAACTTCAGATTGAGTGACCTGGTTGTTTGACATCTCGTCGGCCATTGAATATCTTTGCCGCGTCTGGTTTGACAGCTACTGGAGGACCTCTACCTGCGCATGCGCACATTGTCACTTTTTCAGATGTCAACTGCACCAGAGAGATAACGGACAAACATTTAGCGAGAGCTCGTTGACGAAGGGAAGTAGCAGTTCTTTGACCAAAAGCGTCTCTAGCCTAAATAAAGTAATGAGGTAGATAGTCGGACAACTAATTACACTTACCTCGACTTAAGTAGACTGGCACTGCCATAGTGAAAATGGACCAGGAGTTTGAAAACATAGATTCAGAGGGCCGGTGGCAAAAACTGTACCTTGTAAGTCTGTTAGCATAGCTAGCATAAAGCTAACATAAATAGTCAGTACTTCATTTCACATTTAGTTTTCAAAGCAAGCAGTTATGGTAGCTCATCAGATATCGTGTACTTAGGGATGTTTTTCACACTTAGATCGCTCTATGTGTTTGGTTTTTAACTGTTTTTTTTTTTTTTGTCAGTTTGTCGAGATACTTCCACACTTCGATATTATAACCTAAATGTTACCGCAAGTCCAGTTATAAGTGTCATACGCTCGTGCATGCGGTTGAAACTCTCTGTGGTTCGCTGCTTTTTATAGCTATTCACTTTTTTGTCATGTGCACTCCACGCGTTACACGTTTTATTTCCACACTAGCATCATATAGTAATAAGCTCTGAAATATTCGTTACTAATTGAACACATCTCAGTCGGATGTTATCTCCTGCTTCCTTTGCTCAAATAAAGTGCTTAAATAGTGGTGTCATAAAGTTTTATGCCATACATGTGGTGGATCTGTTGATTTCTTGTGTCTAAACTTTTTTTTATTGTCTTCAGGAAATCAGGAATCAGTCCCACGAGGGTTCCTACAAAGTTGCAAAGTACTCAGAGAATCGCAACAGAAACAGATACAGAGATGTCAGTCCATGTAGGTTAACAGTTGTTGAAAAGTTTATACTTTACAAACGTTTATTTATGTCTGTAAATTTACATTCAGTTGTTAAATATTTTCTTTCCCACTCTTGCAGTTGATCACAGTCGAGTGAAGCTGGAGAACACAGAAAATGACTACATCAATGCAAGTCTGGTGGTTATGGAGGAAGCCCAGAGAAGTTACATATTGACTCAGGCAAGTAATAAGAATCATGCCTTTATGCTAGTTATCTTTTGGATTAACTGACTAATCGATTGGTCTAATGCCAAGAGATGGTTATTAAGAATTATTGATTACATCCTTAACCCATAAGTGATATCTTCAGACTGCTCAATTTGTCTGACACTCACAATTTTTAACCATTTATGTTTATAATTTTTTAAAATAAATAATTAAACAAGTAATCTGTGGTTAAAATAGTTACAAATGATTTTTTTTGTTGACCTGCTAATCAATTCACTGACTAATCATCAAGGCTTTTTATGTCTAGACTAACAAAAATTGGAGAAAGAGTTTTGTTTTTAAGATTCTTCTAACATAATTTTAAATATGAGAAGAACATGCTTCAAAAGTTTAAACTTGGAGTTAATTCCTGCTTCTGTCCAATGTTTTCTTCATATCTTAAAATAGTGGGACCTTGATAAAATTGCAGCATTTTTTTAAAAAACTTTTTTGACAGTCAGATAGTTATTTGCATCCTTATTCGCATTACATCAAATAGTGTGTTATTTATACATTATGATTTTTCTTTTTGTTCTGTTACTGATAGTTGTCACTATATGCACATGACATAAGAAGTAACCAAAGCAAAGAGTAATCGACTGTGTGCCTCTGTAAATTTTATCTTTTGTTCATAATTTGAGATACATTTGACATTTGAATACATTGAACTTAACCAAGTGTAGTTTCTAAACTCAACCACATCATAACTTTTGGGGGTGTTGACCTTTTAAATGATCTTTGCTTATCACGGTGCAAATCTCTTTTGCATATTGTGGTTATCACATTAACAAAGAAAGACAATCTTCAGCTAGTTGCCCTCCTAATATTTTCGGTAGAACTGATGTTTTGTTTATTTCTGAAAGATAAATTTCCATTGTAAATGACTTCCCACTGTCCCTCCGGACTCCTGCCATATAATTGTGTTTGCACGGGTGTGTGTATGTGTGTTCACTGTCCACAGGGTCCCCTCAGAAACACATGTGGCCACTTTTGGCTCATGATCTGGGAGCAGAAGACCAAAGCAGTCGTAATGCTAAACAGGGTCATCGAGAAAGGCTCAGTAAGTACACAATATTAAAAGACAGCATATAGTCCGGTTTGACATCTGTCCTTTGTCTGGCGCACACACGCCCACACACTGACAGCAGAAATACTGAAGAGACCACAGAAAGTCAACAACACACACATTTTGGCAGAGTTCGTGGGTTGAAAGTGTAAATGTTGAATTAATCTTGATTTCTGTTGAAATGATCTGCTGCGAGGCCTCATTCTCAGATCCGCAGGATCACTGGAATTCAGTGTTTTGACAGTGTGTCCACAGATGTATGTGAGGAACTGGGATGCTGCCCAACCTCTCAGCTCTTTAAAATCCTGTGATCCTGTAATGTGCCGATTAAACAAACACACATACACAGACACATTAACACACACGCACACTATCACACTCTCTCTCGGGCAAAGCAGCTGTGATCTCTCTATTTCTCTGTAAAGCAGCTGGAATGGCTCTCACTGTGTCACGAGATTCACTCACTGACTGATTTCTTGGAAATGAAAGATAAAGAGCACCTAGAACACAGATATTATTAACCTCACAAGGATCTTTTATGTAGGCCAGCTTTCCAATCCTTCAGAGGCAAGGTTGCATAATAGACTTATCCTCAACAGTCTGGCCATTGTCTGTTTACTATAAAATGCTGAGTGTAGTATACCATTTGCCGTGACCATTTGTCACAGTGTTTGACTGCCATACTACTGAATGACTTGCTAATCTCTGCCAATTAATAGTACTTGGCACACAAGTGCATCAGTATCATCTCATCACATCTTAACACTGTCTAAGCTTAAGTATACTGTTTCACTACTAATTATTATTATTATTCTTATTATTATGGCGGTGGAAAATTATGAATTTTGAAAAGCATAGTTATGGATCAGTTATCATTCCTGTGGATTTTTGGGGGCTTCAAGTGTCATGATTTGGTATAGTTACCATGTGATATAAGGCCTGCTGTCACAAAATGAAATCACCAAAAAACATGAGGAAAAACATTATCCATTTGAAGTATAATTTTTACTTATACAAGTTGTACACCCTTTTTTGTCAGTAATGTTTTTTCTATTTTGTTTGTACTTTCTTATAATTTACTTTTATTATTGTGATGTGAAATAATATATAAAAGCTGGCGTAAATTAGACAGAGGTGCAACAAAATCTACAGTCAACAAGGCTCCAATACAGTATGTCTACTGATGCAAAGCATGTTAAATTTGGCATGTATGAGTTGTTTATGTTGAGACAAGAGCAACATATTGATCCTTTTTCATTTGAATATGTTACTGTGCATCTGTGATCGTATGTTAATAAAGGGTAACATGTATATGTTTAAATGTGCAGGTATGCACGGGGAGAGGGAAAACAAAGATGGACAAAATTGAGAGTACCATTGAATTTATTTATTTTTATCATTTATTATTTTAATTTAGTATTCAGCTTGTTCAGCTTATTCACCTTATTAATTGTTATTATTATAATAATGAGCTGAGTAGCCTTTTATTTATTATCCAGCTTCCCTCCTGATGCTGAGGATCAAACCGTCTTCCTGTTGGTCATCAGCTGCCTTATATGAAGGCCAGACTAGCCTGTCAGCTAGCATTATGTATTTCAAGTCATATATATACTTGCCTTATGTTGGTGTCCCTTACGTTGGTGTATCTCATTTTTTCCTTCTTCGATAGGAAAAGTGTGCCCAGTACTGGCCCACAGCTGAGGAGAGAGAGATGGCCTTCAGAGACACTCGTTTCCTGGTCACACTGTTGTCAGAAGACACCAAGTCTTACTACACCACCAGAGTGTTGGAGCTTCAGAATATTACTGTAGGCCAAATAATTACTTACCACAAGGGGAATTCCAAGTTAATGGCAGCTAAGGAGAACTGAAATGGTTTAGTGTTGTCGCACCCAGACACATCACATGGACCTGTCTTGTCTGAGGCTTCTTGGAATTGACAGCGTTCTTGTTCTTGTTCTTGGCTCACATTTTTCCAGTCAGATTTTTTTTTTTTTTGCCAGATTTAACATTTTTCACAGTAAAATTCATTTTTCCACAAATCAAAAAAAATATTTTAATAGGTATTTGTGGAGGAGAATTTAAATTAAATTTTTTAACATACAAACATGCTTAAACTACACAATTCCTATCTGTTAATGCTTATGTAAAATTATATTTTTGTCTAAACTTTAATGTTATTAATTTTTCCAATCCATATTTTTACCATTTTTTTCATATTAAAAACTGAACAGATTACAGCTGAAAGTTAAAAGCCAAGGTTATCACAAGAAAAAAAAAGCTTATAATATGCTGTTTTTGTTAAGCTGCTTTGCTGTCAAGCACTCTTGAAATAACCTCTTCGCTTTAAACTGACCTTTTAAAAATTAATACTGACAAAGTCATCACAAAAATTGATATTTGTATCTGCAATCAGGCCCCTTTTTTGGTTCTCACAGACAGGAGAGAAGAGGGAGATCTACCACTTTCATTACACCACATGGCCTGATTTTGGTGTCCCAGAGTCCCCAGCATCCTTCCTAAACTTCCTCTTCAAAGTGCGGGAGTCAAGAGCGTTGGAGGTGGATCATGGGCCGGCCGTGGTGCACTGCAGCGCCGGAATCGGACGCTCAGGGACATTTTCATTAGTTGACACGTGTATGGTTCTGGTAAGCTCCACTTCTTAAAAGTAAAATGTTATTTAAAAAATATTCTAGTTAAGTACAGATACCTGAAAACTCTGCTGAGGTCCAGTATTTAAGCTTATTTGCATTGCTGTCTTGTCCAGATGGACAAGAGGAAAGACCCCTCATTAGTGGACATCAAAAGCATCCTGCTAGACATGAGAAAGTATCGCATGGGCCTGATTCAGACCCCTGACCAGCTGCGCTTCTCCTACATGGCTGTCCTCGAGGGAGCCAAGTACATCATGGGAGACTCCTCAGTACAGGTACCTGCGCCACAAACATCGGTGCCAGTTTTATTACTCAGTTCTTGGCACTCAGCACTGTTTCTTTCCATTTTATCTCCACATCTCTTGTTTGCTTCTAAGAAACCTGAAACTCCACTTTAACCGGTTTTATTTGTCCAGCTGACTCTGCCAGGAACAACTTTCAAACATCAATCAGCTATTCACAGATTTCGCACAACTGCCGAACTGTTACAGCGGAGTGTTGTAATGATTGTCTAACTTGTACAAATACGCCATAAATATTAACATCATTGTCTTATTTCGCTTTATTTGTATGGTTCCAACACAGACTGTTATTGTTTTTTTTGTTTTGGTTTGTTTTGGTTTGGTTTTTTTTAGTTTCTTTACTGCAGATTTAGGTGAATATACTGTATGTGCGAAAAGTTTAAATTCAAAAGAACAAAGCAAGTTGCCTCAGACTGTGCTGACTTGCAATTTTCATTTACCAGAAACAGGAATACCACAAAGATTATTAACTTCAGACTTTCTGCAGAATCACTCAGAGTTGAACTGCACAAGCATTTAATGAGAGCTGCATAACTCACCCCTTGTTTTTTGCTGATGTCCAGGTTACTGAACTAAGCGGTGATTTGAGTAAATTGAACCACAGTGCGTAGGTGTTTTTAGTGGGGGGGCTCCTTTTTTGTGACACAAAGGAATTTTTTTGAAACAACATCCCACCATCATAGAATTTTACAGACTGACGAGTTATGGGCTGTTTTGATCAGTTGGAAAAATGGTGTCGCGGTCAGCTTTTCCAACTCATTTTGGACTCTAAATATGTCCCTCTAACATTCTTTTGTTTACCTTTCCTCTCCTCTTGTAGAACCGGTGGCGGGAGTTGTCTAGAGAAGATCAGGAGCCGACGTCAGAGTCTCCCCCCTCGGCTCAGCCTCAGGCCAGGTGTCCGACAGAGCGATGCAACGGCAGCCAACGGGGAGGTCAACTGGAGGAGGGAGGAGAGTACAGACAAGATGGCAAAGCACAGGCACAGTCTCCCTGCAAGGAGCCTGAAGTGGATGGCAGCACAACACAGTCAGTACACTGAAATCTGAGTTTAGAAATACGTTTATAAATGATCTGGATATGTTAATGAGGATGGGCTAATGAACAACGTTGTCATTTGAAAGGGAGACTTCATTTTTGATAGACAGATTACTAACATTCCTTCCCTTTTTTTTTTTTTTTTTTTTACACAGCAAACGACGCAGAGAAGACAGCATCTCCAAGTCAGGCACAGCTAAGACACCCCAAAGCAAACCAAGGACAAATGACTCGGAGAAGAAGAGAAAAAGGTAATGGCATCTTCTGTTCAAAACCACCTCTTATTATTTAGAACAGAAATCGGCAATTATTCTAATTGTTTTGTTTATTTCTACACAAAGCAGCAATTTTTAAATTATTTATATGCAAAGCAGCCATTTGTTCTTACATCCTTGCAGGATGATGGTCATGCACCATGATGAAAATGCCACATTTGTTGTTGTTTATTTGTTACAATCTTTTCTGCCAAGTGTGATTAACATATACATTTACATATATGATTGTAAGGACCAGGTGTAATTTATCATATTTATTGAAAAAACAGCTGGTGTTGGTGCAGTCTTTGTTCAGTGTTGTTCCATAATCGCAGATGTAGAACATTTGCAAGATGACATAATTTTACATGCCTCCTAGTTTTCTCATTTCCTTACAACAGAAAGGAAAAGCAACATTGTACTCAACCAGCCCTGTCATGAAAGAGAAGTCAAGGAAGAAAATGTCTGAGTCACTTTTTCGACGTCTTTTCTTTTAACCCCACAGGGAAACCAGGCAGGCTTTCCCAGAGAATGACTCAACTTTCTTGTAGTCAGTCTTCATGCAGAGCGGTGGCTTCGTTTTTTTCTCTATTTATTATTTTCTCACAGCATTCTCAGCCACTTAGTGTGAGGGCTCCAGTCTAGCTAACTGTCACCTACTTCATGTTCTCATAAAGGCAGGAGCGTAAGACCTGATTAAGCACTTATTTTCTGATGACTGTGCACCTCCAAAAAAGGCTCACTAAGTCATTTCTGAGAAACCTCGCTTTGTTGTGTGACATGTCAAGTGTTCCGGTAATTCGGCCCAAACTGCACCATTTCTGACGCCATTTTCACTCTGCTGTTGTGGTTCTTCTCGAACAGTTTGGGCTGCATTTGCTGCACATGACAAGAGCTGTGCTGTCCATTGGGGGGCAGTGTATCTTTACCCCCCTCTGTGACAGCAACTACAACCAGGAAGAGCACGTTTAGAGGACTAAGTTTACCTTCAGCTTTTAAAAAAAGAACGCCCGCTCTTTTACCGGAGGTGTGTGTGTTCTTGTGTGTGTGTGTGTTCTTGTGTGTGTGTGTGTGTGTGTTTGGTCTCTGCTGTGTTTTTGTTTCTCTTGAGGTTTTTTTTTTTTGCTTTTGTTTTCATGATTTGCTCGGCTCCTTCTGTGGTTTGGAGTTGTGTTAATTTTGGCTGCACTCTAGCATGGTGTGTGTACGTTTGTGGTTTCTGGTTGTCGAAGCTCTAAAATGCAAGATTGTGTTGGAATAATGCAAGGTGCTAGTAAACACTGTGCATCACATATTCAAGTTTGGCGGCATCTTTTTTATCAGTCTGTTCAATCTGTTTTTGGGAAAGAAAGCGTTACAACCAACAACCACTTAAGGTTTCGCTTCTCTAACCCAGTGCTTTATCTCACAAAAATGCTCCTACTTTGTCCGTAAGTGAGGATGTTTAGATGGAAAATGTAGAATTTTTCAAAGCTCTCCTAACCATTATACAAACAAAATATTTAAGTTATTCATAAACAGAGTCCAGTCCTGGCTGAGGATGCCAGTTCATTATCAGTGAGGTGGGGCTCAGCGAGGTACGTTGCATGTTTAGATGGTTTTGCTGCAGTTGTTTCCTGACGTCTTCTTACACTTCATAACATGACAGTATTAACAATTTTTTTAATTTTTAATTTTGGGGGGCTTAAACTGCAACAGTTAAAGTGGACCTCTGGATGTTAGAGCTTCATCTGGATTTTTCTAGTCAGGTCTAAGAGGGCCTTTGTTGAGCAGAAGGCAGGAGAACCGTTGAACAATTCAAATATTTTGTTGTCTCACGCTGTCGTTGAACACACTAGATATTTTGGGCTGCAGCAAAGAAATGTTTTCAGTGTTGATTCATTTGTTGATTTAATCCGTATGCTATATATAATACCATGAAATGGCTAAAATGTGAAAACCAAAGAGTCTAATGTCTTGTTAATTGTCCAAAACAGAGAAAATATCAGTTTACTGTCACAGACACAAAACACAAAAAGCAGCAAATCATCAAAACTAAGAGATAGTAACAAGGAAACGTCAGGTAGTTGTACTTTGAAAGGAGTCACACAGCTATTTCATTATCTAAATAGCTGCTGATTAATGTTCTGTTAAATGACTGATTTCCCTCTATTGATATTTAAAATTTGCCCTGATGTGAGTAGATTTGAGCAGTGAAAGGAACAGGAGAGATTACGTAACACGTATAATGCAAAGCAGCTGGGAAGTATTCACTGTGCTGGATTTACTTAACCCACATAACCTTTTGTCCTGACTGACTTTGAACACGGCAGCACTGCAGGTCAAAATGCTCATTTTAACTTCTTAAAACTTCAGAGTCGCATCTTTTAAATCCTTTCATTTGTCTGGCCAACTAAACAAAACTGAAAGATAGTTTACAATTTGAAACTGACAAAGGAAAGAAAAACCCCTGGAATTAACCAGAGAATATTTCATCATTTTTCTCAATAACTGGCCAAAATGATAAGTTTAGTTTTTCCCAGTTAATTTTCTTTTGAATTCATTAATTAATCAACTAATTTTCAGCTTAACTTTTATCTTCTCCAGCCCTTCTGTAAGTCTAAGTTAAGCTTTCATATCATATCTAATATGTTCTAAAGCTCTATAACAACCAGATTTAAAAATGTTACATTATTAGCTATAAACTTCTGAACACAGTGTGACATGTTGCTTATTAAACATGGTGTCTGCTTTGCATTGAAAATCAGTCCAATGCTGGTGTGATCATAGAGATTCAAGACGCTTTGTCACACCACAGCTGCCGCCAGCTGTGCAGCAAACTTTCCATGAGGTTTCTGCTCGCTGTGGTCTTAAGTAATCTTGGAAACTTAACCAAGCCAAACTTTACTAACTTGTATTGCTTAAATGTATCCTTAGCTTCACTGAAAATTTGAAAATAGCTTGATGTGTTCAATTTTGTAAATACTTTGTGTGTTGTGACAGGGCGAAAACCAGTGACAGCTAACCACATTCATCTGCGGCCACGCACCGACAGCTCTGGCATCGAAGCCAACATCGGCAGGGAACTCCAGCCCTCTCCCAACCTCTGTGTCCTTTTCTCGTGTTCCAGCCTAGTGGTATCATTCAGCCACCACCACACACACACACACACCTTCATTTCACTTGTTTATTTTTAATGAAAACATGTCTGTAAATGTGCCCATGTTTGCCAGCTGGTCAGTTTTCAACTGCAGTCCTTTGGCAACTGTTTTGAAACCTTCAAGTCCTTTCCTCCTCTTATTTTTCTTGCCGTTAGTAGCGTGTCACTCCCACATTTGCGTCAGTCCTCCTCCTCAGAGCTTTCCCATGTCTCCTCATCCCCTCCGAAAGGTTTACAGCAGACACTTTGACATTCTTTTAAGAGAGCCTCTTTGATGAGATACACACCAGCTTTAACCCCAGGTCACACCTCAGCCTCAGCCTGTCCGCTGCTTCTGGAGTCAGAATCAGTATTTTTGCTTTATTATTTGCGGCTTTATCAATCTATTATGCTTTCTTTGCATTTATGAAATTAAGACTGATAATATGGGCTATGCATTGCCAATTTGTAATGCTGTTCATATGTGTATTTTTAGAAAAAACCTTTTTTTCAGAGAGGAAAATAAAAATGTTCTATTTTTTATAAGAGATTACTTGAAGTTTTTCACAGTGAGGGGGGGTGGGTTTGAATGAAAAGCACTGCCTCCTCCCACAAGAGAAAATTCAGTGGCATGTAACGTTTCCATGATGTACATAGTGTTCTTTTTAAAAAGATGTGTGTAAAAAGACATATTTTTGCTTGTAAAAAAAAAAAAGACACAAGACAGTGATATGAATACAGTAGAAAAGCTGATTTGATGACTTGTTCTCCTTTTGAAATGAATTTGTCTTAAGTTTCTCTTTCTCTTAGAGTGTTATCTACAAATAAAACTGGTATTATCTAGTTTACATAACAACCTTTCTGTGCTCTTCTCTATTTACGTCACCAAAAACCTGTCAGTAAATTTGTCATACACTGCACTTTCATTTCAATGAAATTATTGACTCTTCTCATCTAACTCCACCGGTAAGCTATACAGTGTATTTCCATCAGACTGTTTACTTTCACTTTTTCTTTCATGTTATGGTTTTTCTTCAATTTTCTCCTCAGAAATGTCTTCAAAACATTCCTTTCTCACCCTGTTGTGCAGATAGAAAGGGAAACCACAAACTTGGCAGACTTGGTTACCAAGATATAAGTTGTTGTAACATGTTGAGAAAAGGAATCCTACTTCCGGGAGGCGGGACTGCCAGGAATACAGTGTGGCACCTGGCCAACCACTTTCAGTTAAGCAGGCGGCGGTCAGGTCCAGTGAGAGTAAAAGTCAAAGTCTTAATCGTTTATTCTTGTAACAACTCTTTATTGGAAAAAAATAACAACATTCAAATGCTGAAGTACAACAAAATAGTATTCCAGAAGTGCTTATTTAGGTGAATTCCTGTACATGACGTAATGTTTTGTACATCTAAATATTATTATAAAAATAAAGGAAACTGGGATAAGTGTTCCAAGAGCATAAGGGTTCCTCTTCCAATCCAATCCAACTTTCGTTATAAAGCACTTTAAAACAATCAAACATACTGGGTCAGTCCACAAATGTGTTTCATGTTCGGAGGTAAATTTAATAGAACATATCTTTTAGAAGCAGAAAGTGTCCTTCAGCCTGGGACACAAAGTCACCATCTTCACAGAAAATGAAGAAATCAAAATCATGTGAAAATTCAAAGATGTCATGGCTGAGCTCCAAAAATAAGTAATTTGTGGGTTTTTGGAGCTTTGACTCAGCTGCATTTTCCAGTGGCCAATTACGAACTAAAAATAGCATAGACAAAATGTGCTTGTGTATCAGAACAGAGCTGGCGGGATGCCGCTGCCGAACAGAAGACTCCAGGATGCTGGGACCTTCCACTTGTTGGGCTTTTGGCTCTGAAATATAAATCAGACAAAAATCATGATTAAATGCATCAGTGGAACTATGCATGTTGATCACTGCAACAAAACATTTTTCTCAAGAAACTTTCAGGTCTCTGTACGCTTTGGTTTTGTTTCCATCTTGAACAGCGGAAACAAATGACTCTGTCAGTTTTGTGCAGCAGGGCTGTCTGCCTGAGTTTGTCACTTACAGGGTTGTCCAGCAGATGGAGCCAGTCGTTAAGGTGATTGACGAGCGTGAAAGCATCTGGGATGTTGTCGCCCTCTGAACAGAAGAGCAGGAGCGCAGCCAACGGGAGATCCTCCGCACAACTGAGCACAACATCCAACACAAATGATCAGACACATAAAAAATCCCCTGGTTAAAACCTAAAAACCTGTTATTTGTTGATTTTAAAAACTACAGAAGCAGGGAAGATGGGTTTTGTATGGCCAGACTAAAGACAGGGTTTTCTACTGGTTTTTCAACCACCTTTAAACTGTCATTTAGCTTCAAAAACACACAATAATGTCATGTAATCTAATTGTATTGAAGAATACATATAAAAATCAAATGTATCGACAACCTGATGCAGCTCTCTGGCCGTACCTGTCTGTGTAGAGTCTTTTGGTTATTCCTCCTCCAGGGATGTAGAGACGTGGCTCTGCATCAGCATCCGTCAGCCCTGGGAAGGCCGGCACTCGCTCCATCTCCCTCCAGCTGAGCTCCTTCAACGCGTCTGCGCTCCCCTTCAGCAGGGACGGAGTGACCAGGTAGCGTAAAGGAGTCCTGACATGGACACAAATTTGTCAAAAGGGATTATTGTAAACAGCAAAGGCATAGAAATGCAGAGATGATGTGACGCTTAGGTACCCTTGCAGCTGTTGGTCGTCCCTCTGGTATGCATGGCTGCTGGACAAAACTATTGTCCTGGAGAACCCACAAGTTTTGATCCAAGACACGAGCAGCTGACTGAACTTTTTGGATTTTGTCTGAAATTAAAGCATAAAATAGACATTGACAGATCTAAATAGATATATAACTAAAAAAGAGACACCTCAGACTAATAAAGAAATGCTTCTTTGGTCGGTTCTTGATAAATAAAATAAGTAGAGCAGCATTTAATATGTCAGAGTGATTAGGATAATGAAAGAATAAAAGAATAACATAATAGAAGTATAAAGAATCAACTCATGCTGATGCAACAGACCGGTTTTACCTGAATAATTGGTGCCCTGATTTGAAGAACTGCCAACTTCAGTTCTGATGCTGTGAAAACTGCAGATGAGAAACATTTGATAGATTGAGAGTTAGATTTTTAAGTGTTTTGGATTTCTTTTTACTTCACAGCAAATGCAAAAATACACTGCCAATGCCTTGTTTCATGAGGGGGTTTGATGAGCGTGAGGCCTCAGACAAAAGATAAGAGTTACGTAGCTCTTGCTACCTGCAAGTGCTTTTTAACAGAGAGATTATGCAGAAAGTTTGAGGATCATAACTTCTGTATCATTTTGGTTTTAAATGATTGAAAATGGCAGTCAGCACATTGAAATAATAGAAAATATTGTCATTTCAGCCTTTTAGCATGTATCATTGTTTTTAAATATATGTGGAGGTTATCAAACCATACTTTTTGTAAAAAAAAAAAAAAAAGGTCAGTCAAGACATTTGATTTTCTATAGCAGACAAATAATCAACAATCAATAAAGTCTTAAAATCTTCATCCGCAGTGATTGGACGCTACCTTCTGCAGGAGTGTGCAGCTCCTCAGCATCCTCTCTGCAGGTGGCATAGGGGTTGTTTCCAGACATGGGGATGAGACAGTCTGTGTGTATGTAGCCCACTCTGCTCATGTTGAGGGTGGACACCATGAGGTCCACGGCAAGCTGCCCCACATTACCAACAGCCACTGCTGGCTAAGGAGAGAATAAATAACATAAATACCATCTGGCAACCATTTTAATGATTTATTAATTTTTTTGTCTTTTTCATGCATAAGTGCAGCTGCATTTTTTAAATGGTTACACGGTCTCACATGCGACCATTTCCTGCATTTTCTTCTCTTAAATTACAGTTAACTGACTTTTTTTTCATTTCTGGGTTTATGGTTAGAAAAGGAAAAACAATTTAAAGGAGTCACTTTGGCCTCTGGATGATGACGTTTGTAGTTTTTTTTACTGACATTACAAAAACCAAACATGTAATGAATTACTGAAAAAAAAGATTTGCTGAAAGATCAGCTCCATTTCAGGCATTTATAACAGTTGAATGTTGCTTACATATCAATTCATAGGTAATGATAATCCAAAGAGGAAGTATTTAATAGCAAAACAGTCACAGGTGCTATTTTTCTATACTGAGTACTTTTATTTTTGATCCGCTCATACTTTTACTTTCATAATGCAGGATGTGAAACTGAGTATTTTCCAGAGCGTGGTGTTAGTTATTTCAGTAAAGCCAAGTGAAACCACAGTCTCCAGATGTCTCACTCACCATGACGAGGGTAAAATCCTTGAAGGAAGGCGGAGAGTTTTGCGAAGAAATAAACATGATGCTGTTTATCTGGCAGGCACACAGAGTCACACCGGCACCGTAGAAAAGAATTCAATTAAATAATCTATTTAATATTATTTAAAAGTATATTCACTCCGGTACTTCCTAGCTCTCGCCTGCCTGATGTTTTGGTCCTCCTTTGCTCTTAATCGGCGTCGACTGTTGATGATTGAACGGCTTTAGTAGCTGCTGCAGATGCCTGAATTAAAAGAATCAGACACGCTTTATTTTGGGAAGAAGTAGTAAGCAGTAAAGGTTTTGACTGAACATCGCAGTATGTGTTTTGGGTTTTAATAGCCACATATGAGCTGTATTTTTGAAAATGAGCCTCAGGACTTTCTATTTTAATCAGGCATGTAATAGTACAAAGCAGCTCCGCAAAGATTGTGTGCTCATCGGAGATCTGCAACTCAACTTTCAACCCGGTGAAATCTTTAACAACAGTAATATTAACAGTACTTCTACTACTGCTGCTGTGTTTTTGCTCTTTTGTTTTTGCAGACTCATCACAGACTCATCAGATGAGGGCTTTTTCTTATTATTTTCATATCTTTGACCAGAGTGTAGATGAATTTGAAAGTTTCTCAGGGAAACTAAAGAAACATTATTAACATGTAGTAAATAATTCACAAAAATGAAAACCAGTGTGTAATTTAATATCCAGCATTTATTTACAGACTAGTTATATTAAAACCATTTAAGACCATTAAAAATATGTAGATTTTGTTTTAGTTATTTTAATGCGACAAAATCGTCATGTTTATAACATTGATTATTGCAGACCATGAGAAAATACACCAGGAGACCAAGACCAAAGATAAAAATCATTCAGCTCGCACTTCTCACTCCCAACAGATGAAACACCATCAGTGACGTCATTTTGGTTTGACTTCATTTGGAATAGATTCGCCTTTCACAACAGCCAGAGCATTTTCTACCATCCTCTGCACCATCCCTCTTGTTGTAGAATAAGTGCTGGTGCCAACATGGGGGGTGAGTAGCACATTAGGAAGGCCGAGGAGAGGATGATCCCTGCAGAAGAAGAAAAAGAAGAAGAAGAGGAGGACTTGTTAGGTGCTGCAAGGAGTTGGCTCAGTGTTGGTAAATGTTTAAAAAAACTGCACCTGCTTGAACCTTTTGCCTGTATGTGCAGACTGGTACACAGATTAATTTTTCTTTTTTTAAGCTGTCATGATGAACTGCAGATCAGAGCTGATCAACACTTGAGACTAATGTGAGATAAAAAATGACTTCTCCCCCACCTCTGGTGTCAGCACATAATGTGAAAAGGTTCATGTTTGTGTGGTTAAAGCAAGACTATTTAACTCAAGCAGAGAACAGTTATAAAGTCATGAATTGACTCAGTAATGTCAAGTATGCAGCAAATTCGACTGCAGTAACAAAGGTCCTTTGTGTATTAAACAGAGCAAAAGCAGAACTGTTCAATACAAAGAGGAAGAATGTGGTCCTTCTTTCAAAATTCTGTAGCCTCCTTTTAAATAAAAATGATTGTCAGTCTGGTTGAAGAGTGTGGTGAGACCTTGGTAAAGGTTCAGGGTCAGTCACGTCTAACGCCGCTGCATGAATCGTTCCAGACTGCAGAGCTTTCACCAAAGCATCCTGGTCCACAACGCCACCTGAGGCACGATGAGAAATTAGAGGTCAGTGTTTTCTTTGTTTAAAATTTTGCAATTCATTAACCACCATCAGATCAGTCTAAGTCACACATTCTCCTCACCTCTGCTGATGTTCACCAGTGTTGCTGTGGGTTTCATGAGGGAAAGCTCTCTGTGGCTGATCAGGCCTGCGGTTTCGGGCGACAGGTTTACAGCGAGCACCACAAAGTCCGACTCTCTCAGCAGGTCATCCATGTTTTTGCAGTAACTCGCCCCCACTGCCCTCTCATCTTCAACACTCCTGAACAGCACAAAGAAAAGATGAAGCTGATCATTTACAACGTCCTGTTGATTCGCTGCTTCAAAATCTTCAATATGGAAGTGATATAACTAAATCTCAGCCAGGCTTTTTTGGTCCACTGTTGCACATTAAATCATAGTCAATGAAATTATTGTCATCCAGTATTTTGTCATCAAACTTTACCTCCTGCTCCTGTTGTGATACAGGATCTTCATGTCAAACCCTTTGCCTCTCTGAGCAATTTTGCTGCCAATTTGTCCCATTCCAATAATCCCAAGAGTCGAACCTGTGACTTCAACTCCCATAAAGTCTTGTGGGAAATAGGTGGTCTTGGGGTCAACACACATTTGGTGACCTATAGAAAATCAAGACCAGACACTTTTTGGTCAACAGTGTTTCATGAAACATGTTTTCAGACTTATAGAAAAATCATTTATTTAATAGTTATTTTGCACATTAATCTAAAAAAGACTCATGAAATCAAAAAGACATTAATTTAATCTTAAAAAAGACTTTTGGAAACTTTATGACACTATATTTGCTGTTTTGGGGAACCAAACATGTAGACAAAAAAGCAGGAAATAAATCATTTGTGTGAAGAAATACAATCAAATGAATCACCATTAAAGTTGACTTGACTCAGCAAGTGACTCAAATGAAATTTAAAGCCTTTTTCATTTTACAAATTCATATCTACAGTTAAGAATATACTTTATTTAAGAACATTAAGGTTATAAAAAAATCTCCCAAAAATTACCCAGATGTGTAACTACAAATGAATTTTCATAAATTACTTAACATAGTCTGTACCACTGCTACTATTGTTTTAAATTACTAATGCCACAGTGAAGAACAGATCTTAAAACATTTTTAATAATGTTTTAGGACATTATATACACATTTGACTTGACATGACTCACCCTCCAGTACCTTCCTTGCTGATGCCAGCAGCAGAGCCATTGCCATGTCTGCGGTGGCATTGCTCACCACACCGGGCGTGTTGGTCACCTTCACTCCGCGGCTGTTGATGTACTGCACATCCAGGTGGTTGACACCGGCTCCTGCGTTGGCGACCACCTTCAGTGAAGGGAGCGAGCTGAGCAGCGAAGGCTCAGGTTTGGGTAAGTTGTTCCACAAGAACAAGGCCTGGATTTTCGGACCATGCTGCTCGGGGTTTTTGAGAAAGTCTTTGTAGCAGATGATGTGGAAGTTTTGTTCAAGCACGTCAGAAACTTCTGCGAGGTAACCTTGATCGCCCACCTCCGAGATCAGAGCCCATGGCTTGTTTCCCTCCATAATCTGACAGGATAAAACAGAGATGTTATGAAAGAAAAGACAGACACTCACACACTTGCGTTTTATTTCTAGTCCTGGAGTGGGCAGAGGTCAAGTACCTGCACATAAAAAAAAGGATTAAAAGTCTACCCAGCTTTAGTTAATATAACACTGTGTTAACTTCACTCAGTAAACTTGAAATGTTGGTGTTTATTTTACATCACCTCTGGGTTACTAATCAATTAATAACTTTATTGGGTGGTTTTCTTCCCGCTGGCATCAGGTAAAATAAACCCGGTGCTGCATCAGTGCTGTGCCGACCCCTGATTGAACTTTAAACCAGTGTTTGTAATGTGTGGCTTCAAACAAGGCTTTTAATGAAAACTTAATGCAAAATTACACAAGCCTGAGATACTAACAAATCAATGTAGCTGACTGCATTGGACACCCGAGACCCTCAGGGGACCCAAAGGCTCCAGTTTCATCATGTGGTAATGAGTTTGTAACCATTCAATCGGTTAAACATGCGGTTGTTTTTAACTTTTACATTAAAATATGTGCGAATCTGATAAAATTGTCCCCTTAAAGAAAGTTTGACATTCTAAGTAACTTGCTTTTTTATGTTTGTCGCACAGTCAGATGATAAAATTAATATCATTTACGTCTTTACAGTAAATATGAAGCTACAACCTGCAGCCGCTTAGCTTAGCCTAGCATGAAGTCTAGGAACTGCTCCTTTAAGGCCACACATGCGTTATTATCTAATAATGGAGCCCAAGCATGCAAAACGCCCCCCATTTGAACTTAACATTGTAATTGATTTAATTTAAATTGTACATAAGTGATGTACTGCACTAAACTATTTAAGTTAATATCACATAGTCAGTACTTAATGCACAGTGAGTGGGATGGACAAGATCCGGATCTAGATGAGAAACTGCTGATCTTTATCAAAGAAATCGATGCATATAAAAATCTCTGTGTTAATCCCTGTACTGCGTGTGTGTGTGTGTGTGTGTGTGTGTGTGTTTCACAGAGTTGTGTTTGGTGGAAGACGAAGGGTCTCGGTAGTGCTATGACATACTGCAATACATGTAACGTCACAGTAATTAATTACTTTGTTACTGGTGTCAAAATAAAGTTTCCGAGAGGTTTTTTTTTTTAACTTACTCAAATTACTTTTTATTATTTACAGTGAATTCATTATTTCTTTCAAAAATGACACGTGACATATTTTAAGATCACATGAGACTGATGTGAAATTCGGTGTGTGAACATAAAAACCTGTAAAGACCTTGAACGAACCGCTCAGCTCTCCGAACTGTTCCTTGTTCGTCTGCTCATGAACCAGGAAAAACTACGTCGGTAATGTGATGAATTTCAAAATAAGAGCTATTAAAAAAAAAAAAAGCATAATAACCACTACTCTTCCTATCCCCAGTTTAACAACAACAACAACAACAACAACAATAATTATAATAATAACTGAAAAATCGCTAATATATGCCACAGAGCTCAATAATTAAAATTCCTAATTATCTATTATAAGTTGGTTTGCAAACTTTTTATTCAAAAATCTTTACATTAGTTAGTAAAATAATTTTAGCGTCAACTAAAAATGAATAAAATTTCATTTAGAGGGTCAGATTCACAGCAACCAAATTTAGAGACAATATTTCTGCACCTTAATGATGAAAAAGTTAAAAAAGCTTTTCTCAGTCTCCTTCGAGTAAACCTTGACTTCTGACCCTGAACCCAGCCCTGTCCCCCACCACTGCCAAAGTCTGTATTTCCCTAAAATAACTTGTTATAAGCCCACTATGGCCTATTTTCTAAATGCCTTTAATGTAATGTCAAATACCTTTTTGTGATGCAGTTGGCGCACAGATCTGTGCACGTCTTCCACTTTAAGAAACTGGAGTGCTTGTGATGGACCCCACAGTTTCCTTATACACCTAACTAAGCAGGCGCTTTGCATTCTGCCTTGCAAGTCAATGATATTATTGTTATTATAATAAGGTTTTAGAATGCCACACACACACACA